>NC_069400.1:124566044-124622901 GCF_026875155.1 Cherax quadricarinatus | reverse complement strand
GACCCCTCCCCCCCCGCCTTCCTTCCACTACGTGATACACTTTTGAAGTCATTCTGTATCGCTCCATTCTCTACATGTCCGAACCACCTCAACAACCCTTCCTCAGCCCTCTGGATAACAATTTTGGTAACCCGCACCTCCTCCTAACTTCCAAACTACGAATTCTCTGCATTATATTCACACCACACATTGCCCTCAGACATGACATCTCCACTGCCTCCAGCCTTCTCCTCGCTGCAACATTCATCACCCATGCTTCACACCCATATAAGAGTGTTGGTAAAACTATACTCTCATACATTCCCCTCTTTGCCTCCAAGGTCAAAGTTCTTTGTCTCCACAGACTCCTAAGTGCACCGCTCACCCTTTTCCCCTCATCAATTCTATGATTCACCTCATCTTTCATAGACCCATCCGCTGACACGTCCACTCCCAAATATCTGAAATACATTCACCTCCTCCATACTCTCTCCCTCCAATCTGATATCCAATCTTTTCATCACCTAATCTTTTTGTTATCCTCATTACCTTACTCTTTCCTGTATTCACTTTTAATTTTCTTCTTTTACATACCCTACCAAATTCATCCCACCAACCTCTGCAACTTCTCTTCAGAATCTCCCAAGAGCACAGTGTCATCAGCAAAGAGCAACTGTGACAACTCCCACTTTATGTGTGATTCTTTATCTTTTAACTCCACGCCTCTTGCCAAGACCCTCGCATTTACTTCTCTTACAACCCCATCTATAAATATATTTAAACAACCACGGTGACATCACACATGCTTGTTCTAAGGCCTACTTTTACTGGAAATAATCTCCCTCTTTCCTACATACTCTAACTTGAGCCTCACTAACCTCGTAAAAACTCTTCACTGCTTTCAGTAACCTACCTCCTACACCATACACTGCAACATCTGCCACATGCCCACCTATCCACCCTGTCATACGCCTTTTCCAAATCCATAAATGCCACAAAAACCTCTTTAGCCTTATCTAAATACTGTTCACTTAAATGTTTCACTGTAAACACCTGGTCCACACACCCCCTACCTTTCCTAAAGCCTCCTTGTTCATCTGCTATCCTATTCTCCGTCTTACTCATAATTCTTTCAATAACAACTCTACCATACACTTACAAAAGTTATTATTGAAAGAATTAAGACAAAGACGGAGAATAGGATAGCAGATGAACAAGGAGGCTTAGGAAAGGTAGGGGGTGTGTGGACCAGGTGTTTACAGTGAAACTTTAAGTGAACAGTATTTTAGATAAGGCTAAAGAGGTTTTTGTGGTAAAAATTTATGGATTTGAAAAAGGCTTATGACAGGTGGATAGGGAGCAATGTGGGCAGATGTGCAGTGTGTATGTGTAGGAGGTAGGTTACGACAGCAGTGAAGAGTTTTTACGAGGATATGAGGTTCAAGTTAGAGTATGTAGGAAAATGTTGGTAATAAGTATACATATTTTATGAAAAAAGGATAAATAAATATACAGTGGACCCCCGCATAACGACGGGCCTTGCATAGAGCGGACAATCCGCATAGCGGACAGAGCAATGATCGTGGCTAAAATATTGTCCCCGAAAGTGGGGACAAAACCCCTCTCAGCTGACCTTCTGTCCGAGGACGGTCAATGTGCCCGCCCTAAGCCAGCCTCACATGTGGCCGCCTGTGCCAGTGTTTTACCAGCCAGCCTCCGCGGTAACATCCATGGCATACACTCGGAATATTTCGTATTATTACAGTGTTTTCGGTGCTGTGTTTCTGTAATCAGTGACCATGGGCCCCAAAAAGCTTCTAGTTTCCAACCCTAACCAGCAATAAGGGTTAGGATTCCTATTGAAATAAGAAAGAGATCAGTGATAAGTAAGAAAGTGGAGTACGTATCACCGACCTTGTCAGTTGTACAAGAAACTCCAAATCAAACCATCTCTTCTATGTGGGCAAGAAAACCAATCAACGGAAGCTGTTGTTGCCAAAGGTTTAACTGTGTTTTCGAAACCAGATCGCAAGTGATGGAAGTGTTAGAGACTCTTATTTGTGTGTATAAATGAAAAAGCAGCTAGCAGGAGATAGCGTCTCTCCAAGCGATCATAATGAAAAGGCTAGGAAGTTTCATGAGGATTTAATTAAAAAAATGCCTATGCAACTAGTGAAGATGTGAGTGAATTTAAGGCCAGCAAAGGTTGGTTTGAGAGATTTAAAAGCGTAGTGGCATCCATAGATGTGATACGGCATGGTGAGGCTGCCAGTTCGTACCACAAAGCGGCTGAAAATATGTGCAGGAATTCAAGGAGTAACATAGAATACTGAAGGACTGAAACCTGAACAAGTGTTAAATTGTGATGAATCAGGCCTGTTCTGAAGAAAATGCCAAGCAGACCTACTTACTCAGGAGGAAATAAGGTACTGCCCTCAGGACATAATCCTATGAAAGACAGGCTTACTTTGTTGATGTGTGCCAATGCTAGTGGGTGATTTGCAAAGTAAGCCTTATATATGTAACACTCCTGAAACTCCCAGAGCGTCAGGGCAAAAGAATGTCCCTCAAGGATAATTTGTGTGTGCTGTGTAGGGCAATACAGTAAGGTCATGGGTCACTAGGTAATTTTCTATAACTGGTTACACCATTCATTTGCCCGCCCAATTGTGAAAGATTACCTAACTGAAAAGAATTCGACCTTAATGCCTCCTGGTGTTAGACAATGCACCCGGACATCCTACAGACGTGGCAGAGCCGACTTATATGGGACATGACTTCATTAAGGTGGAAGTATTGCCTCCAAATACCACACCTTCACCTGCAGTAAGCCCATGGACACGCAGGTCAGTTCCAACTTCAAGAAACTGTACACAAAAGCTCAGTTTCAAAAGTGCTATGAAAGTGACCACAGACACTCGACTGACTCTAAAAGAGTTTTGGAGGATCACTTTAATATCTCAATTGTAAACCTTATAGGTAAGGCTTGGTAGGGATGACCAAGAGAACCTTGAACTCTGTCTGAAGAAACTGTGGCCTAAGAATGTGTAGACAAAAGGGATTTTTGAAGGGTTGAGGCTAACCTGAGAGGATTATACCACAGTTGAGAACCAATGGCATTAGGTAAGTCCCTTGGGTTGGAGGTTAGTGTGGAGGATTGGAAGAGTTGGTGGAGGAGACAATGAAGAAGCTAACCACTGATGAGCTGATAGATCAACTTCAAGAGCAAGAGGACAGACCTGGGGAAACTGGTTCAAAGGAGGGGAGAAGAAATTGAAGGAATGCCTACTTCAAGATAAGAAATGTGTGCAAAAATGGCTTGAAGTGCAAACCTTTTTTGTATGAAATCACCCTCACACAGCTATTGGCAAAGCCGGTGCTGGGTGACTGTTACAATGACAAGTGTTGTGAACCACTGTTAGACAGAATCATATAGGGAACTAGAGGTACAGGCACTATGGACAGATATGTTGTGCGAAAGAAGGTCCAGTGACCTGAGCTGGTCCTAGTGGCATTAAAAGAAGAAGGGAATAACCCCAGAAAAGACTTGGCCTCCTCAAGTCTTAATGGAAGGGGATTCCCCTTCTAAACACTAATCTAAACACTAACACTCTCTCTTCCCCCTCCCTCCCCATCCCATACTCATCACGCAGATCGTTCAATAAAAGTAAGTGTCATGTAATTGGTGGCATGCCCTTTTTTTCCCAGTTTGTGTGTACTAAAATTAACATTTTTTTGTGGTAAAAAAAAATTTTTTTTTCATACTTTTGGGGGTCTTGCACGGATTAATATATATGTTCCATTATTTCTTATGGGTAAAATTCATTCGCATAGCGAACATATCGCATAGAACAGCCAGCCCTCCTTGCAACGGATTAAGGTCGCTATGCGGGGGTCCACTGTACAAGGTAGATGTAGCATGTAATGAAAGTAGTTTGTTTAGATTAGTATGGGGGATAAAAGATTAATGGGTAAGGCTCCAGGATGAAAATGTTTATAGAGGGTCAACTGATATATCAGATCATTATTTTAGTTGTAGTTAACAGTTAGAGTAATGAGGTAATGGGACAAGAGGAAGTGGCAACAAAACACAAATACGAGGGAATGAAAGTGTATAAACAATGATGAGAAGTTCAGGTGAGATATAAGCGACTAATGGCAGAAAGGTGGCTAGTGCTAAGATGAGTAGTGGGGGTGGTTGAATAGGGTTGGAATGAGTTTTAAAATGTAGTCCCATACCACTGGCGGGATTGAACCCGCGGTCCGAGAGTCTCAAAACTCCAGACCGTCGTGTTAGCCACTGGTCCAGTGGGCCTAACGCGACGGTCTGGGTTTTGAGACTCTCTGAACCTGGTTCAATCCTGCCCGTTATGGTTGTTTTGAATCGTGTCATTATGAATTCGGAGGCCAAGCCACGTTAAAAATGCAGTAATAGTATGTGGGGGCAGAAGTTTTTTTTGGGGGTGCTATCAGGAAGTGGTGCAGGAGGAAAGAGAATGATTGGTGGAATGAAGTAAGAGGGTATGTAATAGAGACTAAGGTAGTTTATAAGAGGCTTTTTACAAAGCCAAGTGTTATAAAAAAAGCGAGTAGTGAGATTAACAGAAAGGTGCAGAGAGTGGTGAGAGAGTGCAAAAGGAGAGCAGAAGATAGAGTGGGAGAGGCTGTGTCAAGAATTTTAATGAAAATAGAAAAATCTTTGGAGTTGAACAAGTCAAGAAAGCCTAGGGAACGTATGGAATTCGTTCAGTTAAAAACCGAGTACGGGAGATAGTAAAGATGGGGAAGGGAGGTATTAGGTAGATGGCGATCATTTTTTGAGGAACTTTAAATGTTGAGGAAGAAAGGGAGTGGTAATTCCATCACTGGCCAGGGATATAAAATCCATCTTCTTAGGAGAGAAGAAGAGCAGAATGTAGTGTGGGGGAGGTACGTGAGTATTACGTAGAAATGGAAGGGGGTAAAGCACTGGAACGTGGATCATGACAGAAATGTTAAAAGCAGGGGGGATTATAATGTTGGATTGGGTGGTACTTTTGGTTTAATAAATGTTTGAAAGAGGGAAGGTACCTAGGGATTGGCGGAGAGCAAGTATAGTCCCTTTATATAAAGGGAAGGGGGACAAAAAGAGATTGTAATAAAAAAATAGAGGAATAATTTTATTGAATATACCAGGAAAAGTTGTACGGTAGGGTTTATTATTGAAAGAATTAGAGGTAAGACAGAAAGTAGGATTGCGGATGAGCAAGGAGGTTTCAGAGTGGGTAGGGGATGTGTAGATCAAGTGTTTACATTGAAGCATATATGTGGGCGGTATTTAGATAAAGGTAGGGAAGTTTTTATTGCATTTATGGATTTAGAAAAGCCATATGATAGAGTGGATAGGGGAGCAATGTGGCAGATGTTGCAAGTATATGGAATAGGTGGTAAGTTACTAGATGCTGTAAAGAGTTTTTATGAGGATAGTGAGGCTCAGGTTAGGGTGTGTAGAAGAGAGGGAGACTACTTCCCGGTAAAAGTAGGTCTTAGACAGGGATGTGTAATGTCACCATGGTTGTTTAATATATTTATAGATGGGGTTGTAAAAGAAGTAAATGCTAGGGTGTTTGGGAGAGGGGAGGGATTAAATTATGGGAAATCAAATACAAAATGGGAACTGACACAGTTACTTTTTGCTGATGATACTGTGCTTATGGGAGATTCTAAAGAAAAATTGCAAAGGTTAGCGGATGAGTTTGGGAGTGTGTGTAAAGGTAGAAAGTTTAAAGTGAACATAGAAAAGAGTAAGGTGATAAGGGTATCAAATGATTTAGATAAAGAAAAATTGGATATCAAATTGGGGAGGAGGAGTATGGAAGAAGTGAATGTTTTCAGATACTTGGGAGTTGACGTGTCAGTGGATGGATTTATGAAGGATGAGGTTAATCATAGAATTGATGAAGGAAAAATGGTAAGTGATGCGTTGAGGTATATGTGGAGTCAAAAAACGTTATCTATGGAGGCAAAGAAGGGAATGTATGATAGTAGTACCAACACTCTTATATGGGTGCGAGGCTTGGGTTGTGAATGCAGCAGCGAGGAGGCGGTTGGAGGCAGGGGAAGATGTCCCTATCAAGGGCAATGTGTGGTGTATATATTATGCAGAAAATTCGGAGTGTGGAAAATAGGAGTTGAAGGAGGAGGTCTTGCTTCTCCAGGAGGAGATTAGGAGGCTGAAGGTCCACCTCAATGGGTCTGGGAGAGAGTGTGAGGTGGATGGAGTTGTGGGGAATGAGGCTTCTAGCAGTGAGGTGCAGTCTGTCTCTCGCTGTGAGGAGGCTGTAGGTGGGGAGGTAGCAACGGCTACCAGCAGTGAGGTGCAGTCCAGCACCTGCTACAAGTGGCGAGTGGTAACCAGTAATGGGAGGAGAACAGAATAAGGAAAGCTAAGAGTGAAGATCTGAAGGTAGGAAATCGCTTCTCTGTTCTTCGGGAATGAATGTACTTCAGTAGCCAGTGAAAGTAAGGGTACTACTCCCCCTGCTAACAGGGGGTAAGTGCATTCTTGTGGTTGGTGACTCTCAGGTAAGATATATTGACCGTGCTTTTTGTAATAGGAATAAAAGATGAAGATAGAGTGTGTTTCCCCTGGAGCTGGTGTTGGGGACATAGTTAACAGGCTGGATAATATCATGTCAGGTATGGAAACAAGCCCATTATCTGTCTCAGTGCTGGTGGAAATGATTTTGGGGAAAGGGTAGGAGAGAAGAGCTGCTGGGATAAGTACAGGTCAGCTATAGATTTCTTTAAGTCTAAGGGAGGGGTCCAATCATATGAGCATATTGCCTAGAAGGGGAGTAGGAAATAAATGGTTGTCTAGGGCAATTGGTGTAAATTTCTGGCTAGACAGATACTGCAAGGAACTTGCAATCCCATTCATTGACACTGGAACAACTTTTATGGCAAACATGATATGTATGCAAGGGATGGGGTACATCTCTCTGGGGCTGGGGTAGTAGCACTTGCAAACTCAATTTAGAAGGTCATTGGTGAAATGCCTAGATTTTAAACTGATAGAAGATAGAGGTATGGGGGTGTGTGGGAAACAAGCAGGTTGCAATACTAGGGTTGGAAACAGTAAATGTATAAAAGGCATCAGCATGAAGTTATAAATAAAGGCAATAGATCAGGTCAGCAAAAAAAAGGGGGACAGCAGAAGGCAGCAAGGGACTAGCTCCCTTAAGGGTTTACTATACTAATGCAGGAGTGTAAGAAATAAGATAGATGACTAAGATTAATTGCAAGTGCAGGAAACATAGATAATATTGCTATAACAGAGACCTGGCTCAATCTGAAAGATAGAGAGATGCCCTCTGAATGTCACATACAAGGCTATAAATTATTCCACCCCTGACAGGGTCAACAGGAAGGGTGGTGGAGAGCGATGTTGTCAAGACAATTTAAATTGTTGTGTTAGACAAGATATAAAATTAGAAGCGTCGGCCACTGAATCTGTTGGTTACAGCTTCTCGATGGCCGAGAAAAACTAATTTTGGGTGTGATTTACAGGGCCCCAAATCTTGATAGGGAGTGCAGTAAACTTCTATGGGACAAAATTCGTAAGGCATCTACATACGAAAATGTTGTGCTAATGGGAGATTTCAACCATAGAGATTGACTGGAGCAATTTGACAAGAAATTTAGAGTCAGGTGACTTTCTTGATACAATCCAGGATTGTTTTTTAAAACAGTTTGTGACAGAGCCAACTAGGGGAAATAACCTCCTTGACCTGCTTCTTGCCAGTAGGGAAACACTAATTAATAATCTTGAGGTTAATGATGAGCTTGGGGAAAGTGATCACAAATCACTCAGTTTTAATATATCATGGAATTCCCCTAATAATGGCAATCAAGTCTCCATCCCTGACTTTCGCTTGGCTGATTTCATAGGACTGAAAAATTACTTAGGTGGGCTGAACTGGAATGACCTGACTAAGGGTTAGGTAGGTGGTGATGGTTGCCGATATGACGCTTTCCAGGGCATAGTTCTAGCTGCTCAGTCAAATTATGTTCCAAATAGGGAAATCAGATCAAACAAAAATGATCCTAAATGGATGAACAATAGATTAAAATATCTGATTGGACAAAAGAGAGAGATTTCGTTCGGATTTTTAACCCCGGAGGGTTAGCCACCCAGGATAACCCAAGAAAGTCAGTGCGTCATCGAGGACTGTCTAACTTATTTCCATTGGGGTCCTCAATCTTGTCCCCCAGGATGCGACCCACACCAGTCGACTAACACCCAGGTACCTATTTGCTGCTAGGTGAACAGGACAACAGGTGTAAGGAAACGTGTCGAAATGTTTCCACCCGCCGGGAATCGAACCCGGGCCCTCCGTGTGTGAAGCGGGAGCTTTTAGCCACCAGGCCAATCAAAAGAGGAGAGGGGCAATTAAGAAATCAATATATTCAGTTAAAGAGAGAAATAAAAAAAGGGAATTAGAAAAGCAAAAAGAGATTATGAGGTTAAAGTTGCAAGAGAATCGAAGACTAACCCAAAAGGATTCTTTCAGGTATACAGAAGTAAGATCAGGACAAGATAGGCCACTCAAAAGTTCCTCAGGTCAGCTCACTGACAGTGATAAGGAAATGTGTAGAATTTTTAACACATACTTCCTCTCAGTTTTTACACAGGAGGATACCAGCGATATTCCAGAAATGATAAATTATGTACAACAGGACGATAATAAACTGTGCACGATTAGGGTCACAAGTGACATGGTCCTTAGGAAAATAGATAAATTAAAACCTAACAAATCCCCAGGCCCTGATGAACTGTATGCAAGGGTTCTAAAGGAATGTGAAGAGGAGCTTAGCAAACCTTTGGCTAATCTTTTCAACATATCACTACAAACTGGCATGGTGCCAGATAAGTGGAAAATAGCAAATGTGATACCTATTTTCAAAGCAGGTGACAGGTCCTTAGCTTCGAACTATAGACCAATAAGCCTAACCTCCATAGTGGGAAAATTTATGGAGTCAATAATTGCCGAGGCAGTTCGTAGCCACCTTGAAAAGCATAAATTAATCAACGAATCTCAGCATGGTTTTACAAAGGGGCATTCCTGCCTTACGAATTTAATAACTTTTTTCACTAAGGTATTTGAGGAGGTAGATCATGGTAATGAATATGATATTGTGTATATGGACTTCAGTAAGGCTTTTGACAGGGTCCCACATCAGAGACTATTGAGGAAAATTAAGGCACATGGAATAGGAGGAGAAATTTTTTCCTGGATAGAGGCATGGTTGACAAATAGGCAGCAGAGAGTTTGCATAAATGGGGAGAAATCAGAGTGGGGAAGCGTCACGAGCGGTGTTCCACAGGGGTCAGTGTTGGGCCCCCTGCTGTTCACAATCTACATAAACGACATAGATGAGGGCATAAAGAGCGACATCAGCAAGTTTGTCGATGACACCAAAATAGGCCGTCGAGTTCATTCTGACGAGGACATTAGAGCACTCCAGGAACATTTGAATAGACTGATGCAGTGGTCGGAGAAGTGGCAGATGCAGTTTAATATAGACAAATGCAAAGTTCTAAATGTTGGACAGGTCAATAACCATGCCACATATAAACTAAATAATGTAGATCTTAATATTACGGATTGCGAAAAAGATTTAGGAGTTCTGGTTAGCAGTAATCTGAAACCAAGACAACAGTGCATAAGTGTTCGCAATAAAGCTAATAGAATCCTTGGCTTCATATCAAGAAGCATAAATAATAGGAGTCCATACATCCTTGGTTAGGCCTCATTTAGATTATGCTGCACAGTTTTGGTCACCGTATTACAGAATGGATATAAATGCTCTGGAAAATGTACAAAGGAGGATGACCAAGTTGATCCCATGTATCAGAAACCTTCCCTATGAGGATAGACTAAGGGCCCTGAATCTGTACTCTCTAGAAAGACGTAGAATTAGGGGGGATATGATTGAGGTGTATAAATGGAAGACACGAATAAATAAAGGGGATGTAAATAGTGTGCTTAAAATATCTAGCCTAGACAGGACTCGCAGCAATGGTTTTAAGTTGGAAAAATTCAGATTCAGGAAGGATATAGGAAAGTACTGGTTTGGTAATAGAGTTGTGGATGAGTGGAACAAACTCCCAAGTACAGTTATAGAGGCCAGAACCTTGTGTAGCTTTAAAAATAGGTTGGATAAATACATGAGTGGATGTGAGTTGGACCTGATAGCTTGTGCTACCAGGTCGGTTGCCGTGTTCCTCCCTTAAGTCAATGTGACCTGACCTGACTAGGTTGGGTGCATTGGCTTAAGCCGGTAGGAGACTTGGACCTGCCTCGCATGGGCCAGTAGGCCTGTTGCAGTGTTCCTTCGTTCTTATGTTCTTATGTTAATAAAAGTATTAGTCAGAGGGCAGAAGAGAGGTTGTTGAGGTGGTTTGGTCATTTAGAGAGAATGGATCAAAGTAGAATGACGTGGAGAGCGTATAAATCTGTAGGGGAAGGAAGGCGGGGTACAGGTCGTCCTCGAAAACGTTGGAAGGGGTAAGGGAGGTTTTGTGGGCGAGAGGCTTGGACTTCCAGCAGGCATGCATGAGCATGTTCGATAGGAGTGAATGGAGACGAATGGTATTTGGGACCTGACGATCTGTTGGAGTGTGAACAGGGTAATATTTAGTGAAGGGATTCAGGGAAACTGGTTATTTTCATATAGTCGGACTTGAGTCCTGGAAATGGGAAGTACAATGCCTGCACTTTAAAGGAGGGGTTTGGGATATTGGCAGTTTGGAGGGATATGTTGTGTATCTTTATACGTATATGCTTCTAAACTGTTGAATTCTGAACACCTCTGCAAAAACAGTGATTATGTGTGAGGTGAAAGTGTTGAATGATGATTAAAGTATTTTCTTTTTGGGGATTTTCTTTCTTTTTTGGGTCACCCTGCCTTGGTGGGAGACGGCCGACTTGTTAAAAAAAAAAAAAAATACTAACAATAATCAATCATACATACACACACACACACACACACACACACACACACACACACACACACACACACACACACACACACAGTATTATATATGTTTACACCCTAATTTTTCTAGTGGCTGAATAATGAAAATATGAATACATATAAATGTAGAATACTAGTATTTCCCAATGACAGATTCTGAAAGATTGACTACTCAACAATAATAAAGGTAAATAAAGAGAGAAATCAAGTCCTACTCACTCTTTAACACTGATAGATGACTTAACTTCATTTCTTTCATATTCATCATCACTGTCAACAGTTTCTTTTTTCACTTCCTTCTTAACTTTGTCTTCATCACTTTCATGATCTTGTCTTTTAACACCACCAAATATGGACGTAATTATTTTTCGTTTTGACACATCTTCAGGTGCTTTAGTATTAGGATCACATGTTTTTCTTTTGCCTTTACCTTCTTTAGTTCTATTATCAAGGACTTTCTTTTTATCAACTTCTTCCTTGATATCAGTTTTACTTACAAAGGATGCACCATTTACACAAGATTTGGGCACTTTGTCAATAAAGCTAAGGGGGATTGTACATGTGAGTTTTGGAACACCATTTTCATATTGTACCTGGGGTATGGGCACTTTTGGTTCTGCACTAACTATGGGAGACTTACATAACTTATTCACTATAGGAGAGGCACCTGGCCTCGTTTCTAATTTGCTTTCTATAGAACTTGATTCACTTATGCCTCTACTTCTATCTCTCTCACTTTTTTCACTTATGTCTTTATTACCACTAACTTTTCTCGTATCACTAACATTTTTTGCTTTCTTATTCTTTTCCACTTGGTCCCTTTCCCTTCCCTCCTTATCTTTTTTAACCAATGTGCTAAATGCCCGGTTTACTAGTGCCCCCTTGTCCCTGGCAATGTCTACCTTTTGAGAACTACTTTGGCCTCGACAAGGAGAGTGCGTTTCATCCTCACTTTTACTTGTTAATGATTCTGAACTTATGGCTTCACTAAGTCCACCACTAGACCTTTTCACACTGCTTTTATTAGAAACACTAGCACAACTCATTGGAGATACATGGGGACTTGCCTGGACTGATTTCACAGGACTAGGAACAACTTTCAAAGATTCCTTAGGTGTTCTTGAAGGCGTGCACTGAGAAGATAGTGTAACCCTGGATTGCAGCTTATCAGGTGAAGTATTTACTACATCAATAATGCTGTCACTATCAGAATCAGAATCTATGTCAGACGGCAGAAACTCCATTGATTTCTTTTCACGTTTTGATTTTCCAGTCTCTGATTTGGCACCTATATGACTATCTTTCTTAGAGGAGTCCAATTTCTCCCTTGATGTTTTTTTAACAGACTCCCGGGAGCCTTGAGAAACACTCGTTTTAGTAGTCTTCTCTGACACTTTTGGTATTCCTTTACCCACACTAATAGAACCATTAGAAGGCTGGGATGATCCAGGTTTCCGGGAACCGGGAGACTCAGAATCCAAGTCACTGTCTGAACCTATCAGACGACTATTGGATGCTTTTGTCTTTGATGACCTGGCCCTGGAATCATGGTCCCTGCTATGCTTTGGAGTCTGCCGCAGTTCAGCAGACACACGAGGAATCGGCCGCGGGTGAGGCTCCCCATCATCTGAGGAGTCATCATAGTGACCAGGCTTTTCAGGTTTGCCTCGCCCTCTCAAATCCAGAGCAGCCCTTGTTCCGCGGCCAGAAGAATTAAACGCTGTTGGCGGCTTGCTGACACGACGGTCTCGCTTTTCTCTGGGTGGTGGAGCAGATGGTGTAGCATCACTGGGCGGGTTACTCTCAGCCCGAGTACCAGGTACAGGCCCACCAGCAGGAGCTCTTCATGAAATAAAAAATGTACATCAATATTTTAAGAACATTTTTCACATTTATTATAATTAGCTTTAACTCTGGTTGGTTTTGGTGTGTGTGTGTGTGTGGTGTGTGTGTGTGTGAGGTAGAGAGAGAGAGAGGTAGAGAGAGAGAAAAGAGAGGGGAGGTAGAGAAAGAGAGAGAGAGAGAGGGTAGAGAGAGAGAAGAGGTAGATAGATAGAGATAGATATATTATATATATATAATATATATATATATATATTTATATATATATATATATAGAGAGAGTGAGAGGAGAGAGAGAGAGGAGAGGAGGTAGAGAGAGAGAGAGGTAGAGAGAGAGAGAGGTAGAGAGAGAGAGAGGTAGAGAGGAGAGAGAGATAGAGAGAGAGAGAGTAAAGAGAGAGAGAGAGGTAGGGGAGGAGAGAGGTAGAGAGAGAGTAGAGAGAGAGAGAGGTAGAGAGAGAGTAGGAGAGGTAGAGAGAGAGAGAGGTAGAGAGAGAGGTAGAGAGAGAGAGAGGTTAGAGAGAGAGAGAGGTAGAGAGAGAGAGAGGTAGAGAGAGAGAGAGAGGTAGGAGAGAAGAGAGAGAGGTAGAAGAAGAGAGGAGAGAGAGAAGGAGAGAGAGAGAGAGAGAGAGAGAGAGAGAGAGAGAGAGAGAGAGAGGAGAGAGAGAGAGAGAGAGAGAGAGAGGTAGGGAGAGAGGAGGAGAGAGAGGTAGAGAGAGGAGATAGAGAGGTAGAGAGGGGGAGAGAGAGGTAGAGAGAGAGGAGAGAGAGAGGAGAGTAGAGAGAGAAAGGAGAGAGAGAGAGGTAAGAGAGAGAGAGAGGTAGAGAGAGAGAGGTAGAGAAAAGAGAGGTAGAGAGAGAGAGAGGTAGAGAGAGAGAGAGGTAGAGAGAGAGAGAGGTAGAGAGAGAGAGAGGTAGAGAGAGAGAGAGGTAGAGAGAGAGAGAGGAGAGAGAGAGGAGAGAGAGAGGTAGAAGAGAGAGAGGAGAGAGAGGTAGAGAGAAGAGGTAGAGAGAGAGAGGGAGGAGATGAGAGAGAGAGAGAGAGAGTAGAGAGAGATGAGAGAGAGAGAGAAAACTGCCTCAAAGTGCGGAAATATTCAATTTTGTCAATTTCCCTGAAGATGGGCAAGGACAGTTCTCAAGGCCAGGTAAGGCATGTTTTTTCTAAGGTTTTCATTAGGTCCGATTCTATTAATAGGATGCCATAAACCTTGACCATTCACTCCTGGTTATATTTTATCTAAGAAATAGCATAAATCTTTTAATTTTTGGTAAGTGTAATGTAAGAGATGCCTGGGGATGTGATTAATGAACAGAGATAACGTCGTTTTAGTGCCTGGAATGACTACAGCGTTTATTTTGGACTGTTTTTAAATTGGAATCTTTTTAATTTCATGTAAAATATACTAAATTTCTGACTTTTGTGTACTATAGAGTAGTTCTGATATTTGAATAAGTGGTTTCTTGTGTTCATATGAAAAAATAGAAAGTACACTACCAGAATAGCTAAGAATTTGGTCAAATCATGTAATGGAATTGACTTAAAAGAGGACTAAACTGTGCAAAATCACTGATGCATAAATTGCACCCAGACTGCCAACTTCGTGCTTGTATAATTCTATTAGTTTTCCATCAAATTTCACCTTTTGGTGTCATTAAGTTCTGAGAAAGATTCTCTCCCATTCCAAAAGAATTTTTTTGAAATATGGATACTGTGAACACATAATTTTGAGGGGTCTGGACAGTGGAAGAGTTACTCTTATAAGAAAATTTTCTGCCCCCCCCCCACAGCATGTTTAGTTTCCATGTATGTATTGCTGCCCTTTAAATTGGCCAGAAATTTATGAAATTTAGTACAGCAAAGTGTCTGAAATACTTTATAAGTTTCACTAATATGCTTTTATAAATGTGTACATTATAAGAATCGGCATCTAGTTATCTTTAATACATTTTAGCACATTTGCACTGAAATGGGTAGTCATCTCTTCCAGATATATGAGATGTACAACAGTAAGCTTAATGGACATAACAAAGTTTATGATGAATGAGAGACCAGTGAAGATTTACAATAACATAGTGGAATGCAGAATGGAAAAAAGTGAGCTCAAATATATCAGAATAGTTAGCTCTCAAGTTAAAGGAAAATCAGAATGCAACATGAGTGAGATTTATATACCACAAACAAAAAAATATATGGCCAATGAAAAAGGAAGAATCAACAAGTCAACTTAGTAAACAAAGTGTATAAAAATAAAGCATTTGTACATCATAAAAGTCCTCAGATACAATCAGCAAAATAGTGCATTTCCTTTTTTTCTTTTTAATAACTTCCAGGAGCCCATTTTAATGCTGCACAATAATATTCAGTTAAAAGCTTTTAACTACTATCAAACTAGAAAAGTTTTATAACAAGATTAAATAATATTAGTTTTGATTCTTTGAAGCAATAAATATAAGAGTTTTGTTTAATGAATTAGGCTCAAATAATGATATAAGTTATCATCAACAGCAAAATACATGAAGCACACTAATATTTAATACATGTACATGGAGATAAATCTACAGTGAATACCGCTGAATGAAATACATATGTAATAATAAACGGTTAGAAACATACCACCTGCGATATAGGTGAATTGGTCTTCCTCTGTGTGATGAAATTATCCAGCTTCCACGCATTCATATTGTCCTCTTGTGGCTGAAGTAATGGGAATATCTTAATGAAAGATTGATAAATGCAGATATATGTAGGAACAAATTTACACATATAAAGCAATGAATAAAAATAAATAAACAGGTTGGTAGACAGTAACCACCCTAGGAGGTACTACTGTACTGCCAAATGAGTTTAAGACAGAAACCTGTATTTGTTTTACATGATGGTAGGAGTACTGGTGTCTTTTTTTCTGTCTCATAAACAAGCAAGATTACCAGTATATCTTGCTACTTTTACTTACAATTAGGTAACACTAAACATAAATGTACACATTTATGTATACACACTTGTCTGAGTTTTCTTTGATTTTTTTCTTAATAGTTCTTGTTCTCATTTACCCTTCTGTACAACTTATTAAATGTAAAATGAAGAAACTAAATTGAAACGTTTCATCTTTCTCAGGTCACCCTGCATCGGTGGGAGATGGCCAGCATCTTAAATTCATACATATCTGTCAAATATATATAAATATGGCATATTCATATGCATATTTTTCAATAACTATTTCCTACCAAAGCAAGGGTGACCCAAAGAAGAAAACACATTCACCATTATTCGTGCAAATACTGTCTCTGCAGAAGTGTGTTGATTTCAAAATATTGAATAATTTCTGACTACATGTAATATTCCCACCTTTGCTTCAAAGTGCAGGCATTACCCTTCTCACTTTCAGGACTTAGTCCAACTAACAATTTTTCCTGCACTCTGAAGGAGGGGTGGGGATAGTGCAATTCACAGGATTATCTAAACTGTGAAATTACAATGTTTCTGGCAAGAGACCAAATGAATGAATGACAGCAAATGCATTTCCTTTTTTTTTGGGGGGGGGGTCACCCTCCCTCCCTTGATACAGTAGGGCCCCACTTATATGGCAGGTTAGGTTCCAGGCTACTGCTGGAAAGTGGACATCACTGGAAAGCAAAATGCCATCTTTTCCACGTCGTCGTAAGCTCCTCTCTTCTATGTGCGGGTTATTTGTGTAATATTTAGTCAAGGGATTCAGGGAAACTGGTTATTTTTGTATAGCTGGACTTGAGTCCTGGAAATGGGAAGTACAATGCCTGCACTCTACAGGAGGGGTTCAGGATAATAACAGTTTGGAGGGATATGTTGTGTATCTTTATACGTATATGCTTCTTAACTGTTGTGTTCTGAGCACCTCTGCAAAAACAGTGATTATGTGTGAGTGAGGTGAAAGTGTTGAATGATGATGAAAGTATTTTCTTTTTGGGGATTTTCTTTCTTTTTGGGTCACTCTGCCTCGGTGGGAGACGGCCGACTTGTTAAAAAAAAAATATACACAATATATATATATATATATATATATACAGGAGGGGTTCAGGATATTAGCAGTTTGGAGGGATATGTTGTGTATCTTTATATGTGTATGCTTCTAGACTGTTGTATTCTGAGCACCTCTGCAAAAACAGTGATAATGTGCGAGTGTGGTGAAAGTGTTGAATGATGATGAAAGTATTTTCTTTTTGGGGATTTTCTTTCTTTTTTGGGTCACCCTGCCTCGGTGGGAGACGGCCGACTTGTTGAAAAAAAAAAAAAATATATATATATATATATATATATTTTTTTTTTTTTTCAACAAGTCGGCCGTCTCCCACCGAGGCAGGGTGACCCAAAAAAGAAAGAAAATCCCCAAAAAGAAAATACTTTCATCATCATTCAACACTTTCACCACACTCGCACATTATCACTGTTTTTGCAGAGGTGCTCAGAATACAACAGTCTAGAAGCATACACATATAAAGATACACAACATATCCCTCCAAACTGCCAATATCCCAAACCCCTCCTTTAAAGTGCAGGCATTGTACTTCCCATTTCCAGGACTCAAGTCCGACTATATGAAAATAACCGGTTTCCCTGAATCCCTTCACTAAATATTACCCTGCTCACACTCCAACAGAAGAAGCTTACATTAACATATTTTAAATTAGCAATAGAACTAGGCATTAAAAAACAATAAAAAGTAAAATACACAAAAGGTACACTCATTACTTACCTTAAAATATTTGTAGTCTTAATGTAGGATGAGAGGTGAGTAGTCTTTATTGTAAGATGTCAAGTGTAAGAGGTATGGTAGCCAGCCAGGCCACCTCACCCTCACGTAATATACTATGACATTTAAAGCACCCCAGAGTGATAAAATGCATATACAGTACACTCACTGCTTACCTTAAAATAAATGAGAGAGAGAACGAGTAAATGAGCGAGGAGAGAGAAACGGAGAACATAAACAAGCAGATGAATGCATCTGGTTTTGGTTCATACATGTTCATCTACACATAACATCTTTTATGTATTTTAATTTATTCTACTATTGGGTGTATCTATCATGTTCATATGTTACCTAACATATTTATTATATAATTTTGAAAAAAATATAGGTGGATTAATGAAAATTTTATATTAACGTAATATACGACATTTAATGCACCTCAGATTGGTATTGATTATTATCATTATCATTATTAATATAGCATCAAGACTAGTAAGACACTCTCAGTGATTTTAATGTGTGCCTGCACACCAGCACAGTGTGCAAGTTTATTTAGGTACAGGTACACATAAGTATAATTACCAGAGTATATAAAACATAAAATAACTTTAAAATACAGCAGGGCCCCGCTTTACGGTGTTCCGCTAATACAGACATTTCAAATTATCACCAAAACTTGCTATACAGCCCACTTGACTTTCTAACATGGTCACTGTGCCCCACCCAGTGTGTTTACATTCTATGTGAGCATAACTCTGCATTATGTTTGAAAACTTTCCAAAATTTCAAGTGTTTTATAGTCATTTCATATTTGATATATACTCTGATAATTATACTTGTGCATAACTGTACCTAAATAAACTTACACACTGTGCTGGCATATAGGTGTCAGCATAGTTGCTGATCCTCTTACATGTGTTGTATAGCTTATCTGAGTATCATAGTACCATCCATATGTTTTATATATACGATCCCTTACTAGGCCTAGTGACTGTTTGTGTGACGTCACGTGATGCGCATGTGTACGTGAGTACCTCTGTAACTTCCTCAGTCCACGCATAGGTCTACCAGGCAACGCACGGCAGGTTGGGCTCCCTTACCACAGTCTGACAATATATAGTGTTACCATCCACAAGTGTGTTTATCTTCAACCATCTTATCTCCTTTCGAACCTCCACGACAATTGGTGAGCGGTGTGGGAGTAAAATTGATAATTACGCCGATGCACGGAGATAAATTCTCTCAGCCGACGACGGACATTTTGTGTGGCCAGTAGGCCAGCCAAGCCGCTACCCGAGCAAGCGTCTACCAGCCCTCTGCACTATTCACTGGTCAGTCTCTGTGTATTAGTGTTAATGTTGCTATTTGCATTACCTCTGAGGGGTTGACCCGGGTTTGCAAAGTAAGCCAAGCCACCTAAGCCAGTCTGTGGTGGGGGAGTCAGCCCAAGCCCAGTCCAGCCAGCCTTACACCATCCAGCCTTGCCAGCCAAGCCAGCTTTCCACCCCTGCTGTGCTTATCGTTACAAGTTATCACACCAGTCTGTGTGAAGGGTTAAGCCAAGCCAGCCAGCAACTAACCCAAGTGACTAACCCAGTACTCAAGCAAGCCACATGGGTATAGTCTTCTTCATCGCTTTGTGCTTCAAGTTCCAAGCCATTCTGAGTGTTTATCATCCCTGTGGTGTTGTGGTATTTTGTGGGTTTTTTAAGCCAGCCCGGCTTAGAATATCTTCATGCCTAGTGCGGGTGTCCCCATTGTGGCTTACACGTTCATCCCATAAGCCCAGTCACCACGCGGTGTCTCACTGCGCTGCCTCACCCACTACCACTGTTTTTGTACCCTTATTACGGGTTCTAGCACCATATTTTTAAGGACCACATAGGGGGTCAAGAGCCAAGTGTGTTCCTTCGTCAGTTTGCGCCATCGTAAAAGCCTCCTGTGTGAGTTCATCATCGATTTAAGCACAAATTCTTCGATCACGTGTGCAGAGTAGTCAGCGAACGCCGCCAGCCACAAGACTCCACCACCTCCCTCCGCCATCCACCTCATTCTACAACGTCGCTACAGTGTTAATGAATAATAATTTTTTATAGAGACGTTTGCGAGTGTTGAGACAATTTTCTTGACTGATTTCTTAGTGACATTCAGTGACTTGCTCAGTGTTCATTATATACTGTTTGCAACAATATTTTTTTTTCTCTCTCTTCAGTGTTAATTTTCATGCTTTATTTTATGTCTGTTGTGTTGTGTTCATTTTTTTTTATATATATTTGAAGTAGGTACTTTAGTGTTTTCCTTGTTGTGTGCAATATATAAGCAGTATAAACTTGTGTTTATACTTTACAATTATCTTGTGTTCACAGTATTGCAGTGAAGTAATTCAGTAATTTATTACCTTATATTCTGCATCATAACTAAGTGTTGTCTGTTATTATTTTTTTCTCCCAGCATTTGTGTATTCCTGCTGTTTTTGTTTTCATTCATTTGCCATTTTAATTTTTCTCTGTGTGTTGAACATTCTTGTGTTAATTCTTTTCATTTTGCCAGTGTCTAATTTGTCTTATTTCCACAGACAATAGTGCCATTATTTTGTTGAAGCAAGACAATTATTTTCCAAATTTTCATACCTCAAGTTTCATTGCAAGAAAATTATAGTATTGTGTTTATATTGATATGTTGTGTTCTGCATCACTGTAAGTGTTCAAACCTTTTTGTTCTGTGTTTTTGCATCTATTATTTTTATATTTCATTGAACAAATTCACTCTTAGTGCAATTTTTAAGTTCTTTTAAAGTAAATCATTCTTTTGCTTGTTCAGTAAGTGTTTACTTAAGCTGCAATTAAGAGTTAAAGTGTTCAATCAGTTCATTCCTTGACATATTTTTTTTCTTGTAAACTGCATTTTCTTGTGTGTGTAATTTTTTTTATTATTGCAACACTGACTCATTTTACAATAATTCTTGTGTAAACATTGTGTTACCATTAAAAATTTTCTTGCAGAAATTTTATGTAGTGTTGTGCAGTACTCTTGATTAGAAATTGTTATCTGCAATATTGCTACAGTTTATTTCAGTGCAGTTTCATATGCCCTGTTCTGTGCATAATATTTTGTTCCTTGTGTGTCACTTAATATTTTTTTTTATTTAGAATTGCTTTCCCAGTTTGTTTTAATTTTGCACAAGCTTTATTGATTCCATTTTAACATTTTTGATTGAGTTATCCTTTTATTGTTGAATTTCTTTATTGAATTGAGAGTAAAGACAACTCACTGTGTCATTAATTCAATTTAAAGTAAATTTGAGTAAATTTGATTTAAGTAATTTCTCTTGATTTTCAAAGTGTTGCTTATCCAGTTGAGTAATTTTTTTATTTTCATGTGAGTTCTCCTTGCTTACAGTGTGACTTATTTTTTTTAAATAAGTAATTTCTTCCCGTTTAAGCTTACTGTGTCATATATTCTCTATTTTCTTGCCTTTATGTCCTTGAGTAAGTTCCCTCAGAAGATGTCCCAGTCACTTTTGAATGTTCACTTAGTGTATCATGCCAAAGTCAAAGTCAATATGAATCAGTCCACAGTACCAGTATTCCGTTACTGACTGGAAGACAATACCTAGCCCCTGAGCAATGTGTTTGTTCTCACAGCTTGTATCTGAGATTTGTTAAAGTGCTGCAAAATGTGAAGTTCAGTTTAAGCTCCTATAGATTCGTTCATTACTTATTAACGTAGCCGAGAGGTCAGGCACTAGTAATACTGTCACTCCTGTCTGGATTCCAGCCACAATATTGTGCACGCAGGATAGAGTACAGTTACCTTGGGTTTCAGAGGAACCTCAGACAACCCTGGGTGCTGAGACTACTATCCTTGCGATGGCGACTTGTTCAAGTATTCGTTCCTTCCCAGGGGACGCATTGAGAAGAACTTTACTTGCAATGAGTTATGCCATCTCTTGCTGATGCCACAAGCCGTTGCAGAAAGACGTTTCTGTGGCTAGTGTACTCACTTGAGTGTTGTTGTTGTCCCTTGTGTTCCAGATGGTGATGCCATCCTCGTTGACAGTAATCCGTGCATTGTAAAAAGTTGTTTCTTGAGTAACTTTCACATGTTGTTAACGTT
The DNA here is from genome assembly GCF_026875155.1 of Cherax quadricarinatus. NCBI lineage: Eukaryota > Metazoa > Arthropoda > Malacostraca > Decapoda > Parastacidae > Cherax > Cherax quadricarinatus. Next base: position 124,601,215 of record NC_069400.1, on the reverse strand, counting down.
TGTAAGTGTAGTTTCTTTATAGTTGATACCTCGTGTCACTGTGTGTGACTCAGATTGAATATCTGTATTGTTGACCGTGTTCATTTCTTTTCCCCTGTGCTTGCAGTGATAGATAGTAGATCCGTTCTCCCTTGCTCATATTGCGTGTTATAGTGTTACTTTTCAACCGGGGAGAGTCATCCACTCCATCGAGTTTGTTCATTCCTCCAGTAAGAAAGAACAGATCCCATGTGGTCTGGTGTGATTCGATTCCTGCTCCAGGAAGATCTTATTCTGACTGTGAAACCACCAGCACCCATTAGTGACTTTGTAATGAGCCAAGAATTACTGTATTGAACAGCTGAGTTGAGTACTCCTAGCAGAAGACTATACCAGTTAGTAATTCCACAGTCACTAGTGAATGTAGCTGTATCTTTTGTAGATACTCGTGCAGATCACCCTCAGTCAAGGCATGTGTTAGCCATCGCAGAAGAATTCGATCCACCCAAAGATGATAACCATTCTGCATATGTAAATCTTACCCTCGCAGAGTTGGGTTTAAATGTACATAGTCTGTATAATTAGATGTCCAAGATGAATGAAGTTCTCAACTGTGTTTTGTTATCAGCTGATCAGTTTTAAAATTTTTTTTTTCGTGTTCATGTTACCTCCGAGTTCTGAGAATTTAACAGTAATGATCTGTGTGCACCAGATTTGCCTTTGCTGTTAATTACTTTCACCTTGTATATATATTTATTCTTCCTCAGAATCCGTAGAGTGCATGAGTACAGATCGATCGATCAATTCCATCCTATATTATACCATGATTTGTTCTTATAATTCGTAATGCATTATGTTAAAACTCATTACGTTAAAACCCATTATGTTAACATCCATTATGATACCATCCATTAGTTCTACGTTACGTATGTCTTTGTTATTGTATAGAATCAGCCCAGAGCCACCTGCCTGTTCAGCCTATAGCATAGTAGTGTATGTCGAGACGACATACGTAACATGACCGAGCTGTCAGCATAGATGCTGATCCCCTTACATGTGTTGTATAGCTTATCTGAGTATCATAGTACCATCCATATGTTTTATATATATACGATCCCTTACTAGGCCTAGTGACTGTGTGATGTCACTTGATGCACATGTGTACGTGAGTACCTCTGTAACTTCCTCAGTCCACGCATAGGTCTACCAGGCAACGCACGGCAAGTTGGGCTCCCTTACCACAGTCTGACAATATATAGTGTTACCATCCACAAGTGTGTTTATCTTCAACCATCATATCTCCTTTCGAACCCCCACGACATAGGTACATACTAAAATCATTAAGAGTGTCTTGTTAGTCTTGAAGATGCCATATTAATAATGATAATAATACATAATACATCACTCTGAGGCACATTAAATGTTGTATAAAACGTTAATATATAGACATTTTCGCTTAACCCATCTATGTATTTTTTTCAAAATTTTATAATAAACATGCTATGTAACATTTAAACATGATAAATACACCCACAGTAGAATAAATTAACATAAATATGAGATTTTTTCCAGTCATCTTGTCGGGGTGTCGGAAAGAAAATTATTCCTTTCATATTCCTTTACTCAGAGCATCATTCCTTCTAAAAATGGTGTGTTACATGAGAATGGGTGTGTTGCTCTTTACTGTACCAATGTGGAGACAACTCGTACACAGTGTAAGGTGTTTGTATTATGATCTGTTTGTTTACACATTCTGCAGCTCTGTCCTCTCTCATTTACCCGTTTTCTCTCTCTCTTGTTTATTCGTTTTTATCTCATTTACTTACCTCTCACCCTACATTAAGACTACAAATATTTTAAGGTAAGTAATGAGTGTACTGCATGTGCATTTTATCGCTGTAGGGCGCTTTAAATGCCTAGTATATTATATGTGGGTGGGTTGGCCAGACGGGCTACCATACCTGACTTTCTACATATAAATACAGTGGAACCCGGAATATCAGCCGTAATCCGTTCCAGAAGGTCGGCCTAAATTCGAAAAGGTCTAAATTCAAAGCAATATTTCCCATAAGAATTAATGTAAATACAATTAATCCATTCCAGACACCCAAAAATAATAATAAAAAAACATATTTTGTAAAGTTTAACTATAGTTTTATAAACACAAAACAATGACAATTACATATAAATGAATACAGTGGACCCCTGCTTAACGATCACTTCCCAATGCAACCAATTATGTAAGTATATTTATGTAAGTGCGTTTGTACGTGTATGTTTGGGGGTCTGAAATGGACTAATCTACTTCACAATATTCCTTATGGGAACAAATTCGGTCAGTACTGGCACCTGAACATACTTCTGGAATGAAAAAATATCGTTAACCGGGGGTACACTGTATTTAAATCGTTATTCCATACCTGTATTGAAGACTTGTTGGCGTATGGAAGACAGGGAGGAGGGGAGAGAGAGGAGGAGAGGTTATTGGTTGGAAGGGGAATCCCCCTCCATAAGGACTTTAGGTATCAAGTCCTTCTCTGGGGTTACTTCCCTTCTTTGTTTTTAAATGGCACTAGGACCAGCTTGAGTGTCACTGGACCCCTGTCGCACCAAAAAAAAAAACTGTCCAGAGAGGTCTGTTTCTGGTACCTTTTAAGATCTGCCTGAAGTGGGCCAAGGTTTTATCACTAAGCATGTTGCAGATATGGCTTGTTTCAGCTTGGTTAGGGTGATATTTCTCAGCAAAAACTTGCACCCTACTTCACATTGCACAAATCTCCTTAATCTCTGAAGAAGACACCTCCTTCCCTCTCTCTTCCTCCTCCTCTGAAGCAATTTCTTCAGCTGTGGTCTGTTGCTGTTCCAGTTGAAAGTGTTGCAGCTCTTCAGTGGTTAGCTCTTCCCTGTGATCCTCCACTGACTCTTCCACATCCTCGCCACTCACATCCAACCCCATGGACTTCCCCAAAGACACAGGCACAGGGTCATCAGGGTCAGCCTCAAACCTTTCAAAATCCTCTGGAGGACACATTCTGGCCACAATTTTCTCCAAGAAGAGTTCAAAGTCCTGGAAGTCACTCCTTGCCAAGCCTTACCTATAAGGCTTATGCAGTTGTAGATACTGAATTGATTCCTCCAGAACTCTCTTAGGATCAATTCAGTGTCCGAGGTCACTTCAAAGCACCTTGAAATACTGCTTTTGTGTAGAGTTTTTTGAAGTTAGAAATGACCTGCTGGTCCATGGGCTGGATGAGAGAAGTGGTGTTAGAGGCAAGAACTGTTATAAAACTGAAATCCCTAGACAATTGGTCTACCAAGTTTGGAGGATGAGCAGGAGCACTGTCCATTACCAGGAGGCAATTGAGTGGCAATTAATTTTCCTGTAGGTATTTTTTCATACTCAGGCCAAACACTTCATGGACCCAGTCAATGAAAATTTGCCTTGTGACCCATGCCTTACTGTTAGCCCTCCACATCACACACAACATTGTTTTTCTTGAACATTCTGGGATTTTCAGAGTGATACACCAGTAAAGGCATCACTTTGAAATCCCCACTAGCATTAGCACAGAACAAAAGAAGTTAGCCTATCCTTCATAGGCTTGTGTCCAGGAAGTGCCTTTTCCTCCTGCACGATATAGGTCCTCTTTGGCATTTTCTTCCAAAAGGGGCCTGTTTCGTGACAACTGAACACTTGTTGGCGGTGCAATTCTTCAGTCTCTATATCCCTCGAATTCCTGCACAAATTTTTCAGCCACATGTTTGTCTGAACTTACAGCCTCACCATGCCTTACAACACTGTGTATGCCACTACGCTTCTTAAATCTGTCACAGCAGCCTCTGCTGGCCTTAAATTCACTAACAGCACTAGTTCCAGGCATTTTCTTTACAAGATCCGCATGCAACTGTTTTTCTCTAATCCACAACAACTTCTCCACATCTTCCTTTGTTTGTGATCTCTTTTTCGTTAACTTGTTTACCCGTTTCACCACATCAGCTTTCTTGATTTGTTCTTTTTTTTGCCATGATATAAGTGACTGTTGATTTGGATTTCCCATACATCCTGGCAAGTTCTAGCACTCGAACACCACACTCATATTTTTCAATAACTTCTTTCTTAAATTCTATTCTGTTTCTCACTTTCTTTACCAAAGGGCTGGCACTAGGAACTTTCTTTGGGCCCATGGTGGCTTATTCCACAGTCACACTTAATAAACAAGCACAAAACCCAATGGATTTTAAGGAAATGTTTGGATGTATGTGCAGAGTATATGCTCATTCACCGAAAGACACAAGAGAGGCTGACTCACCTACGCAGCGGCGTTCCGGCAGGAGGCGGGCTGACGCGTATAATACAGTTGATTTATGAAGTACCGGTCAAAATATGGAGCAAAATTTCAGCCCAAAGACTGGCCTAAATACGAATCGGCCGATCAACGCAGCAGCCGATATTCGGGGTTCCACTGTACTATTCACCTTGCACCCTATATTACGACCATTAGGACCACAAATATTTTAAGGTAAGTAATGAGTGAATACTACATGCATCTTATGGTTCTAGGGCGCTTTAAGTGTCGTAGCATATTACCTGTGAGTGGGTTGGCCTTGTGGGCTACCATACCTACCACACCTGACTTCTTACAATAAACACTACTCACTTTTCACCCTACATTATGACTACAAATATTTTGAGGTAAGTAATGAGCGTACTGTGTGTGTATTTTACTTTTTATTGTTTTTTAATGCCTAGTTCTATTGCTAACTTACATATGTTAATGTAAACTTATTATCTGGCATTTTTAACCCTTAAACTGTTCAAACAAAGATCTATGTTGACGTGCGTAGTGCTCCGAACGTAGATCTACGTCCAATATTACGTGCTTTCAAATGGAAAAAATCAAGGTCGGAGCACTACGCACATCAATGTAGATCTACGTTTGGACAGTTTAAGGGTTAAGGGGAAACAAATGCCATTCCGCTTTCTGCCGGTAGTCTGGAACCTAACCTGCTGTATAAGTGGGGCCCTACTGTACTTGAAAATTTGAAAAGTTTCCACACATAATGGAGAGACACAGTACTCAGGGAGTGCGGTGACCATATTAGAATGTCAGGTGGGGGAGCCGTCTAGGGAGTTTTGGTTATAATGTGAAATGTTCGTATTAGCGGAACACCATAAAGCGGGGCCCTACTGTATATCTTTATACCTTCGATGAGTTCTGAGAGTCTTCCTACTCCCAGAACCTGGCCTTGGGCCAGGCTCATCTGTGGGAGATTTCTGATATATTAAAAAAAAAAGTACAGTAAATGTACTTGAATAAAGGTAACTTCACATACAGCTTTTTGATCTAGATACGTACTGTATTAACATTTTCCTATTTGAATTAGATACATCTTAGAGCAGTGCTTAAACTGCTTTGACTCACCTTAGGGGAGTACTCTGGTTGGTCATCATCAGACGTATTATTGGAAGACACATCTGAATCATCACTGGTATCGTCTGAAGAGGATGATTCTTCTGAAGTCTTTGGTGAAATTGGTGACAGTGGGGGGATGGAGTTTGAAGGTGCCCCTATAGAAGACTGTAGCTGGCTAGCAGGAGTACCAAACTGGGCCGAGTTAGACACTGGCCTGTTATTTACTAATGCACCACTCCTTGCCTGCTATATAAAGTACAATAATAATACAATAAGTTAGGAGTACCAAGATGGGTCAAGCTAGACACTGTCTGCCATTTACTATACCTTTCCTGTTATATAAAGTACACTTACAATATAGAACAATACATAAACATGAGAAAATATCTGAAGGTTTCAAACATAATTACATTTTCTCAACCCCAAAATATTACAATGATAAATTAAAAATATGAAAGTACATAACATGCAAAATATTTTCATTTTAAACTTATGTCAATAAGTTACTGTACTATCACTGTTCTACCATTAAATAAAAGTTATCAAAGCAGCTAAAAAATATATAAATAACTTTAATCACTTAAAAGCAAATGACTGCTATTATATACTATATGTACTGTAGTTAATTACCATGTCGTCATCGCTGTCCTCAGAGAGAATGAGTTCATTGGCATGACTTTCATCACTGAAATGAAGGAAATATTATCCATGACCATTTCCCTTTGATTCACTCTAAATAAAAATATTTCAAAACTAACTATGGATGAATACATAAAATATACTTCTACAAGACAAGGCAATGACAATCAACCAAATTATTAATAAAAGCCTCATAATATCAAAAAGAAAGAAAATTGGATCTTATAATACTTACAGTGCTTTTGACTGCTTTGAGCGAGACATCTCCAGATTTTTGTCTGAAAGTAAATATGGAAACAAGTTAACATAATGTTGCACATTTTATGCAAAGCAGTTCACTTAAAGTGTATGGTAACTATGTGAAAGTACATTATGTGTACTGTAATTTTATTACAATAACACAAATAAAAGTTTTCTCACTTCTAATTGTAATATTTATACAGTACAAAGCAGCCTTGTCTCTCCTCTCTCCTTAAGTGGCTTTTAGAAAATGATAAACTCAGCACATTACATAAAATATACAAAATGTAATGTAAAAATACAAAATGTTGATAACACAGTATCTGCTAATGGTGCCAATTTCAGACCATGCCTCTTGAAATGGAAAGGAAATATAGGTAATGCACTAATAAGAACTACTCGATTAAGAAACAAAGGAAAGCAATGAGAAGAGTACTGCATTCTGAAGGTATGTAAATTTACCTGCCAACTAAAATGTTCACAAGACAGAAAAAACTGCAATCTTACAAACATTTTACAAATTTCCATATCCCACTAATATAATAAATGATGAATTGTAACGGTTCTCTCTCTCACAGTTAATTACTAATTATTTACAATTTGGGATATACACAGGCAGGATGTTCACAAAGTACGGTACTGTAATCACATTTAAAAACATAAGATTAATTAAAGGTTACTGCAAAAGACCTATTTGCCCACACTCAACAATTACTGGCTGTACCTGGTCAACACATACATACATACATATAAACCCTATCTCTCTGTCCACAGCAGGACTCAAACATGCAAACTTGGCATCAGAGTACACAGTACTTTATCCACAATGCAAAACTTCAGTCTAAGTGAATGTGAATGTATGTATGTATGTATGTATGTATGTATGTATGTATGTATGTGTGTGTGTGTGTGTGTGTGTGTGTGTGTGTGTGTGTGTACGCACACACGCACACACGCGCACACACACACACACACACACACACACACACACACACACACACACACACGCACGCACGCACGCACGCACGCACGCACGCACGCACGCACACACACACACACACACACACACACACACACACACACACACACACACCTATAAAACCCTTTCATCCACATGTACACACTTAAGATGCTGCCCGTCATTCGAAGCATTTCAAAGGAATGCACATTTCTTTCTTCATAATATTTCTAATATGTGCATATAGCTTTGTCATCCATCCTTATACATTTGCATGATAATTTACACCCATGCTATTGTACGGTAGCCATACCTATAAATTCTACATAATCCAACTGACGACCATTATTCAGTTTTTATCCTAAGTAGGACTCGGACATTACTACATACTGTACTAGAGAGTAGTACTGTACATACAAGGTGTCTACATCATGGAAGTAGTCAATGCGCCTAGTCACAGTAAATGTAAACAAAGACATGCCGTTTCTAGTCCTGCTGATAACGGAGTAAGTTTGGCAACTCTTACGTTAGGTTATTGTAGGCTTATTTAGCTTTTCCAACTGCACAACAAAACTCTCTCACTGGCACAACCAACTTAATATCATACATTTTAAACTAGAATTTACCGCCAAAATAAGCCCAGGACCAGTGCTATTACCAATCGACTTCTTATGAGCTCAAATACGGCATTTTATTATGAACACTTCTAAATATACCTTAAAATTTAGAATTCAACTGGGTTTATTTCATACATTTAATGAGCTCCGTGTATATGGAACCTTTTTCAGTTAATTGTATTTACTTACCATTATCACACTGACTATTTTGTACATTATTGCCTCGTGTTTTTTTTTTTTTTGAGCACCTCATTAAAAACTTTATGGAGATTTAAATTTGACTGAGACTTGTATGATAACCAGTGACAATACGCCTACCTTGAGAATTATTGGAGCTATGGTGGTGGTGATGGTGGCTGTGGCCATGGCCAGTCCTGTGGTAATGGTGGTGGTGGTGATGGTGGTGGTGGTGGTGGGTACGTGAAGGTAGAGGAAGAGGACGGTGATGATGGTGATGGGCACGGAGGGTGGGCAGATGTTGTGATGCCCTGCTGCTGCTGCCGCCGCCGCCACGGCGGGCAGGCAGGGGCAGCCCCCCTGGCGGCGGTAATGGCCCCTGGTACATGCGCATTCCTCCCTCTTGCCTTACACCGCTGCCCACACCTAGTGTGAGGCAGGGCACCCTTCACTGTACATGTCACACTTGTAGCAGCGCATACAACTCGTCTCTCTCCCGCACATTGCCAGGTGGCGCGAGTACTGTACAACATGAGCACTAGACACTCAGCACCAACACTACGCCAGCATCAACACCAACGCACTTACTGGCGTCACTGCCTCTCTTACGCAACACTCCAGTCCTAAAGCCTCGTCGCACTTACAGTCACCACCTTAGCGTGTCGAGCTTATCAGTAATCATCAGGTGTGGCACTTGCTAAGTAGATGTTTGGTAAGTGTGAGTGTTATGGTGCGTGGCGCTGCCGCTAGGAGCGTACGTGCTGAGGGGAGGCAGGGGGGAGCGTCGCTATGGTAACCGCCTGATCAATGAGGCTCCTCCGCGTCTCCCACCACTGCCGATTATCACCACTTTCTCTTGTCGCTACCTATGACTTCTCCTGTGATACCGCGCACCGTCTTCCCCGCCAAATATATATTAAGTAAGAGTCGCTCCACTGCAGCTACATTAATGAGACGAAAAGTCGTCTTCCTGCGTTGATCTCCACTGACAACCAGGTGTGGGCACCATCACCGTTTATCAAATCAAACTTAGCGCCACACATGGGCAACAAAACTCTGGGTGTCCTTCCAGAGACGCGGGAAGACTTTATTTAGCAAAGCTAGACACATCAGCAGTGTGCTGCTACTCAATTCTAGATTACAGTTGCATCATGGGAATAAAAAGTCACTATATTTTCCTGTCATATTTTATCACATAATGTAAAGTAACAGGTTTCCTCTTACATATTCCATCATATAATGTATAACGTGTAGGGCTGAGCTGGAGACTTTTGTAGCGCAATAAAGATGTCAGACGGTAGGGTTGCATGGTTTCGTTCCAGCAGAACTGGGGTTACTATTGCTTGAGGATTATCATCTCAAATGATAGTAAGTCCAGCCGCGGTTGAAACGAAACTTTTGAAGCTCCCGTAACGAGAAAGATGATGGGGGGATTGGAGGGTAAAAAAAAAAAAAAACATTTCAAGTGTGCTGGAGTGGTGCGGTACTCCTGCACCCACTTCATAATACGTATAATGTGCTAGGTTTCGTCTAGCGGTTGCGCAACTGTAGTGATGGCTCTCATTATTATTTACCTATTTGACAATCACGGCCATCACAAACCATACTGAATGGCGATATCTAAATCTAGACTGTATTCCCACCCTTCCTACTCTATAACTGAAAGCATTTTTTTTTTTTACCTTTAATGAGTTTCTAGAGTTTTTCTATTTCCGGAGCTCGGCCTTGGGCCAGGCGCGTCTGGTGCTTGCCTGGTCAACCAGGCTATTGCTGCTGACGGCCAGCCGGCCCACATATTCCTCACAGCCTGGTTGATCTGGCACCTGGTAAAAATACTTGTCCTGTTTCCTCTTGAAGACTTCTACACTTGTCCCAGCACTTTCTGATATCTTTTGGTAAGATATTGATTAGTCAGGGCCACGGACATCGATACATTGTTCTCTTATTGTGCCCACGGCGCCCCTGCTTTTCACTGGCTTTATTTTGCACTTTGTCCTATACATATCATATCAGTATCTTGTTATGGTAGTGTGCAGATTTGAAACAAGCCCCTAGAGTACTTTCCAGGTATATATTATCATGTATCTCTCCTCCGTTTCAGTGAATAAAGTAATTCAAAAGTTTTATTGGCTCTACGTGGCCCGTGGTTCAACACAAGTATTACTTCCACTACAACATTTAAATTACTAGGAACGGTTCAGTTTTAAATATTTACATGGTTCAGCCACTCATCTAGCTAATTACAACTCCAACACTATCCACACTACATCTTGTCTTATCAAATAAAAACCTCACTGAGTAAAAAGTCATAAGAAAGAATTGACGTTCCTGGCCGACTTGCACCATTAACATTCGACAAGTCACACTTGTCAATGGTCCAAGTCGGACCGAAAGCGTCGCCATTGCTTTCCCTCTCTTAAATGCGGGTTGTGTGTGTAAAAGCTTAACTCCAAATTTATTTCCGGCGTCTAGGGTTAATATAAAATACTGCGAGCAAGAACCATTAAATCTGGCAATTGGTGACTGGGAAAATTGCGGTCTCGTGAGAACCGTTTTCTATGTGAGGTTCCGCCACATCTGGCAACTTATCGAGAAGCTAGGTTAGGTTAGGTTCGTCAGGAAACAGGACAAATGTTTCCTGACGCGGGTCTTAGTCAGATGATGACCCGCCTTTGGAGCTTTTGGTCATCTGACCGAGGCCTTCCGCTGGCTTATCGGTCCACCCCTTTAAAAATTATGGTCATTTATAACCATTGTTACACGACAAAATATCGAGAAGCGTAAATTAAATGCATGAATAAGCTAAGAATACTTACACCTACTTCACTAGGAGTACCTGAAGTTAACTTAGTGTATGAGTAAGTTATTTTTAATATGGAAGAAATATCACTGCCAATGTAGCACGGTGCTATTCAACTCGCGCATTTTGTTATAAAATATTTAATGATTAATTAATGAAAATTATAGCCTGAAATTTAAAAGTAATTTTATATCGTTAAAGAATCTGATTATAAAGGCAAGCTCTCTGGAAACATATTTACTGATAGTAGTAAAAAAAAAAAAAAACTTGCGATCATTGTCTTGTAAATTATTTCAATTGAGGGTTTTGCCCACGAAGGCCTGATGTAGCACTAGCCACATACGCCACCACACACAGGTACCTTCCACCTTAATTTAAATTACACTTACACGGTTGCCATCATGCCCTAGCACCTGGAGGCATGATGACCAAACTTGTGCTTGTCGGAGAAGCAGTGTAATTAGTCATGTTTACAAGGGTTGAATCATAGCTCCCGGCCTAGCCCTTTCGTCGACCTGCTTTACAGATTCCTGCCTTCCAGGCCCCAATCATGCCTACTCTTGAAACTGTGTATAGTGTTTACCTCCATCACCTTTTCGTCTAGTTCGATCCACTTGACAAATAAAAAATATATTAATAGGTAAACTTGGAATTTGCAATTAAATACAACTGTTAAACGAAGAACTATATAAGTCTAGTTCATTCCCTTGATTTCACAAAAAAAAAAAGATCCATAAGAACTATACCAAGTTCAGGGCGGCCAAACAAAAGAGCTGTGGATCAACAGCGGAAATATTTGAACTATGAATCAGAATAAGTATGCAATCGATAATTGTCGTTCTGACGAAATTTAACATTATTGACCACACTAAATTAAATTCAAAAGCACCAGACAATCCCAGGACAGTCAAAGAGGTATCAAAAGTATACCTTAATCATTTCAGATGACTTTTTGGTTAATATTTTTTATGTTATTTAAAATGCTAGATAAAAACTATGAATAATTACGATTTCAGTGTGCGACCGAATCACGAATTTCATTTTATTTTATTCACGGGAAAGCGCTAAACCTGTCCGTGTCACATAGCGCCTGGGAATAGGAGACATTCAGGTTTGATCCAAGGAAGGGAAGGGTGCTTACCTGGAGGGTTATTCCGGGGATCAACGCCCCCGCGGCCCGGCCCATGACCAGGCCTCCCGGTGGATCAGGGCCTGATCAACCAGGCTGTTACTGCTGGCCGCACGCAGTCCAACGTACGAGCCACAGCCCGGCTGATCCGGCACTGACTTTAGGTATCTATCTAGCTCTCTCTTGAAGACAGCCAGGGGTAATTTATTGGTAATTCCCCTAATGCTTGATGGGAGGCTGTTGAACAGTCTTGGACCCTGGACACTTACGGTGTTTTCTCTTAGTGTACCAATGGGGCCCCTACTTTTAATTGGGAGCATTTTGCATGGCCAGCTCAGTCTTTTACTTTCGTAGGGAGTGATTTCTGTGTGCAGATTCGGGACCATTCCTTCCAAGATTTTCCAAGTGTAGATTATGATATATCTCTCCCTCCTGCGTTCCAACGAGTACAAGTCAAGTGCTTCCAAGCGTTCCCAGTAGTTAAGGTGCTTGACAGAACTTATACGTGCATTAAAGGATCTCTGTACACTCTCTAGATCTGCGATTTCATCTGCTTTGAATGGAGATGTTAATGTACAGCAGTATTCCAACCTAGAGAGAACAAGTGATTTGAAAAGGATCACCATTGGCTCGGCATCTCTCGTTTTGAACGTTCGCATTATCCATCCTATCGTTTTCTTTGCACTTGTGATCGTGGCACTGTTGTGATCCTTGAAAGTGAGATCCTCACACATTACTGCTCCCAGGTCCCTTACATTATTTTTCCGCTCTATTGTATGGCCAGAGCTTGTAGTATACTCTGTTCTAGTTATTATCTCCTCCAGCTTTCCATAACGGAGTAGTTGGAATTTGTCCTCATTGAACATCATATTGTTTTCCGTTGCCCACTGGAAAACTTTGTTTATATCTTCTTGGAGGTTAACCGGTTAACCGACAGCCTCATGCAGATCCTAGTATCATCCGCAAAGGATGATACGGTGCTGTGGTGTATATCTCTGTCTATGTCTGATATGAGGGTGAGGAATAAGATGGGGGGCGAGTACTGTGCCTTGTGGGACAGAGCTCTTCACTATGGCAGCCTCCGATTTGTTAGGGAGTTGAAGATCCATCTCCCCACTTTCCCAGTTATTCCTTTAGCACGTATTTTGTGCGCTATTACGCCATGATCGCATTTGTAAAGTCTGTGTATATTACATCTGCATTCTGATTTTCTTCCAGTGCATCCAAGGCCATATCATAGTGATCCAGTAGTTGTGAGAGGCAGGAGCGACCTGCCCTGGACCCATGTTGCCCTGGATTGTGCAGATTTTGGGAATCCAGGTGATTTGCAATCCTGCTTCTTAGCACTCTTTCAACGATTTTTATGCGGGACGTCAGAGCTATTGGTCTATAGTTCTTAGCTAATGCTTTGCTGCCACCTTTATGGAGTGGGGCTATATCCGTTGTTTTAAGTGACTGGAATTTCACCCATATCCAAGCTTCTCCATAGTGTACTTAGGGCACGCCAGAGGGGTTTCTTGCAGTTCAGTTCCTCGAATCAAGAGCCCCTCACCGGCATCAAAGCATTCCTAAGTGAGGAATGGGAGGGGGGGGGGCTCTCACGAGAAAAGAATAGCTCGTGGAGAGAAAAATAAATCCTACCCAGTCCGGACCCCCCTCCTTACAACTCCTATGCTTTAGTCAAGAGGGAGGGAGGGGATTTGGTGGCATGTGAGGGAGAGGTAGCTCATATTCCAAGTCTCACCAACACACCACAGAAAACGGGTAAGAGAACGTACCACAGTCTTGCACAGACAAACAAGTGAACCATCCACTTTCTACCTCTCAATGTCTACTTGTGGAACCCCGGCCTTGGTTACCTGGAGGTTATTCCGGGGATCAACGCCCCCGCGGCCCGGTCCATGACCAGGCCTCCCGATGGATCAGGGCCTGATCAACTAGGCTGTTACTGCTGGCCGCACGCAGTCCAACGTACGAGCCACAGCCCGGCTGATCCGGCACTGACTTTAGGTATCTGTCCAGCTCTCTCTTGAAGGCAGCCAGGGGTTTATTGGCAATTCCCCTAATGCTTGATGGGAGGCTGTTGAACAGTTTTGGGCCCCGGACACTTATGGTGTTTTCTCTTAGTGTACCAATGGCGCCCCTACTTTTTATTGGGGGCATTTTGCTTCGTAGGGAGTGATTTCTGTGTGCAGATTTGGGACCATTCCTTCCAAGATTTTCCAAGTGTAGATTATGATATATCTCTCCCTCCTGCGTTCCAACGAGTACAAGTCAAGTGCTTCCACCCTCTCTCTTTGATACATTTAATATAAATCGGTTTACACAAATAAAAAAAAAAACTATAAAGTGACCAACCAATGCACACTTCGTTTTACTAATGTTTCAGAAGAGAATGTTCCATATTGTGTATTGAAGTAAAGATCCAAGACAACAAGGAAGGTATCATGACGATGGGTTATCGAGTGACAATATTTTTCCTTAAGATGTATACCTGAACATCACACGCATGTCACATTTGAGTACTGAAACTGATCAACTGAAATCCACCCTGAACAAGTTTGACGGGGTCCCCCAACTTCCCACTCCCGGTTTAGCCATCTACCCATGCTGTCATTGTGCTCGCCTGGTCAGCCCTTGTTGGATGGATGGAAGGTCGGCTCAACCCACGCCCGGGTGGCCCACAATATCTAAGAAGCCATCAAGGTTTTTCTTTTGACGGCTACCGACGAGGTGCTTCACGTTACCGCATTTGCCGCCAACAAATTTTAATTAGAGCCAGAGTCCCATATGATCAATGTTTACAACTTGATATTACTATATCTTCCTCATCTTACATAAGATTTGATAACTGTAATGATATAGTGCGAGTTATCGTACTTAGGTACAGTCAGCTTCCAATGTTGTGACTAACACTAAAATGTGCCTTTTACTGAATGTTTCTGAATAAAGGTTGAATCTGAAAATATAATTATTAACATTCAAACAGCTGCTACCGCATAAAGTCAAGCGTGGAGAATTTTACCAATATATTACAATTACCTAAATTTCTTAAAAAACCGCGAAATTGTACTAAGAAGGTCGGCATCAAAATGTTCCTCTAAGATAGCATATATAAATCAGTGATAATTTTGCTTTTTCTACTCGTAGAAGATTTTCTACCCCCGGAGCCCGTCCATGGGCCAGGCTCATCTGGTGTTTGCCTGGTAAACCAGCCTGTTGCTACTGGTAGCCCACTGCCCCACATATCCATCACAGCCAAGTTGATCGGGTGTCTCATTATTTAGAGTTTAATTTGTTAAAGGCTTGCAGTGGTTGTGAAATATGCCACTTCTTCGTGAATCCCATTCCGGTAATCCATCATTCAATCCCTAAACTGAAATACTGTCCAGTATATGTCCAGCAAACTTTTTTCTGAAATTACATTTGTGGCCTTTTGTTCTCATTTTTTTTTTATTCTTGAATGTTCTCTCATTTAGAATATACAATTAAACTTGTGGGTACTGAGCTCCAGTTCTTAGTCCCACCTTATGACTTCTGGTTGATTATATATTCACGGTGGATATATTGATAGTTCTCTTGTTCATTCCACGTCTTTATTAATCTGTAATGTAAAAGTTTTCCTAACAGTGTTCCACTGCCATACCAAATATCTGTTCTCTATCTGCTGCCTTCTTGCCTTATTTTCCATCATTTAGTTATTTTTCCGCTATGCCTACCTGGAGGGCATTCCGGGGATGCATAAAAAACTATTTTCATTTTCCATTGATTTTTTATATTCTTTTTTATAACGATATGTTCTTGTCACATGAAACTTTGAACACCCCTACGGTCACAACATTTTCTAATCTGTAGAGATCTGATTAAATGACATTATGGCAGAATGTAAATCTCTGGTACTTAAGACTATCGACAATATACGTTAACTAGATACATGTGCAACTAATAAGGTATTATTATGGTTACGTTTTATTCACTAGTTTTGACAAGCTAATACAAACATCGCCTGTATACAACATAAAAAGGGAGTAAGGTAAGGTGTCCGAAAGGAGGGGCACTCTTGATGGTGGAAATAAAGACACTAATGCACATTTAAGACATTATATTAGACATTTTGCCACTGTTGGCTTTTTTTTTAAATTCATTCAATAAAATATCTCGAATGTGCATACGTCTTTATATTCATATATACTACTATGTACAGGAATGTCTCGCCTGAAGGACAGAAAACGGGAAACTAAAGCGTCCGTACACTGTACTCTGCACTGGCTTGGGAAAGTTCTTAGTGAGTGAAACGTTGCCGCAGTAATTGTCTTCTTAGTTGTACGTGTATGCACTTACCTAACATTTTCAGTAGACTTAATCATCTTGTCGTTGCAACACAGT
Organism: Cherax quadricarinatus; assembly: GCF_026875155.1. Classification (NCBI taxonomy): domain Eukaryota; kingdom Metazoa; phylum Arthropoda; class Malacostraca; order Decapoda; family Parastacidae; genus Cherax; species Cherax quadricarinatus. Next base: position 124,584,876 of record NC_069400.1, on the reverse strand, counting down.
GAACATTTTAAGTATACGTTACTTGAGCGTCCCTCTCTGCGCTCACAGCCTACTTAAGATTGCCTAGCAGAAAAGGTGTTGTGATGAATGGTTTTGAAAACCGACAAGTTGAAGAATTGAGACACTTATGCAACACATGGGAATCTTTATTGAAGAAACGTTTCGCCACACAGTGGCTTCATCAGTCCAATACAAAGTAGAAATGGGTAAGGAGAGTAGAAGTATGAGGTAATCAGTCCCTCAACCTGGATTCGATGTGTTCAGTCCATCACTCTTGTAGTAAGTGCAGCATAGGGCCAGAGAGGTGGCTTATATACTGCGGTGAGATGAGTTGAAGCAGGAGGAGGCGGGATCTTAGTGGGACGTGCCACTAATGTAAGTAGGTCATCGTCCAAAGGTTTGGGCAAGCGTTGAAGTCTTTGTACCAAGATTCCATGATGTTGCAGTGTCTGACAGATGTGATGAATGGTTTTGAAAACCGACTCATCTCACCGCAGTATATAAGCCACCTCTCTGGCCCTATGCTGCACTTACTACAAGAGTGATGGACTGAACACATCGAATCCAGGTTGAGGGACTGATTACCTCATACTTCTACTCTCCTTACCCATTTCTACTTTGTATTGGACTGATGAAGCCACTGTGTGGCGAAACGTTTCTTCAATAAAGATTCCCATGTGTTGCAGAAAAGGTGTTCCCTAAATCTACTGAACTCTCCTGTTCCACCATCACTTGAAATCATCGTACACAAAGATTATCATTACTGAGGAAATGGTATGGTGATACCGACAAGATGTGGAAAAAGACACTTATGTACAGTTCAGGACATTTATTAAAGGAAACGTTTCGCCACGAGTGGCTTCTTCTTCATAAGTGTCTTTTTCCACATTATCATTACTACTGCTACTCTACTACTGCTGCTGCTACCACCTTCAATAATGCCTCGCCTTCCAGACACCTCAATTTGTTCTTTATACACACACTGTACTGGTATAAACCTTGGTAATAAATACCGACAAGTTAGTTTAGAAAGACACGTAAGCAAACACTATGACATATTTATTAGAAAACGTTTCGGTCCTGGGACCTTGATCACTTCTAACATACAGAGGTAGAAAGACATTATATATATAGGCGGAGAGTGAGATGTGACGCACGTGACCTGAGGAATGTCATAAGAACATAAGAAAAATGAGAAGGGAAACCACCTTGTAGAAGGCCAAAACTGGCCCAGGGCCCGGGGGAGGCGTTAAAGTAGGGGAAAACCATTAAATCAAAACAACCTCGGCCTATGGTTGGGAGGACCCGTTTAGACGGGTTTTTGGAAAATACCAATCCTGTGATTTTCCGTGTTTTGGGGGGCTGCAAGACCCTTGTTGCCAATTTTTTGGGGAAATTTTTGGTAGTTAGGGTTGGGGTGCTTTAGTAGTAGGTCGATGGAGGTATTAAACTGAGTTCTAGGAAAGCCCCGGGGGTTTGGGTCCTGGTTGGGGTTTAGAACGTTGGGGTGCCTCGTTGTTCTTCAAATGCCACGGTATCTTGTGGGGGACCCACTACTTAAAACTCTCTGTAAAAGGCTTTGATGCCAATAAACACGCAAACCTCTTGGCTTTGGCCCTTCGCCTCAATTATATTGTTAGGGAAACAACCCACAGGGATAGGGACGCCCTTTAAGAATTTAAGGGTGGGCTGCGTTTAAGTATCTTTGCTTTATAAATTTGTTTGGTGAACTTGTTTACTAAGAAGCCTACGTGGCAAATTTTCCAAAATAAGAAAATAACTGTTTAGGGGCTTTCAATTGGGCGGTTTTTGATTCTGTCAGACACTGCAACACAAGGGTATCTTGGTACAGACCATCTACTTCGACAACCTCTACTAGTGAGAACGGCTGGGTTTGAGAAGGACCTGCCCTCCCAAATCAACCTACGTCTCACCTCCTTGGACTATATAAGGCCCGATTCTGTCACTTCAACTTCATATTGTTTCAGACAACGGAACAATGCTCTTCTCCAGACTGAGGGACTGACCACCCAAAACTTTAAGGGTTGATGGACTGATTACATCGTCTTCAAGTATCTTCTGCTTCTATCAACTTTGCTGTACTCGACTGAAGAAGCCTACTGTGTAGGCGAAACGTTTCAAAATAAAGATACCTAACTGTTGCATATGTGTCTTACCTAACAATCTGTCGGTATTTTATACCATTTTAATGTTCAGGATAGCTTGTGCCTTGAGTCTGCAATCTCGGATGAAGAAAGATGGGAACTGAAGACGTGTAAAGGCTTGTTTATGTAAGTGCATTCTTCAAGAAAAACAAGGGCTGGAGATGCGAAGAGCTCTCAAGAAGAAGCCAATGAGGACTCCTCTCTTAGTGCGGGAATCTTGGTGTGAATAAAAGTGTATAAGATCGTCCTTGTTGGTAGGTTTTCTATACACTTTGAAAGAAGTTTGTCACTGTGGGGAGATCTGCACAGTAGAACGTCGAGGAAAGGAAGTTTGCCATCATTTTCGAGTTCAAGTGTAAACTTTATTGATGGTTCAACTGCATTGATCTTGTTGAGAAGGGCCTGGATATTGAAAACGTCTTGGATAGAAAACCAATATATCATCAACTATCTTAGCCGGGTAACGGTGTTGGGAAGAGGGTGCTGAATTTCTCTGTCTCAAGTTTTCCATGAAGAGGTTGGCAAGCACAGCACTGAGGGGCTGCCCATTGCCATCCCAAAGCATTGTTTGTAACAGTTGTCCTGATATTTGAAGAAGTGAAATTAACACACAGTTCCACTAGATTGATGAAATCTAGAAGAGGTAAAGGGAGGTCGTTTTTTTCAGTGAGCCTCTGTCTCAGAATTTTTAAATCATCAATAAAGTTTACACTTGAACTCGAAAATGATGGCAAATTTCCCTTTTCCTCGACGTTCTACTGTGCAGATCTCCCGACAGTGAAAAAACTTCTTTTCAAAGTGTAAAAGAAAAACCTACCAACAAGGACGATCTTATACACTTTTATTCACACCAAGATACCCGCACTAAGAGAGGAGCCCTCATTGGCTTCTTTTTGAGAGCTCTTCGCATCTCCAGCCCTTGTTTTCTAAAGAAGAATGCACTTACATAAACAAGCCTTTACACGTCTTCAGTTCCCATCTTTCTTCATCCGAGATTGCAGACTAAAGGGGCACAAGCTATCCTCAACAAACCGCCCATGGAACAGCCCCCTAAAACAGTTCATGTACTCCCATGTGGCGATGTTGCCACGAATACTCGCCGGGCCACTTGCTATGAGTAACATCAACGTTTCCACCATAAACACATCCTCTATCAAAGACCTCACTACTAAACGCAGCCCCACACCTCTAACTTTTTACAGCAGGCGTCTACACTATCCCCTGTGGGTTCTGTCCCAAGAAAAAATGTAGGCGAGACAGGCAGAGATCTTGCAGTCCGCCTGAATGAGCATCGAAATGCCTCTAACAGAGACGATGTAAGGTACGCCTGTGTCCTCCACAGACTCCACGGGGCATTTGATGAACTGGAACGAGGCACAACTCGTTCTCACCGAACCAGACCTCAGACGCCGACGGTGCCTAGAAGCCTCATTAATCACCGTCACCGACACTATAGAACGCAACACTGGAAACTACAAAATTTCAAAAACATTGGCATACATGATACTTAAGCAGCACCAACCCAACAACACAGGAGTCACATGATTTCATCGTCTACTGGTCCTCATCATAGGCAGAGGTTGTTTTGATAAGGACCTGCCTCGCATGGGCCAGTAGGCCTTCTACAGTGTTCCTCCATTCTTATGTTCTTATGACATTCCTCAGGTCACGTGCGTCACATCTCACTCTCCGCCTATATATATAATGTCTTTCTACCTCTGTATGTTAGAAGTGATCAAGGTCCCAGGACCGAAACGTTTTCTAATAAATATGTCATAGTGTTTGCTTACGTGTCTTTCTAAACCACACACTGTACTGTATAATGTATCCAGGCATTGTATTTCTCGTACTAGCTTGACAAATCTGGTGAGAAACGTTACCAGAGTAAATGTCTTATTAGTCACATGTCCTTTTACCTAATACTGAAACCATTACTGAAACACTGTTTCGTTTGGTGAACAAACTTTACTCAAGATTTGAAAAAGTTGGGTTTCCCAGCCAAAACGTCATTTCAAGGAATGTTTCCATTTTGCTCTGGTGTCGTTTCTTTACCACTTTTTTTTTGTTTTACCTCATTTCCTGTAGTGATTTGCAATATTCTACCAAAAACGACACAGCCATTTTGTAATAAACTTTAACACTTCCTCAGTTGTGGATTTCTACCTCATTCTGTTGTCTTCTGTGGAGGCTACACTCTGGTTTATTGTGAGGTCTTCTGTAGTTTGTGTGCATTGCAAGGCGCGGCATTCTTAGCTGGTGTTGCATACTCAACACTGATCTACTTATGTAGTAACATGAGTGACAAATAGTTATATGGTATCTTTATTGACGACGTTTCGCCCATGAAGTGGGTTTTATCAAGTCATAGACAGAGCCCACTGCGTAGGTGAAACGTTGTAAATGAAGGTTCAATAGAAATGCTCATCTCTCTCTACCACTGTGTTGGTATAGTGAAAGATGATTTGAAGGAGTCCTACAGTGCAGGTAACACGAACTTATGTTGTTCACATTTAAATAACATTACTTCACAAAACAAGATACGAAAAAATCCGCTTTAAGAAAGAGGCAGTTGTCACATTTTATTTATTAACAGCAAATAATGCCCAAAGCTTATAAAATTTTTTTCCCGATACACAAAAAAAGCAAATCCAATAAAGGTATCTTTTGTATTATTATTACAAATTGAATTTTGTTAAACTTGTCCCTTTTTTAAAAATGGGGTTTTTTGGAGTTTTTTTGCTTGAAAAAAAACTCCGCCCGGGGTCTTTAAAGCCCCGCCAAAAATTGTTTTTTATACAAAACACAATCAAAATTATTTTACGTGAAATTTTAAATTTAAATTTAATTCACTTGGGGATTATGCCCCTTTAAATTTTTTTTGCACACTTTTTTATTGTTAATCCCCAGTTAACGTTGTGTGTTAACATCAAACACTAAAAAACCTTTTTTTTTAAAACTTTTTTTACGTTCTCTTTTCTGGGAAAAAAATGTTTTTCCCCCTTTAATATAAAGAAGTGTGTGCTTGTCGGGGTGCGTGTGCTTGTGTGTGTGTGTGTGTTTGTGTGTGTGGTTGTGGTGGTTGTGGGGTGTGTGTGTGTGTACTCCCCTTATTTGGGGTTGGGGGGGTCGAGTCCAAGCCCCTTTGGCCCCCCCCTTTACTGATCGCTACTAGGCCCATTTCCCCCCTGACCCTTTGGAGTTTTATCAAAACCTCTGCTTAAAGCTATGTATGGACCCCTGCCTCCACTACATCGCTTCCCAAACTATTAAATTTTACTGACTACCCTGGGGCTGAAAAAAATTATTTTCCTAAAAATCCCTGTTTTCCCTCTGGTCTTAAACCCCCCCAAAATTTGTGTCCCCTTGTTATTTTCCCAATCCGGGGAACATCCTGTTTTTTGTCCACCTTGTCAATTCCCCCAGTTTTTTGTAGTCGTTATCTTTGTCCCCCCTACCTCCTTTCCTCCAGTGTCGCCCAGGTTGTTTTCCCCTTAAACCCTCTCCTCGTAGGGGAACAACCTCTTAGTCTGGGACTAGTTTTTGGTTGCAAACCTTTGCACTTTCTCTAGTTTCTTTACGTGTTTGGCTGGGGTAGGGGTTTCCCAAAAAGGGTCCCGCATACCCCAAAATTTTTGGGCCTAACGTACCCGGTTTTCAGGGCCCCGGGAATGATTCCTTTTAAGATGTCGGAATCCCTGTTCTGGGGTTTGCTGGGGCGCCCATATGATGAAACAGTTATTTGGTTGATGGGGCGCTTAAAGGAAAATGGGGCCTGGTGTTAAAACTCCCCCAAAAATTTATTTTTCCCTTGAGTGAGGTTTTTTTTTCCCCCCCCCTTAAAACTGTTCCCGGGCGGTCTTTTTGGGGTTTCCCCAATCTTCATACTTTGCACTTGGGGAATTGAACCCCCAGGAAAATTGGGCTGGACCGGGTCTGCGCCTGTCCAGTTTCCCCTTTTTGTAGTTCCCCTGGTTTTCGATCGAGGGGGAATTTTCCCTTTTTAAACCCTTACGTCATCTGCAAACAGGGACCCCTAAAGGAGTCTTTTCCCTTCCTTTCATGTCTTTCAAAAAATACCAAAAACACCCACTGGTCCTGGGACTGCCCCCTGGGGGAAACCCCGGGGTCCAGGTGCCCCTTGACACCTCGCCACTTCCCAAAGATTTTGGGCTCTGTCTTCCTGCAATTTTCCCCCCTGACCCCTTGTAGTCCCCTTCCCTGTTACCCCTGTTTGGGTCCTCCATTTTTTTGGCACCAATTCTTGTGGGGAAACTGTGTAAAAACCCCCTTTTTGGGCAGCCCCAAAAAATGAAATTCCACCCACCCCTCTCTCTTGTTTTTACTGCTGTCACCATTTTCAAAGAACTCCAGTATTTTTGTGACACGGGATTTGGGGTCCCTGAAACCATTTTTGGCTGCTTTTTAAGTTTTTCCTTTTCTAGGTTTTCCCACCATTTCTTCCCCTGAAATTTCTCCTGTTTCTGAATACTATACATGTCAGTGACACGGTCTGTATTTTTTAATGTTTCCCAGGGGTCTGTCCCCTTTTTTTTAAAGATTGGGGAACATTTCTGTCTTCCATGCCTCGGGAAAACCCCCTTTTTGATAGATGTTTAAATTTAATTGTTTTTTGGGGGTTTACACACCGCCTTTTGCCCCCTTTTCTCAAACCCATGGGGAGATGTTATCTGGCCCCATTCCCTTTTGAGGTATCTAGCTCACCCCAGAACCTCTTAAATTCTTCCTGGGGTTTGTGTGCACGTGCCCACCCAAATGGTGGTGTCCCCCCCACCTCCCCCGTCTTTCGGGAAAGCCCCTTCTTTTCCCCCTCTGTGAACACTTCTTTGAATCTCTTGTTGATTTCCTCACAATTTCCCGGGGTCCATTTCTTGTTGTCTCTCCCCCTTTTCCTTCCTTACCTTTTTACCTGGCCCCTTGCTGTTTTTTATTCCCCGGGATGTGGCTTTTCAAATTTTGGGGGTCAGTTTTGGCTTTTGCTGCATGTCGTTTTCATATTGTTTTTGGGGCCCCCCTTTTATCTGTGATTTCTTTTCGGGGCTCTACGAAGCTCTCCTTATTCCCCCTGGGCCCTTTTTGGTTTCTATTTTCCCTTTCCATTCCCTAGCCATTTGGTTTTTTTTGCCCCCCCTTTGAAACCGGGGGAAAAAACCCATGGGCTCACCCTGGTTTTTCATTATTCCTGTTCCCCTTGGGTAAAAAACCCTCCTCAGCCCCCTTTTGCATTTTTTTTGCTACATTTTTTCCATCATCTCTTTTAACTGGTTTCCCTGCAGTTTTGTCCCACTGAACCCCGTTCAGGAATTTCCTTTTTCCCCGGTGTAGCCCCCTTTTCCCCTTGTATTTTTTCTTCATTCGTCCGGGCCTTCCGTTTCTCCCTCCACTTGAAATTTAATTTGTGTATTCAACCCTTAAAAAACCCACATGGTCAGGGCCCCCAAAGGGGGTCTTTCATAGGGAATGTCCTCGTTTACCCTCCACTACTCAAGGTGAATACTAAGCCACCTAGCTGGTTTCACCCTTTCCCCCTCCTCTCTTGTAGTGTCCCTTACGTTTTGGGCCATGAATTTTTCCCAGTACCACCCCCAATCATCTTAGCCCTCCATGAAAGTCCCCCCCGGGGGCCCAAAGTTTTTCCCAAATCGATCTCCTTGTGGTTAAAGCCACCCATGACGGGAGCTTTGCCCTGCATGCATGGCTCTTCGGGCCACTCTACCCGTGTGTCAACCATCGCTCTTTTTGCTCTCTTTCTTACTCTTGCCTTGGCCCCCCTGTTTGTTTCGTGGGGGGTTTAAATATATCATTGCTATTACCCCCTTTTTGGGCCTCCAAGTGAAGCGTTCCCCTATGTAATAAATTTCTTCTCCGCTGCCCTCCTCTCTAACCCTCATCAAAATTCCGCGTTTTTTTTTCAGCAATGCCACTCCCCCCCCCCCCTTTTCCCTCTGTTTTTCCCTTTAGGTTTTGGGGAAACCCGTTGGAAAGTTTTGGCATCTGTTATTACCTGTAACCTTGGGGTTTTCTGTGAGAGCTATGAGGGCCCGGGTTTGTTTCTTCTTTGACTTTTTATCCCCCCTCCTCCCATTATTTGTTTTTCCCATCACTTTTGTTTTTACCATACCTTCATTTTTTCCTTTCCAACCTTTTGGTTTTTGGGGGGCCCTGTAAAGGGGGGGAGACCTGGTGGCATACTGTAGGATTCTATAGCTCGGTTTTGGGGGGAAAGGTTTTTGTGGTATGGATTGTAGTGTGTTTTGGGGAAATGGTGTGATAGGGTTTTATGGGGTTTTGAGAATAGTTTTTTGTGTGTGCTTGCCCCCTTTCTGTTTGTTCTGCTCGACGGGCCTCTGCTGGGTTCCCTCCTTGTCTCTTTTCCTAGCCCCTTTGCTTTTTTGTCCTCCTTTCCCCCAGGGGCTGTCATTCTGTTTTTTTTCGTCTCTGTTAGGGAAACCCTCTTGTACTCCTTTTCCCCAGTATTTCAATCCCTGGTTTCTTTTTGGGGATTCCCGTTCCACACGTTTCCCTCCAGAATCGGGTTGATTTGGGCGGTTTTTCTCCCGCTTTAGTTTCCCCCCCCATTCTCTGAAAATTTACAATCTCGTCCCTCTCTTGCCTATTTCCGTGATGATTTTCTCAAACTCCCTTTCCCTTTTTTCTGCCGCCTTTCAGTGTGTTTTCCTTTCCCCTCCTGAAGCCCCTGGAAAAAACACTGATTTTGGGGCCCTTTTCCCCCTCCCCATTTTCCTCTCCCTCGTGACCTGGATCCCCGCCTGTATTTTGGTCAAATTTTTCTCCCCCCGTTTTTTTCCCCGTGGCTTTTTTTTGGAAAAAAAGCAAAAGGTTGTGCCTCAACATTCGCCCATCACCCTCCCCTCTTTCAACCAGCTGTTCTTCCCTTTCACTCCCTTTGGCCCCCCTTTGGGAGGCTGATTTACCTTAACATAATTTTTTATTTCCTTCCCCTTTCCCGTTCAGCCTTTGCAGCTTCATATGCTGTGTTTTTCTCTGGGCACTGCCCCTGTAACTCGCTTCAGCCTATTTATCTCAACTTCTGGACCCTTTTTTGGGATTTGACTTGTGCCTTCCCAAATTTTTTTGTTCCCCCTTTCCAACCTCTTTTCCCCAAATTTTTCAGTAGCTCCTTTTTCCTTTTTTAAAAAAAAACTCTCCCCCAATTTTTCTCCCCACTCTTGGGTTTCCCTCCTTTTCCACTGCTCTTCCATCCACTCCCCCTTCCAGAACCATTCTCATTTGATTTCCCTTGGGTTTCCTTTCGAGTCCCCCCCATTTTTTTTTTTTTGAGAGAAGAAAAGAAGGGAAAGGGAGGGGGAGAAGAGAGGGGAAGAGTGAAAAAGGGGAAAGGGGGGGGAGAGAGAGGTGAGAGGGGGGAAAAGAGAGGGGGGGAAAAAAAAAAAAGGGAAAAGAGGGGGAGAGTTTAGAAGGGAAAAAAAGGAGAAGAGATGGAGAGAAGAAGAGAGAGAGAGAGAGAGAGAGAGGGGGAAAGGGGGGGGAGAGAGAGGAGAGAGAAGGGAAAGGGAGAGAGGGGGGATAGTGAGAAGGGAAAAAGGGAAGGAAAAGGGTGAGAGGAGAGAGAGGGGGAAGAGATTAAGGGGGAAAGGGGAGGGAGGGGGGGAGATTTGAAGGGGAAAAGGGGGAAAAGAAAAGAGCAAAGGGGAGAGAGAGGAGGAGGGAGTTAGAAGGGGGGGGAAAAGAGAGGGAGGGGAGAGGGGGGGAGAGAGAGAGAGAAAAAGGCAAAAAAAAGGGGGGAGAAGAGAGGGGGAAAAGGGGGGGGGAAAGGGGGAAAGAGGGGGGGGGGAAGAGCGAGAGGGGAGGCTAGGGGGGGGGAGGGGAGGAGGGGGGAAGAGATGGGGAAAGGGATAAGGGGGGGGAAAAAATAAAGGGAAAAGGGGGGAGATTTTAGAGGGGGAGGAAAGTTAAGGGGGGGGGGAAAATGTTAGGGGGGAGAGATGGGAGAAAGGGGAAAAGAGAGAGATAGGTAGGAAAGAGATATAGGTAAAAAGTGAGAAAAAAGGGAGAGATAGGGTTTTTAGCTAGGATTGGAAGAGAGGGAGAGAGAAAAGGGGCGAGGGTTTAGATGGTCAGGGTTTACCCGGACCGGGGGTTTAAATCCTGTGTGTGGTTTTTTCATGTGTTTTCTACAGCTTACAAGTGCTTGTTCCTGTGTGTGTTGTGGTGTGGGGTGTGGTGTGTTTTGTGTGTGTGTTGTGTGGTGTGTGTTTTTTGTGTTGGGGTTTTTTAGTTTTCCATTTTTTCCTAGGCAATGTCGATTAGGGCACTAGGGGTGTTGTTTGTGTGTATGTTTGTGTGATGTGTGGTATGGTGGGATGTGTTTTATGTAGTGGGATGTTGTGTGTGTGTGTGTGTGTTTTGTGTGTGGGAAAGTGTGTATGTATGTGTGTAAATTTTGTGGGGGTGTAGAAAGTGTTTTTGTGTTTGTGTGTTTGGGGTGTGTGGGGTGTGTATGTGTGTGTGTATGTTTGTATGTGTGTAGGGTGGGGTGTATGTATGTTGTGTGTATGTATGGTGTTGTATGTGTGATGTGTATGTATGTGGTGTGTGTTGTGTGTGTGTGTGGTGTGTGTGTGTTGTGGTGTGTGTGGGGGGTTTTGGGGGTGTTGTGGTTTGGTTGTTGTGGTGTGCGCGCGCGCGCGCGCGCGCGCTAATTAAAAAACAAGTCTCCCACCAAAGCCTCTCGCAGTCCCAGGAAACCCCAATGCGTCAATACCCTTCAAATATCTCTTCCACTTATAACCATTTAAGATTCTTACTGTACAATGCATCAACACCGTTAGAAATTTTTCCCTTGCAAGGACCCTACACTGAGGTTTACCTTTCCCTCTTGTAGGGGGCGGCTGATCACATCTGCCCTCCTACCCCTTCCCAAGTGTGATCGAAGGGACCCCCATTTTGAACTTTGCTGTGTAGTGGTGAGCACTCATACAAATCTTATCGTTTTATGTCCGATATAAGAAAGAGAAAAGGGAATTGGCACGAGCTTGTGCTGATTTGCTTACCTTTGGGTTGATTTGTTATGAACGAAGATTCATTTTCACACGTTTATGGGTATTTATTTTAAATGTGTGTGTGTTGGTGTGTGTGGTGTGTTTTTGTGTGTGTGGGTGTGTGTGTGTGTGTGTGTGTGGTGTGTGGTGTGTGGGTTGTGGTGTGTGTAAGGTGGTGTGTATGGTGTGTGTGTATGGTGTGGTGGTATGGTGTGTGTATGGTGTTGGTATGGGGTGTGTGTATGGTGTGTGTATGGTGTATGGTGTGTGTGTTAGTTACCATTTTGTTACCATTTTGTCCCAGGGGGACATGTCGATTAGCATAGGGCCTTTTGTGGTGTGTAGGTGTTGTGTGTGTGGTGTGTGTGGTGTGGTGTGTGTGTGTGTGTGTGTGTTGTGTGTAGGTGTGTGGTATGTGTGTGTGTGTGTGTGTGTGTGTGTGTGTGTGTGTGTGTGGTGTGGGTGGGTGTGTGTGTTTATGTGTGTGTGTGTGTGTGTGTGTGTGTGTGTGGTGTGTGTGTGTGTGTGTGTGTGTAGTGTGTGTGTGTGTGTGTGTATGGGGGTGTGTGTGTGTGTGTATGTGTGTGTGTGTGTGTGTGTGTGTGTGTGTGTTGTGTGTGTGTGTGTGTGTGTGTATGTGTGTTATGTTTTGTGTATGTTGTGTATGTGTGTGTATGTGTGTGTATGTGTTGTATGTGTGTGTGTGTGTGTGTGTGTGTGGTGTGTGTGTGTGTGTGTGTGTTGTGTGTGTGTACTCACCTAGTTGAGGTTGCAGGGTCGAGTCCTAGCTCCTTAAACCCTTTGCCTCTTCACTGGTTGCTACTAGGCATTCTCCTGAACCGTGTGTGTGTGTGTGTGTACTCACCTAGTTGAGGTTGCAGGGGTCATGTCCAAGCTCCGGGCCCCCGTCTCTTCACGGGTTTCGCTACTAGGTCACTCTCCCTGAACCGTGAGCTTTATCATACCTCTGCTTAAAGCTATGTATGGATCCTGCCTCCACTACATCGCTTCCCAAACTATTTCACTTCCTGACTACTCTGTGGCTGAAGAAATACTTCCTAACATCCCTGTGATTCATCTGTGTCTTCAACTTCCAACTGTGTCCCCTTGTTGCTGTGTCCCACCCTTGGAACATCCTGTCTTTGTTCACCTTGTCAATTCCTCTCAGTATTTTGTATGTCGTTATCATGTCCCCCCTCTCTCTCCTGTCCTCCAGTGTCGTCAGGTTGATTTCCCTTAAACCCTCTCCTCGTAGGACATTCCTCTTAGCTCTGGGACTAGTCTTGTTGCAAACCTTGCACTTTCTCTAGTTTATTTACGTTCTTGGCTAGGTGGGGGTTCCAGACGGGGCTGCATACTCCAATAGGGCCTAACGTACACGGTGTACAGGGTCCTGAATGATTCCTTATTAAGATGTTGGAATGCTGTTCTGAGGTTTGCTAGGTGCCCATATGCTGCAGCAAATTATTTGGTTGGGTGTGCGCTTCAGGAGATGCCTGGTGTTATACTCACCCCAAGAGTGTGTGTGTGGTGTGTGTGTGTTGTGTGTGTGTGTGTGGTGTGTGTGTTTTGTGTGTGTGTGTGTGTGTGTGTGTGTGTGTGTGTGTGTGTGTACTCACCTATTTGAGGTTGCAGGGGTCGAGTCCAAGCTCCTGGCCCCGCCTCTTCACTGGTCGCTACTAGGTCACTCTCCCTGAACCGTGAGCTTTATCATACCTCTGCTTAAAGTATTTAGGGATCCTGCCTCCACTACATCGCTTCCCAAACTATTCCACTTCCTGACTACTCCTTGGCTGAAGAAATATTTCCCTAACATCCCTGTGATTCATCTGTGTCTTCAACTTCCAAACTGTATCCCCTTGTTGCTGTGTCCCATCTCTGGAAAAATCCTGTCTTTGTCCACCTAGTCAATTCCTCTCAGTATTTTTATGTCGTTATCATGTCCCCCCTACTCTCCTGTCCTCCAGTTCGTCAGGTTGATTTCCCTTAACCTCTCCTCGAAAGGACATACCCTCTTAGCTCTGGAACTAGTCTCTTTGAAAAACCTTTGCACTCTCTAGTTTCTTTTACGTGCTTGGTAGGTGTGGGTTCCGAACTGGTCCCGATACTCCAATATGGGTTTAAAACGTACAGGGTGTACAGGGTCCTGAACGATTCCTTATTAAGATGTCGGAATGCTGTTCTGAGGTTTGCTAGGCGCCCATATGCTGCAGCAGTTATTTGGTTGATGTGCGCTTCAGGAATGTGCCTGGTGTTTTTACTCACCCCAAGATCTTTTTCCTTGAGTGAGGTTTGTAGTCTCTGGCCCCCTAGACTGTACTCCGTCTGCGATCTTCTTTGCCCTTCCCCAATCTTTATGACTTTGCACTTGGTGGGGTTGAACTCCAGGAGCCAATTGCTGGACCAGGTCTGCAAACCTCCAGATCCCTTGTAGTTCTGCCTGGTCTTCGGTCGAATGAATTCTTCTCATCAACTTCACGTCATCTGCAAACAGGGACACTTCGGAGTCTATTCCTTCCGTCATGTCGTTCACAAATACCAGAAAGAGCACTGGTCCTAGGACTGACCCCTGTGGGACCCCGCTGGTCACAGGTGCCCACTCTGACACCTCGCCACGTACCATGACTCGCTGCTGTCTTCCTGACAAGTATTCCCTGATCCCTTGTAGTGCCTTCCCTGTTATCCCTGCTTGGTCCTCCAGTTTTTGCACTAATCTCTTGTGTGGAACTGTGTACTCACCTAATTGAGGTTGCAGGGGTCGAGACTTAGCTCCTGACCCCCTGTGTGTGTGTGGGGTGTGTGTGGTGTGTACTCACCTAGTAAATCACCTAGTTGAGGTTGCGGGGGGTCGAGTCCGAGCTCCTGGCCCTGTGTGTGTGTGGTGTGTGTGTGTGTGTGGTGTGTGTGGGGGTTGTGTGTGTAAAAGTAAACGAGGATGGGGAGGGAGAGAAAAGGGAAGGGGGGAGAGAAAGGAGAGAGGAAGGGGGGGGAGAGAGGGGGGGAGGGGAGAGAGAGGGGAGAGGGGGGAGAGAGGGAGAGAGAGAGGAGGAAAAGGGGGAGAGGGAGGAGAGGGAGAGAGGGGGGGAGAGGGAGAGAGAGGGAGGAGAGGGAGAGGGAGAGAGAGAGAGGGAAAAGAAGAGGGGAGAGAGAGGGAGGAGAGGGGGAAGAGGGGGAGAGAGGGAGAGAGGGGGGGAGGGGGGGAGAGAGAGGGGAGAGAGGGGAGAGAGAGAGGGAGAGAGAGAGGAGAGAGAAGAGAGAGAGAGAGAGAGAGAGAGAGGGAGAGAGAGAGAGAGAGATTCAAAAAAAAATTTAAAAAACCCAAAAATCACCCTAAGTGAAAAAAAGGGATTGATACGGGGCCAGGTCTCGGGGCCCGGGCCCGGGGGGGCGTGACCCCCAAAACCCCTTCCCGGGGTTAAAACCGTGATGCAGTCTAAAGGACTATTATTTTCTTCTTTTTCCAGGGGGAGCTTTGGGTAAGGTTGTTTGTTAATCCTCAGTAACGAGGGTGGCAACATTTTGTGCAAGGTGCACACCAGTAAAAAGCTGCATTTTTTTTTTAACGTATAATTTTTGAGCTTGGTATTGCAGCGATAACCTTCAACAATGTTCAGGGAACGGGATCGAATGAAGACAAAACCCGGGTTCTATACACTACTTACGCATACCACTGCTGCCTGAAACCATTGGATGAGAAGAGGGGAGTCATCACAATGGAAAAAATGATATTTTTGTAGGGGGCAAGGAACTTTTTGTCAGGTGAGTTTTTTGGGCCAGTTCTAGTCCCTGGTACAAATTCCTATTTGCAAGAATTAATAGGGTTATGGACCTTAAATTTAAACTTTTATGGGGATTCGCATATCTTTATTAGCTGTTTTGTGAACTGACAATCAAAATACTCAAGGGGGTGTTAGAAAATGCAATAGATGTATGCCATTTGGTGGAAAATTTGTGCGTGCATGTGGGCATGAGTGCGTGTTTTTCCCCTCCCTCCCACTAAAGGGGTTATAGGCCCTTGTCCCACTGAACCCACCACTTATTAAAAGGGAGCCCGTGTTCTGGGCGGAGAAATTTTTTGCTCGTCAAAACAGGCAGCAAAAAGCGCGGTGTTCAACAAGTGTATATTAAAGGTACGCGGGTGAAGGCGGTTGGGGAAGACTGACATTCAAGGTTGTGAGGTAGAACCCATGAATTCTCCCCAACATTTTATGTGGCACCTCTCTCACAGTTTGCACCTATCACCGTACATTTATACCTTTTTTTCGTAAAAATAAAAATGTAAATTTATGTATACCTTTTACTTTATTTTAAATTACTGAAACAATCACAAGCCATGTTAAAGAGACATGAAGAAAGGTAGAACAATTTCCTTGGGAGTTTCAAGAGGCGTTTAAGGCCTGGAATGAGAAAAACTTTGATGATGGCTACTACTTATCAGTCTCCTGAGTGAGCGGGTGTGCCGGGCCGGTTGTCCTTGTGAGGCATCTGGAAAAGGAGAAGCCTGCTGTGGTCGTGTCTGGGGTCTGCCGGGGCTGACACTGGGGCTTCAACTCATCCTGACATACGTTGGATGGTCTTGTCCACGGAACCCCCCGCCGTCTATCTTTGGGTGGCAAGGCCCTTACCGGGCAGCGCCAGACTTCCTGCCGCCCCCACCGTCCCCCCGGCCGGGACCGGGCCCCGCCCTTTAATTGCCCTTCACCTTCCGTTCTGGTGGGGCGTGGTTAAGGGGGGGTTGGGGCGGCTTTATCGAAGAGGGTAGGCTTTTTGGACACCGTGTGGTCCCGTTAGGCGCGATGGGGAGGGGAAGTTGTCTTTGTGACGATTTAGACGACGGGAAGACCGGGCCCCAGGGCCCGGGGTTTGGTGGTTAAGAGAGCCTGGGGGTCTTTAAAGGGGCCTGGGAGGGGGGGCTGCTTTTCCACGCCCACCATGCTCATCTTGTCCGCCCACCTGGCAAAGTGTATACTTTCCGGGATGGCTCCACGTTGTTGTCCTGGGTGCCGGTCATGTTCGGGAGCGGGCCCACTCGAAGACGACAGGCTGCGGCTCCCCCCCTGTAACCCCACTGCGTGTTTGGGACCTCCCGCATCTCTCGTGCCCCCTGTTTCTCTCCGGTCCCTTTACTGATCCCCCCACGCGACGACATGCGGGAAACCAGAACCGGTACGTTTTTTTACATTCGCACCCAAAAAAAAGGGTCCCTCCTGTCACTTCAATCCTTTTTGATTGTATGGAACAATAATTTCTCCAACTGAAAGACTGACCACCTCAAAACTTCAAGGGTGATGGATGTTACTCGTCTTTACGTCCTTTCTTCAACTTTCCTGTACTCGACGAAGAACCCGTGAGGCGAAAATTTTTGAAAAAGACCTAATGTTGCATATTTCTTACCTAACAAAAAGTCGGTATGTTATACCTTTTAAAAATTCAATAAATAATCAAAAAAGTAATATGCAACATTGGGGACCTTTAAATGTAGACTTTTTGTCACCCGTGGGTTTATCATTTTCAAATTCTAGGATATAATTTGAAAACAGAACTCTTACAAAAGATGAGGGAAACATCCCTCAGCCTTGGGGTGGGTGAAAATACCCTATTGTGAAGGGTCTGAGCACAGGCAAGAAAGGGTGGGGCTTATATATTGGTGTCAGGTGAAAAGGGAAACTTGGTTCAGAGGGGCAACTCCCCCAACCTTCTTTTACTTTTACAACCCTCCCTTGGGAAAGACCCACTTCCACTGGGGAATCTGCCTACCAGGGGCAATCCCCGTTGCTACCCAACCCCCTTTTTACCTGACGCCCGTTTAAGCGACCCTTCTTGCCTGTGCTCCCAAAACTTCACAACTATGGTGCGTTGTGTCTAATTTTCATTTTGTCGGTATTGTATAATTTAGTACAATAAAAATTATACAAAATGCACCAAACAATTATAAAAAACACCAACACTCCGCAATAAACAACCAAGCAATAAACCCATACACAAAACCCAACCCCCTGCAAAAAACAAACAACGGATAAACAAACCCCCGCAAAAAACAAACCCCCTGTAAAAACAACGACACGCAATAAACAAACCCTACACAAAACAACCACATGCAATAAAAAGAACGGAATAAACAACCCCAGCAATAAAAAAACCCAGTAAAAACAAGACCCAAACTAATAAATTTTAAAAAAACAAGACCATAGCACTGGCACAAACCCCCGTAAGAAAAAGAAGTTAAATTAGTACTGTAATTTCTCGCCGGAAAAATGAAACTACACTTCTCATTTAAATTTATTTATCTGTTTCATTTTTTAAAACACTGGGGGGTTTGGTTTTTTCAGCGCTATAAAATTATATTACAAAAATTTTTCAAATTTGCCGCTATATTTCCATCTTCAATTACTCACATTTCGCAAATTATATACATAAATTCATCCCAGTCGTTGGGTTTCAATTATTTCACATTTAGACGAAACGGCAAATAATTCTCTGCATTTTTCACTGAAAAAAGTGTGTAATTTTGGGGCAATTCATTGAAAAACGTTTTGCCCCCTGGATAACTTTATCAATGCAAAACGGGATGAAATGTCATGAAAGGTATACAAAAATGCAAGGGATGAAATGTTTATATTTCTATGAAAAACCAGAATCGATGCAAAGTGTCGAGTCGTGAAGTACCTGATCACTATTTTTGCCGGGTGCAACAACTGGCTGAACATCCGATTACTAAAAAAATTGAAATTTTAAGATTTAAAAAAGAAAGGCACACTGCAGCCCTATGGCCCCTGCGAGGAGGTCCAAGTCTCCTACCCGGGTTAACCAAAGCACCCAACCCAGTCAGTCAGGCAGCTTTTCACTTCTGAGATCCCCTCTTATTAAAAATTGGCTTGACCACTTTTTTCAATTTCTATGTGAAATTTGAAAAATTTCACATAAGAACACACCAAGACAGAAGTCAGACATACGTGGACAAAAACATGGGTTTCTGCCGAAAAGGAAAAGGGTTTACGATGTTCCGGGACATGACAGAGGGCCGGATTTGAAATGTGGGGCAACCCAGTGAAAAGTTTCGAGACCATCTGGCATCAGAGGAAGATTTTCCAATTGACAAACCCAAAATCCCAGCGAATTTCGGAAGGAGGATCAATGTGAACAACAAATAAAACACGCCGTCTTCCCAAGAGCAGGTAAAAACCGCCCAAATCACCCTTTCCGATTCAAGGTAAAGGTTTGGGGGTCACAAAAAAACCAATGGGGTGGTTCACCCTGGAAACACGGGAAAACGGGTTCAAAATATGGTTCAACCTGGGGGAGAACCATACGAAACATTGGTCCCTCACCCGGGGACCGAGGGGTGAAGCCTGGTCCATCACCAGGGGGGCCGAGGGAACTGAAACACCTGATCCATCCCAGGGCCCGAGGGAGCTGAAGCACCGGTCCTCACCCGGGCACCGAGGGGGCGAAGCACCTGGTCCATCTTAGGGCCCGAAAAAAGCTAAAGCACCTAGTCCATCACCAGGGGATCGAGGGAGATTTAAACATTTGGTCCATCCCCGTGCACCGAGGGAGCTGAAGCACCCGGGCCACACCAGGGCACGAGGGAGCGAAAACCCTGGGCCATCACCGGGGACCGGGGGG
>NC_069400.1:124398301-124565544 GCF_026875155.1 Cherax quadricarinatus | reverse complement strand
CTGTGGCGACCGCCATTCTTTGTGCTACCAGACAATGTGGGACGACGATCCAGGACATCCCAACGACGACATTGGGAAAGTCACGACGACACCGCCAGTGAAGAGAACATTGTTCTTGTTGTGGACAGTCACATCAAATTCATGGATAGGGCATTTTGTCTTAGAGATAGGAAGAGGTATGTTTTCCTGGAGCTAGGGTACAAGATAGCATTATCCATTTTGGCAACATCATGGATGGAAATGGAGTTGATCCTATTATCTATCTCAGTGTTGGATGCAATGATGTTGGCAAGCATAGGAGTGAGAACCTGAATAGTAGGTATAGGTCAGCAGTAGACATTATCAGGAAGAGGGGAAGGCACCCTGTAATATGTGGCATTTTGCCAAGAAGAGGTGTTGGAAATAAATGGTCATCCAAAGCAAATGGTGTCGATTGCTGGCTAGACAAACATTATAAGGATAAATGTGGTACCATTCATAGACAGTTGGAATCACTTCTATGGGTATAAATGACTTATATGCAACGGATGAATTTTAATTAGGGCAGTATGGGAGCTATAGCTAGTTCGGTGGGAGGAGCTGATAGGGCCTTAAACTAGAAATAGTTAGAAGTATAGGCTATTATGGGGAAAATGGATTGCAGCGCTGTCAATTTGGGTTATATAAGTTCTGAAGATTGTATTATCAAGGATTTTAGGAACAAAGCTCATCAAGTAATAGTAAAGATAATAACAGCAGAAATTATGGAAAGTAAAGACGAATAGGAAAAAGATACAAACGAAAAAAAATCATCTTAACATAATTTATACAAATAGTAGAATTGCTAAATATAAGATGAATGAATTACATGCAGTTGCATCTGCGGGAAACGTTGATATATAAGGTTTATTGAAAGTCGAGATGTGATAGAAATAGCTGAAAAAACATGCATTGCTAGTAGTGGTAGTACCATGTCTACTACTTCCTTCTTTTCCATCATTTCCATCCCTCGTCTCCTCTCCAAAACGTCCAAGTTGGACGTTTTGGTCCAAGTCGGACCAAAACGTCGTCATAAGTTTCAGTCTCCTAAGTGCGGATTATTTGTGTATATCACTAGTGTATTAGCATAATATATGTCCTCAGAACCACTGAACAAGTTTGTGTAACATCACCTGCAGAGTTCATAAATATAACTTATTTTGCAGTGAAATTGATGTTATGCTACCTCATGTCCAAGTTTGGTCCTTACAGCCAAGATACAACTCCCTCCCCCCAGGATGCGACCCATAACCGCCTACTAACGCCCAAGTTGTACGTTCGGTTTACAACCTAACAAAAAAAAAGTTCAGTCTAGAGAGGGGCGAGACGTATGGGCAAGGGTTCTAACATATGTCCGCCTAACAACAGATATTTAGGAGTTTGTCACTGTTGTGTTATGTATCCTGCGGAAGGACCTAATAATACCAAGGGAAATAAGCCGCACTGCCTGGCTTCTTGGATTATCCTGGGTTATTAACCATCTTGGGTTAATAATCCTAGTAATGTTTACAGGTTTCAGTGAACAAGGGGCATCTTGTGTAAACAGATTTGTCCATAAGTCTCGCTTTGTATGTGTGTGCGCGCGCGCTCGTGTGGATGTATGACCCACTTAATATTTGTATTTATAACTCATTACAATTGTGACCAGGTGTGGACGTATCAGTGGCTCATTACTTTGTAATTTGTTCATGACTGTAACCATGTATAGGAGTGAGGCTGATTTATTACCTCTGTAACTTGCCATGATTGTGACCAGATCTACCTGGAGTTCATTACCTTTTTAACTAGTTCAGCTATCATAACTTTGGGGTCCAGTCCCTGGACCCATTATGTACCTTTGCAATCTTTTGACTACCGCCCACAGGATGGGTATGTGGTGCATAATAAAGATATTAAACTAACTTTGCTTGGCGATGGTTCTTGGAACTTTTTGTTTTCGACAACTTTGAAGGTTCTACAGATTGCTGGTGACAGGCACCTTATCCTAGGTAATTTGCACCATGTATAATATGTGTTCCTATGCCTAAATAAACTTGCTAGATTAAAGAAAATGTAATAAAAATAGGTATTATAGCTAGGGTTAAAATAGTCTCATTTTCTAACTGATTTTATTTTCAAAGAAAACGTAGATGCGGAAAATTTATAGATGACTATACTAAATACTGCATATGCCATCTTGGCACTATCTTTTTTAGTCTTCGGTAACATATTATGTAATAAAATATACCTATTGGCTAAATCTTAAATTTTTAATTTTATTAAAAAAAAAAACACTCAAACGAATACAAATAAATACTGAGGAACATAATCGTGTCAGCTATGGAACGACGTTGGGGAGACCAGAGACATGTTGCTCCCCTCCTTACCTTATCTCTTATCTTATCTTACCTTCATCAGTGATGTCGCTACACACGCGTTGTGGATGGAAGAGAAGGCGTGTTGGGGACCACACGAGCGTTGGCGAGGCACTACCACCACTTCACTTGTTCCTTCATCACCAAACTCCGTCACCTCCACCGCAGCCTCCTCCACGCACTCCACGTACCCGCCGCAATTTCCAGGAATGGAGTAGTTACCCACACCGTCTGTGCACTCCAGCCATGGGGAACTGTGGCAGGGGGTAACCATTAAATAAGTAAGTTTATTCAGGTATACACAAATACAGATAACCCCAAAAAAGAGTCAGACAAAGTGACTTATTTCTATTGGGGTCCTTACTTATTTCAGCATGATATAATGTTTGTACAGAGATGGGCGATATTTACGTGTGCATGCAGAAAGACCCTTAGTAAGGAGGGCGGCTATAATATTGGCTTTGCAGTACAAAATTGTGAAGAAGAAGATAAGATTTCGTTCGGATTTTTAACCCCGGAGGGTTAGCCACCCAGGATAACCCAAGAAAGTCAGTGCGTCATCGAGGACTGTCTAACTTATTTCCATTGGGGTCCTTAATCTTGTCCCCCAGGATGCGACCCACACCAGTCGACTAACACCCAGGTACCTATTTGCTGCTAGGTGAACAGGACAACAGGTGTAAGGAAACGTGTCGAAATGTTTCCACCCGCCGGGAATCGAACCCGGGCCCTCCGTGTGTGAAGCGGGAGCTTTAGCCACCAGGCCACCGGGCCACCTTTACAGCCCTTAATTCTGAGAACTAATGCTCTCCTAAATGCTCTACCTGCCTCACCTAAACATATAGCTATAAGCTATGCTGATGATATCATGATCCATACAACAGGGCATAAGAAGATGAATACCATTCTTAATGAAGTTCAAGCAATTTGTAATCGACTAGGCCTCATAATATCTTCCTCTAAAACAAAGATATTAACAAGCAAACGACATCCCCCACCCATCTATTTGCAGGGTGAAATCATTAGCTACGTTAAAACTTACAGATATCTTGGTGTAGATGTACCCTTTAACAAATCCACTATAACCACAGCTAAACAGAAATGTAAAGCTAGGCTAAATGCTCTCAAAGCTGTTGCTGGCTACAATCCCAACTATGGTACTAATGTGAGAATCGTGAGAATGATGTACATAGCCTATGTTAGGTCCTTAGTTGATTATGCTGCTCCCATGTTGATATTAGCTAGAGAAAGTTCTCTCCGACCCTTGGAGTTAATGCAAAATGAAGCTCTCTGGATTATTCTTGGCTGTCCCAGATCTACAAAAGTTCTTAACATGAGGAAGGAGCTTGGTATTTCTAGTATCAGTGATAGGATTGTTGAAATTAACACTGTGCTCGGTATTAGAATGTTGAGAAACAAACCAGACACTGTCACAGTGAATCTTACCAAGTGTCTAGAGGTAAATACACACAGATCTAAATGGACTGTGAAAACGTGCAATTGCATTAAGTTTTATAACCTACATGAACTGTATCACTGTAGGCAACAAGAGCATTTCACCCCTCCATGGAAGATGTGTTCATTTAATATCACATACCTACAAGTCCCTCCCAAGAAGCTCATTGCTAGTAATCCCTTCCTTAAATCTCTTGTTAGAGCAACTGCTCAAGAAGAAATTCTCACCAGCTTGGAAGTAATAATTATCACAAGTTATATACACTGATGGATCTAAACAGGAGTCTTCTGGCAGGGCTGCATCTGCTCTTGTTGCCACCTCCCTAGTTAAGAACGATAATAAATTTGTGAGTTAGGCATAAGAATTAACAACTGGGCGTCTACACTGCAAACTGAATTGTTTGCAATCCTAATGGCGCTAAAGCTAACATATGACACTGAGCTTGACTCTATCATCATTACTGATTCTATGTCATCATTGAAGGCTCTTGACTCATATAATGACTCCAACAACATGCTCATTGGGGAAGCCAGGTATAGAAAACTCAAAAATAGGGACAAAGGAATTAATGTAAATTGCTATGGATCCCATCACACTTTGGATTACTCCTTCATGATAAAGTTGTTTATGTTAGCCAAGAAGAGTACCCAGAAGGAGAATGTAGAATATAACTTTGGTATAACTGTGTCTACATTAGGAATAATATTAGGAGAGAAGTAAAAAATGAAAATGATTGTTATAGGAATGCGTAGGAGCCTAGTAGATCTAAACCCACAAATGATAACATTGAACGTAGATAAGTATGTTTATGGAGCAACTTGCAATGTGAAAAACCCTGACTGAGTTGTAGTGGCCGGGCTTAGGCTTGGTTACAAAAATTTTCTGGCATTTGGAGAACACACAATTGTGGAAAATTTTAATTTTTTCCGAAACTATAGCGCCTAATAGGTGTTTTTTTTGTGCCAAATTGAGTCAAAATGTATTTGAAAATAGAGTAGAACCAAGAGTTCCCTGGCGCATGCGCGGATGTGCGGGGAGGCAGGCGCGTATTTTTGAATGGGGGTGAGGAAGCTGGGAAAACATGGAACCACGAAATTGACGTTCACGGTGGCCTAAGGATTAATAAAAGGCCTCATTTCATAATAGAAGTGTCGTAACTGTTCCTGGTGGAGAGTGAGGGAACGGGATTTACGGACCACAGTAATAGAGTGGTAAAAGTGTGATGAGAAAAGGGACCGGGGACTGACGCGTCGCAATGGACGTGTCCTGGGGAAAATTCCCCTTTGGGATTAATCATCACTCATCGGTCTCAGATCTTAATGGAGTGACCTTTTAGTTTGTATAAAGTTATGAGACGTTAAATCGTCTTGTGAATTGTAATGTAATTAATGATAATAACACTAAGTTAAAGAATATGTGAAGTGAGATAAGTCGTTTGCTCCGAGTGAACACGCTAGACCTCGTTTGTTAACGAGACGAGGAAAGGGAAACTCCTTGAGTCACGACGTCTAAAAGGCGGACAAACCACGGATACCTCGTCCGCTGGAATGAGAATCGTGTCGGGTAGCAGGACATCGAAAATGAGAGGGTGAATCAAGAAATGAGGAAAATCAACACCCCACATTAAGTAACCCTTCTAGTTATAGCAACCTTAGACTGGCCATAGTGGTATGTTATAATTAGATAGGTTACGACTGATCCAGCTAAAATCAAGTGACCACCAGAGAACATCTGGTAAGTAGTGGGATTATGTACAAATGTTTTTCCTTGATGGATGTATCCATGTGTATCCTCCCCCCCCCCCCTTCATTCAGCTAAACTAAAAATAATCTATACAGTCCACAAATAATTGGTAGCACCGTACTTGGGGGTGCTATCCAATCTATACTGGTCTGGGATAGATATGGATAAGAAAAGGTGGGGTCGAGGGGACCACCTGCCGCGACCAGAGGTGGTTAAGTTTTCTCACATGTCTACACGGGGGACTACGGTAAACCTTATAGTCAAGCACCCTGGGAAATTTTCCATATCTATGCGCTGGTCCTTCGTAAACCCGGGATGCAATCAGTGAAAAAATTAATTAAATTAATTACTTAATATTAAGTGACTGATTGAAGGAAGTCGGTGTAGGGTGCACAAGTTTAATCGATCGTGTGATGGATGATAATTAGCCCAATAAATTGCTAGCACATGGGTAGCTAGGATTTAAAACAAGAGTAAAGGGGCAAGAATTACCTTTATAAGGCGTCTACTTAAGTAGTATAATGGGTGATTATTAATTCCCTAACCATGGCTGGGTCTGAGGAAGTTAGTGCGACTGGCAAGTCCATGGATGCCAAAGCAAAGAAAGCGTCACTACAAGCTCGGAAGGTCATGTTACTAAATCAACAAGAGGTTATGGAGTTACTGAAACAAGAAACGGTAAACCCTGATGAATTAAAGC
The DNA here is from genome assembly GCF_026875155.1 of Cherax quadricarinatus. Lineage (NCBI taxonomy): Eukaryota > Metazoa > Arthropoda > Malacostraca > Decapoda > Parastacidae > Cherax > Cherax quadricarinatus. Next base: position 124,559,273 of record NC_069400.1, on the reverse strand, counting down.
TACACCTAGATGCCTTAGGAAATAGACATGAGTCATATAGATTGTGGTTTAAAGACTATGAAAAAAGAGCTGCTAGAGAATTGTGCAGATGATGCTGAAAGGGAGCGACTGCGGGACAACATTATGAAGTGGAGGACAACATTGTGTCCTGCAAAACTAGGCTTTGGAGAAGGTAAAGGGTGTAAACAATTTTTTGGTCAACCTAGTAAGGAAAGTCAGAGGCATCTACCAAAACTCCCAGAATTATGTATGCCTGGTGTTTAACCGGGAGAACACTGGGAGGATTTTGGTCTATCTTTAAAGCAGTCGTACATAAATAGGAGTGATCTTGCAAGTGTTACCAAATTATGCTATTTAAAGGGACAAGTAAGGGGGAGAGCGCATGTTCTCATACAAGCATTCCCAAATGTAGATGACTCCTATATGAGGCAGTGGACTTGTTGGAGGTCACTTACGGTAACTTGGAGCAAAGTAGGCTGGACCTAGAGATAATTTGGCTAATTTTGAAGACTCCAGATCACAACCGGGCAGCATTTTTACAGCAATTTAGGATCAAACTAGAAGCACTCTTAAGACCTTGAGTAAAAATATGATCTGGAGGGAGCAGAGTGGTTGTTGAGTGCCTTGATTCAGAATAAATTGAACCACAAGACCATAGGGGTGGTTATCTAACAGATTCACAAGGGTTACTTCAGGTTGGAAGAAATAAGAGTGGGACTACAAGAGCTAATTGCCAAACTGCAGACCAGCCACCCATTACCTCTAGGAATACCACGTCTACGACCCCAGTGCACCTGCCAAGTTCCACAAAGGGAAACCTTATCCTAAATCAATAATCCTAAGCCACCTAATACACGGGGTTACGTAGGCACGTACAAGTGACAGGTGCCAGTTATAGTGGTTTCCACCCCAAGTAGAGGAGGAATACCACAATAAGGGTAGCCCATTGATAGAGGTCAGGCAAGGAAAGGAGAGATTGTATCTTCTGCAACGGCACTCATTTCTCTAAGAACGGGTAATGCCTATAATTCATGGGGATGTTAAAGTGGAAAGATTGAAGAGCTTGCTAGATGTATCAGGTGCTAGGAAATCATAATGTAAGAAATTGCCATGCTAACTTGCACTATTGTTATCAGTGTAACAAGGGAAGACACCACATAGCTATGTGTAAGGGCAGATCTAATCGTAATGATGGTAACAATATTTAACTGAAGTGATAATAACCCAGACACAACAGTAGCCCACGTAAAGATTGCAGCTAACGTCGGTAATGAGGGCCTAGCTGAGGTAGCTTTGCCTGTGTTGGATGTGGTGATTAAGGATAAACGGCGTAAATCCAAAACTGTAACAGCATTGCTGGATCAGGGATCACAACGTACCTTCATAAACGTAACTGCCTTAAGGGGATGAAGGTACAAATGGGAGTCCTCTATACTCAAGCTATCTGGCTTTCTCTCAAAATAAGAAGGCCCAGTCATACAAACACTGTTTTAACTGTCCGGCTGGGCAATGAGGAGAAAACGTATTAATGCCGTAATTGGATAGGCTCCCAAGAAAATATCTAAAAATGGGGCTTGGTAACGCTACTGAAAGGCTTTCGAGCAAGGTAGATTTGGCACCTTCCGGTAAAAATAATGATTCGGTGGGGCCAATAGATATTTTGATAGGTAGTGACCTTTATGCCACCTTTGTAAAGGGTATGACAAAAAAATGCGGAGTCACCCTTCTAAGGACCGCCGGAGGTCCGTGATGTATGGCAGGCTTCCTCGTACCGAAAATGAATGACTGGAGGAAACCATAAATACAGTTACGGTGTTCTTACTCATGAAGAAATCACCCCAGTATAAATATACTTAAATAGAGGATGAAGTTGAACCTGTGTATAATTATGGGAAAAATTGGACAGCATAGGGATCAATGTAAATGAAGAAAGTCCAGTGATTCCTTTTCTCAAGAACAATACCAGAAGGATGTTAAATTTGAATCTGGGCAATACTGGTGAGACTTCCGTGGAAGCTGAACCATCCATACCCACCAACTAATTACCGGATGGCGTATGGACAATTAAAGGCTCAGCTCCACGAATTGAGCAAGACACCAGAACGTGACTGCTTCGTTTATATAATTAATGAGCAGTTAAATAATAAATTCATGAGGAGGGACCTCCCGAGCAAACCCAGATTTATGGCACTATTTGCCACACCACGGAGTGAAGAAAGATTCTAAGACCACTCCTCTGAGGATTTTGTTTAATTGTAGTGCCAGGAGTAATAAAAGTTTACCTAGTTTGAATGACTGTTTTTATGACAGGTTTCCCTCGTTGACGGAAAAACTGGGAGACATACTATTAAACTTCAGGGTTAAGAATTAGCCCTTTACGGCAGACATAAATAAAGCTTTCCCTGAGAGTGGGTCTGCAGGAAGCTGACCGGGACTGCACTAGGTTCTTATGGCCCGAGAATCCTAGTGACCCACTTAGTCCCTGAAGATTTTCGCTTCAGGAGTGTATTGTTTGGTGCTACCTTCCCGTCCGTTCCTACTCCAGGCAACGATAAATGCACACCTTAAGCGTACGGGTGGTCCACTTGAGTGGAGTAATGGGTAAACAATTTTATTGGACAATTTCCTGGGGGTGACGTCTACTGAAGAGGAACTAATGAGCATATACGCAGGGGCTAATGAAATAATGCAAGGTGCAAATATGCCCCTGAGGGAATGGAACAGTAATTCGTCCAGTTTAAGAGTTCAAATAAATAAAGACAACCCTGGAATGAAGTGTCCAAATATAAAAATGTGCTGGGACTGACTTGGGACACAGAGGGAGACTTTTTATCGTTTAAAATCTAATGACTACAACATGCCCAATAAATTAACCAAGAGAGTCTTGCTTGCAGAAGTTTCAAAATGCTTCGATCCCCTAGGCTTAGTGTCCCCACTTACCATAAGAGGAAAATTGTTGTACAAGAAGCATGGAAGCTTTAAATGTGCTTGGGATGAAACCCTACCTGAGGAATTTGTTGAAAGGTGGGAAGAACTAATGGGGAATAATGTAAAATTACCAATGTTGAAGTTCCCCCGTAATGTGGCCAGCAAGAGGGAGAGAATGTACTCCACATTTTTTGCGATGCTTCGAAATTAGCCTATGGAGCAGTCGCTTACCTTCAATGTAATAGTGCTATTTCTCTTGTTATGTCTAAGGCTAAGGTGGCTCCAATCAAATCACGCACCTTACCTCAGTTGGAATTAACGGCCATTTATGTAGGGTCCAAATTAGCCAATTATATAAGAATAAATTGCGAGAGATAAATATCAGCACACCGTAAATTTTGGGCTGATAACGAGGTTTTCCTTACAATGGATTCGTAATGGTAACAGTAAGATTGTGTATGTACAAAACAGAGTCGCTGAAATCCATCAAATGCAGGAGAAACATAACAGTTTGGGTCAACATATGTTAACCTTTAATCACATTCCTGTGACGAGAACCCGCTGCTTCTTGTCCGAGGCTTGACTTATGGAAAATTTGTGAGTGCTTTATCGTGGTTTTAAAGGCCAAGTTGGCTGGGGGACAAATTAACTGGCCGGGCAAAAGGCACATATTGCTCCTGTCGAAATTCCCGGGGAGCACCGCTCCGGTCATAGTCCCCCTTAGCCATTGATATGAACAGGTATTTTCCTTACCTAAGCTGATTAGTGGACCAGGTTAGTGTTTAAATTTATAAGTAAGATGAATACTCACATAATTTTCCCCATCCCTGAAAACTGGCACAGAGGGTACAAGAAGAAACCACAGGGATGAGATTAAATTTCTGATGGACGGAAAATTTGTGAAAGGCTCAAAAATGAAAAAGCTGGGGGTGTATTTAGAGGATGATGTAATTTGGTGCAGAGGCAGGTTACAAAATGCTGAATTGGGGGGAAAATGCTAAGCACCCTATCTTGCTACCCAAAACTCATCACCTGACAACCTTGATTGTCTTTAATGCCCATAATAACGTGATTGCACGGTGGGTACGGATACATTAAACTGTATTCGGGAAACCTTCGGAAATTTCCCCAAGGACGGCAAAGTGTAAAGGGGGTTATCAAGTCGTGTGTTTAAAATGTCGCCGGGTGGATGCCAGAACCCACATGTACCCAGGTCCTCCACCATTGCCCAAGGAACGCGTACAGTTGGTAAAAAACCCTTTGATGTGACCGGAGTGGACTATAGTGGGCCCCAATCATTTTGACAGGTACTTCAGATGGTTTTCCCCTTGAAGGTGTATGTATGTCTATTTACTTGTACAGCTACTTTGGCTGTTCATCTAGAAGTGGCTCAGGACTTGTCTGCAGAACAGTTCATACAGCTGTCCGGAAATTTGCAGCTAGACGATCCTGCCAAGATTGATGATCTCAGATAATGCCACCAATTTTGTAGCGGGTGCTCAAATTTGATGAAATTAAATAAGAGTGATGATGTACAGTCTTTGTTGACCCAGCGGGGGTGTGTCTGGAAATTTATTACTCCCAGAGCCCCCTGGCAGGGAGGACTGTACGAAAGAATGATAGGTACAGTGAAAAGATGTCTTCGTAAGGTGCTTACACAGGGAAAAGAAATGATTTGGAGGAGTTCCGGGCAGTGTTGGGTGGGGGCAGAGAATCGAGTGAACAATCGCCCTCTGTCCCTACATGAGCGACACTCCTGACGCGAGATACTGACTCCTCTCACCTAATATGTTTGGAAAAGGTTAAAGCGCCCTATCTATAGAGATATCCGAGGGAAGTGATGAGGATTACAATAAAAGGACGGTTTGAGTGCAAGTTCAAAAATGTTAAATAAGGTATTTCTTGGTCTGATTTTGGGCGAAAAGAATATCTTTTTTACATACTGAACACTTTATGGTGCGCCAAGGCAGTAAACCGACGAACATTCAACCATTGACATTTTGTAATTGATACTGACAACATCGAAAAACTGTGGCCTCTGGGCAAGGTAGGTTACATTATACCAGATGCACAAGGTGTTGTCAAAACGTCAAAATGTTTTTGTCGTGGGCAGGAAGTTTGCGTAACATTAATAATTAATTCCTTAGAATTAATGATGTTTTAATCCAGTGCAGATGGAAACCAAGGGAAAGTGACACGAGTGTATTGAAGACAAATGACCGGTAATGCAAGAAGAAACTGTTTGTAAGACCCACTAAGGAAAACAGCAGCGCAATCTAAGAGGGCTGGAACTTTTCCGGGAGGAAACGCAATTTAAGTCTTAACAACGACTTTCCGCCTCCGCAGTGTGGGAAAATTTTAATTTTCCGAAAAACTATAGCCCTAATAGGGTTTTTTTGCGGAATGAGTCAAAATGATTGAAAATAGAGTAGAACCAAGAGTTCCCTTGGCGCATGCGCGGATTGCGGGGAGGCCCGGCGCGTAATTTTTTGAATGGGGGTGAAATGGAAAACATGAACCACGAAATTGACGTTCACGGTGGGCCTAAGGATTAATAAAGGCCTCATTTCAAATCGAAGTGTCGAACTGTTCCTGTTTGGGGAGTGGGGGAACGGGATTACGGGACCACAGAATAGAGTGGTAAAAGGTGTGATGAAGAAGGACCGGGGACTGAAAGCGTCGGCAATGACTGTGTCCTGGGAAAATTACCTTGGATTAACATCACTCATCGGTCTAGATCTTAATGGAGTGACCTCTAGTTTGGTATAATAGTTATAGACGTTTTAAAAGCTGTGAATTGTAATGTAAATTTAATGTTAATAACGCTAATTAAGAGAAAAAATATGTGAAGTGAGATAATCGTTTGCTCCGAGTGAACACGCTAAAACCTCGTTGTTACGAGACGAGGAAAGGGAAATCCTGAGTCACGACGTCTAAAAAAAGGGAGGACAAACCAGCGATTTCCTCGTCCTGCTGGAATGAGAATCGTGTCGGTGTAGCAGGACATCGAAAATGAATGGTGAATCAAGAAATGAGGAATATCAAAACACCCACATTTTAAATAACCCTTCTAGTTATAGCAACCTTAGACTGGCCATAGTGGTATGTTATAATTAGATAGGTTACGACTGATCCAGCTACATCAAGTGACCACCAGAGAACATCTGGTAAGTAGTGGGATTATGTACAAATGTTTTTCCTTGATGGATGTATCCATGTGTATCCTTACCCCCCCCCCCTTTATTCAGCTAACTAATATAATCTATACAGTCCACAAATAATTGGTAGCACCGTACTTGTGGGTGCTATCCAATCTATACTGGTCTCGGATAGATATGGGTAAGATAGTGAGGTCGAGGGACCACCTGCCGCGACCAAAGGTGGTTAAGTTTTCTCACATGTCTACACGGGGTGACTACGGTAAACATATAGTCAAGCACCCTAGGAAATGGAGACACACAGATGATGATCAAACTAAATGTAAATTATGTGATCAGGCATATGGTCACTCTCTTGAACACTATGTGCTTAATTGTCCACTTATTGAGGAATACAGAGACAGACAGTATAATAACCTATGTGACATGTCAAGATATCTTATTAATGAAAATAAGATACCAGATATACTAAACAAATTTCCTAAATTTGCTTGTAACAGATAAGTGAACTATAGATATGTAGATATAAATCCATATGTATTCCTGTTAACCCTTTGGGGCCTAGTTCCTAGGCCTTTTGTGTATCCATATGCTCTCGCGCTACCGTCCACAGGATGGATATGGGGTGCACAATAAACTAGCCACTTCGGTGGCAAAATCTAAAAAAATCTAAATTCTGAGAACGAAGTTTGGAGTTTGAGATGATATAACAGACTGGGGTGAACAAAGTTATGATAGTCAACTTCGGAGACTGAGTCGTGGTTTTGTGAACATTAATGTTAAAACTGAAGCAACGTAGTTATGAAATTAGTTTCTTTATGAAATGTTATATAATATCTTGTATTATATTGGTTTACGATACAACATTGTGACTGTGAAAATATGTCACGTTCAGAACATGAGCAGTGAGGGATGAACCACACTCAGAACATGAACACTGAGGGATGAACCACACTCAGAACATGAACACTGAGGGATGAACCACACTCAGAACATGAACACTGAGGATGAACCACACTCAGAACATGAACACTGAGGGATGAACCACACTCAGAACATGAACACTGAGGATGAACCACACTCAGAACATGAACACTGAGGGATGAACCACACTCAGAACATGAACACTGAGGGATGAACCACACTCAGAACATGAACACTGAGGGATGAACCACACTCAGAACATGAGCAGTGAGGGATGAACCACACTCAGAACATGAACACTGAGGGATGAACCACACTCAGAACATGAACACTGAGGGATGAACCACACTCAGAAACATGAGCAGTGAGGGATGAACCCACTCAGAACATGAACACTGAGGGATGAACCACACTCAGAACATGAACACTGAGGGATGAACCACACTCAGAACATGAACACTGAGGATGAACCACACTCAAACAAGAACACTGAGGGATGAACCACACTCAGAACAAGAACACTGAGGGATGAACCACACTCAGAACATGAGCAGTGAGGGATGAACCACACTCAGAACAAGAACACTGAGGGATGAACCACACTCAGAACATGAACACTGAGGGATGAACCACACTCAGAACATGAACACTGAGGGATGAACCACACTCAGAACATGAACACTGGGGATGAACCACACTCAGAACATGAACACTGAGGGAGTAACCACACTCAGAACATGAACACTGAGGGATGAACCACACTCAGAACATGAGCAGTGAGGGATGAACCACACTCAGAACAAGAACACTGAGGGATGAACCACACTCAGAACATGAACACTGAGGGATGAACCACACTCAGAACAAGAACACTGAGGGATGAACCACATTCAGAACATGAACACTGAGGGATGAACCACACTCAGAACATGAACACTGAGGGATGAACCACACTCAGAACATGAACACTGAGGGATGAACCACACTCAGAACATGAACACTGGGGATGAACCACACTCAGAACATGAACACTGAGGGATGAACCACACTCAGAACATGAACACTGAGGGATGAACCACACTCAGAACATGAACACTGAGGGATGAGTCACACTCAGAACATGAGCACTGACGGATGAACCATACTCAGAACATGGGCACTGAGGGATGAACCACACTCAGAACATGAGCACTGAGGTATGAACCACACTCAGAACATGAACACTGACGGATGAACCACACTCAGAACATGGGCACTGAGGGATGAACCACACTCAGAACATGAACACTGAGGTATGAACCACACTCAGAACATGAACACTGAGGGATGAAAAACCACAACCAGAACATGGACAGACGGATGACCACACTAAGAACAGGGCACCTGGAGATGAACCACACTAAGAACATGGTATAAACATAGAAAGGTATGAAAAACCCAAACTCAGAACAATGGGCAACTGAGGTTATGACCACACTCAGAACATGAACACTGACGGGTGAACCCCACTCAGGACTGACAAAGGATGAACCTCACTCAGAACATGAGCACTGAGGGGTGAACACACTCAGACATGAAAAACTGAGGAAAGAACCCCACTCAGAACACGAACATGAGGATAACCACACCAGAACATGGCACTGACGATGAACCACACTCAGAACATGGGCACTGAGGTATGAACCACACTCAGAACATGAACACTGACGGATGAACCACACTCAGGACATGAACACTAAGGGATGAACCACACTCAGAACATGAGCACTGTGGGATGAACCACACTCAGAACATGAACACTGAGGGATGAACCACACTCAGAACATGAACACTGAGGAATGAACCACACTCAGAACATGAACACTGAGGGATGAACAATCACAGACGTAACCAGACAGACAGACACCTACCTACCTGTAAGGAACCGCAGGTACCGTCAACACCCACACCTGAAATAGTAAATTAATTTATATATATAAATGTACATATGTACGTATATGTATGAATAAACATAATACTGGATGAGGAACCGAACTGAGGTCCTGCAAGTAGCAGGGTTTAAGTTGTACCATTCAACCACGGTGGTCTGCAATAGGAAGACTTCGCAAGTGTCACTTGTGCTACAAGTTGCACCAGTTGGCACTGTCGGCAGTGGTACTGTCCTCTCCCACTGGTGCAACTTGTTGCAGAGGTGGGACCTGGAAAGCCTTCCTTTTGTAAACCATTTAACAAAATACAACACCTTCACACATGTAATATCCACACACCTATAATGTCCTTATATATTTAATATCTACACACGTATAATATCACATCTCTAGTATCTACCTATCTCTAGTATCCTCAGATTTGTAATATCTACACACCTGTAATACCCACACACTGACAAATAAAGAACACCTGCACATAGTACACCTCTTTCTACTAAAACCGAAGCCACAGTGAAGCTAGATTTCACCTCAAGTTCCTGGTTATATATACCGGGAACCCTCTTGCCTCCTCCTCCTCCTCCTCCTCCTCCTCCTCCTCCTCGTCTTTCTCCTCCTCCTTCTTGTCTTCCTCCTTCTCCTCTTCTCCTTCATCCTCCAGAAAAGCCGTCTCACTGTGTGTTCAAGGTGGCTCGTATGTACAATACACCTGGTACAGCCAAGTCGAATCTCTCTTTTCTTTAATTACATCTAAAATCGCACGCCTTCCTGGGTACGTTCCTGAATTTTCTCCGTGGCTGGGATCACACTTCCCCTCTGTGTGTATTCTTAGTTTCTCTATCGCTAAGATCACACGAGTTACCTGGGTGTATTCCAGGTTCTTAATGGCTGAGATCACAAAACGTAGCTGAGTGTAATTATTAGTTTCTGTATCACTAATCGCCACTAAGATCACAGCACCCATCAGGGTATATTCTTAGTGTTACCGTTGTTGATTGTCGCTAAGATAACACACGTTAGAGAACCAACTGACTGGGTCAACGTAGAGCTCTGCGTAGAGCTTTATCAACTCATGACTATAAAGCTTTACGCTGAGTGAAATTTTATCTCAGTAATATCTTTGTTCGTAACATTAGTCTGATAGCTTTATAATGCCCCCATACCCATCATGTGGATGGTAGTCATCCCATACCCATCCTGGAGACGGCAGTCATCCCGTACTCATCACATGGACGATAATCTCCCTATGCCTATTACGGAGGCACGTGTGTATTCACCATAAGCAGAAGTGCATCATTTAGAACTATTAATATTGTCTTGGGGAGTCTGTACCCATCGTCAGATTATTATTATTATAATCAAAAAGAAGCGCTAAGCCACAAGGACTATACAGCATCCATCGTCAGAATAAGTAAAAAATCACTCAATTGTGTAGTGAGACAACACAGAGGAGACTTGAGTACTACCATGGAATGTGAAGTGTACATTATTATTATTATTATTATTATTATTATTATATTGGGGAACCGTTAAATACACATGGATCATATAATGCCTGTTGAATGGGAGGTACATCCAGTATTCATCTAAGGAAAAGACAGGTAACTCCACTTCCTCGGTTCAAGAGCCCATCGCCGGCATCAGGGCACCCCCTTCCCGTCCCTCCCACTGAAAATGGAGAAAGTGTACAGAAGCAGAAAAAAAACGGTAAATGAGGGAAGACTTTAAAGCGGCTCGGATGTTGGGCCAGTATAACAGAGACTTGCGCTACGTACACACGATTGAGAGAGAACAGACACATAGTGGGGAGCATTGAACGTGTTCTTAAGTCAGACTTAATCCTGCCAGACAAGGAAGAAACTAGGATTTAGCCTTTCCATTCAAGAAGCTAGTACTTAGTCCTGCCAAACAATGAAGAAACTAATACTGTCTTCAAGAGGGAGCTGGACAGGCACCTATAGTCAGTACCTGACCAGCCGGTCTGTGGTTCGTACGTCGGTTTGTGTGCGGCCAGCAGTATCAGTCTAGTGACTCGAGTTGATCAGGCCCTATCCACCGTGAGGCCTGGTCATGAACCGGGTTGCTGGGGCGTTGACCCCCGGAACACTCTCCAGGTATAATTCAGGTAGTTCTGCCAAACAAGGAAGAGGCTAGTATTTAGCCCTTCCAAACAAGAAATTAGTACCTAATCCTGCCAAACAAAGAGAAACTAGTACTCAGTCCTGCCAAACAGGAAGAAAACTAGTACTAGTCCAGTCAACGAAATAAACTAGGCCACTAAGGCACTAGGTCACTTAGCGGACGTGGGTCAGCATGCTGGAGGGGGAGTGGGGACACCACAACAAACATCAGCTTTGACGTGCTTGGCCGTCTCTTTCCGGGAAAGCTAAACACTAGTGAACAAGCAAGCAAGTCTTTATTCAGATTTCATGCATAATTTAAATTTTTATAGTAATCTTGAGGGCACACAGGTGTTACTGGCACAGACATGCAGTACGTTACACAGATGTAACCTGGGATTACCTAGTATTGTAAGTCACTGTGACTATCCATTAACAACGCCTAGAGAGGGGTAAGGATTTTTTTGCAGTGTGCTTGCAAGAAATTTTTGACTAAGGGTTATACGTGTTCAGTTTCTATTGTTGTTTTTTACAGGGCCGGATTAAGGCATGGGCTTTAGGGGCTGCAACCCAGGGCCTCGCAGCTGGAGGCCTCAGGGGCTGCAGCCAGGGGCCTCCGCCAGTTGGAGGGCCTCCAGAGTGTCTCGTAATTTACAGTTTACTGATGTTGTGGAGGAATGTGTTTCCAGTAAAATTGCGCAAAGCAAATGTTTAAATTTTAATTGTGGTTAGCCTTTAAAAATAAATTTAACGTTCTTTAATTTTTTTTAAATATCACTGGGGCGTCACAGTACCTGTAGCTCAGGGGCTACGAAGTCTTAATCCGGCTCTGGTTGTACAAAGTAAGGCTGTTTTTATACCTCATGTCAAATCAAACTCTGGCTCGGGAATTTCTTTATTTTAAAGTTAATTTTAAAGGTAATGGTAAGTTTTTATTTAATCTTACAGACATAATTACAAATTACAAACGAATTTTTGTTTAGGGGGCCCGTGGCCCGGTAGGCAAAGCTCTCGCTTCACACGTGGGGGGTTGTGGTTCGATTCCCGGCAATGGTGGAAACATTAGGACGTGTTTCTTTACACCTGTTGTCCATGTTCACCCATCAGTTAAAATGGGTACCTGGGTTTTAGTTGACTGGTGTGGGTCGCATTTCAGGATAAAATTGACCTAATTTGCCCGAAATGCTCAGCATAACAAGTGGCTTTCTAAATAGCAGTGTCATTGATGTCAGCTAGGACTGTATACATGTACATGTACTTGTAGAAATAAGATATGTATTATTATTATTATTATTATTATTATTATTATATTTTATTATTATCTTATATTATATTATTTTATATTATTATTATTATACGAATGTCTGAAGGTCCCACCCCACATATTAAGTGCTGCTATTTATATTAGGTAGATTTTTATAAAGTTATTATTATTTATTATTAAAGATTCGCCGGTATTCTCCCGGCCCGGGCTTTTTCCAAGTGGTGGCCCGGCCTTGGCTCCTCTTTAGGGAGTGTCTGAGACCGAAGTCTCCCATGGGAGGAGGCACAAGTACCCCGTCATCTTCGGGACAAATTGCCCTTCTCTGGTCTGCCATCCCCACCCCAAGGGGGATAAATGGAATGACAGTCTTGTGAGCTGTAAGCTCGGCTCAGGCACCTACCATACCCTAGAAGGGTAGGCATGGTGTCGATTTTTATAAGTTATTTTGTTTAGGCTTCAATACACAAGCTTACAACTTTTAGTATGATCTTAAATAGTAGGTTATGTAGAATTTCAGCTAAGATAATTTCATAAAGTCAAACAATGTAACCTATTTTCATTGTGGTCTCTGTATGTTAAAGTTACATTCACCGAGAGTTTACTTTATTCCCTGTTATAGAGTTTAAAAGTGTCTCTCTCTGGCTCTCGGTAAACAGGTCACATGTCGCGTATGAGCCACACACACCTGATCTAGACCTTCTAATTTGCACCATAATCCGGTTTATAAAAAGTACATTACACTTTGCTTGTATGTGTGTGTGTACTCACTTATTTGTACTCGCCTATTTGTGGTTGCAGGGGTCGATTCATAGCTCCTGGCCCCGCCTCTTTACTGGCCGCTACTGGGTCACTGCCTGAACCATGAGCTTTATCATACCTCTTCTTAAAGCTATGAATGGATCCTGCCTCCACTACATCGCTTCCCAAACTATTCCACTTCCTGACCACTCTGTGACTGAAGAAATACATCCTAACATCCCTGTGACTCATCTGTGTCTTCAACTTCCAACTGTGTCCCCTTGTTGCTGTGTCCCATCTCTAGAACATTCTGTCTTTGTCCACCTTGTCAATTCCTCTCAGTATTTTACATGTAGTTATCATGTCCCCCCCTATCTCTCCTGTCATCCACTGTTGCCAGGTGTGTGTGTGTGTTAGCAGTTAGGAAATCTACTATGTGTGTTGTGAAAATGAAATTTCTTTTTGGGTGTCCCTAGTGTTCCTGAGGATCAATGAACCAGGAACATGTTTGCCTTTTTGACCACGTAGCCTCGAACCCCGCTAAGGTGGGGGCGGGTACTAGGAGTAGGTTTAATTCGTAGTAATATGGACATGCATGTTCACGAAAGTATGGATGGAGGGAAAAAAAAGGACTGTTCCCACTCAAAGAACTGTATCGACACAGCCACTGAAGTCAGGGGTGCCCCAGACACATTTTTCCAGACTGAGAACATACAGCCCCTGCTGCATCATTTAACCTAGTTAACTTCCTTGGGAGCCACTACCGGTCGTCATATGATTAAGACCCGTGTCAGAATGTCATCTTGACGAATAATACACAATCCAGTCCACTGTCATTTTATTATTGCTTAACATGAAGACAGCAAGAAAATAACTTCAAAATAACAAAATAATCAGGAAAAGAAGTGTTTCCTGCCGCGGATTTTGCAAGCTTTTGGTCATATGACCGAAGCCTTCCACTGGTTTACCCGTTCATCCCTTTAAAAATTAAGGTTAGATGAAACACTAAAAACAGTGATGGAAGGGAGATATTAAATGAGAGTTTTTATTATTATTATTAAATATTAGCCGGTATTCTCCCGGCACGGGCCTTTTCCAAGTGGTGGCCCGGCCTTGGCTCCCTCTTTAGGGAGTGTCTGAGACCTAAGTCTCCCATGGGAGGAGGCACAAGTACCTCCTCATCTTTGGGACCAACTGTCCCCAGGCCTAGCCACAAGCTAGGCCTCTCTGGTCTGCCATCCCCGCCTCAAGGGGGCTAATGGGAATGACAGTCTTATGAGCTAAAGGCTCGGGCTCAGGCACCTACCCTACCCTAGAAGGGTTAGGCATGGTGTCGATGTAAATGAGAGTGGGCCATGTCCTGGCGAGATAATTATTCGTGAGATATAAATTAGTAAGTGGCCACTTTATATTAATCCACTGTTGTCCTCATACTCGGAGTAACTATACATATTCTCTATCCCTAGTGGCTTTTTCTGGAATATTTTTATTAATAGTGAATATTAATTAACCTGGCTTGGAATATTGAAGAATGGCTATAATATAATTAAGAGGAGGATTAACTCACTGTTTTTTACAACAAATGGGTGGAGTTAATAGCAGAAATGTTAAGCTGTTACCTCATGTATAAATATCCCTCTTTACTCTGAGAGGAGGGTGAGGAACAGGGGACGGGGGGCAGGGTTCATACCTGGAGTATACCTGGAGGGTGTTCCGGAGGTCGACGCCCCCGCGACCTAGTCCATGCCCAGGACTCGTAGTCGATCAAGGCCTGATCAACCAGGCTGCTGCTGTTGGCCGCACGCAAACCAACGTACGAACCGGTATGGATTACCACTAATACCTTCTTTGTGTAGATAATACTCATATTATTGTATGTAGCAAGATGGGACTACACGCAAGTTGGACTTGTACTATGAGAATTACTCTCTAACGCCTGATATGTGAAGGCTAACTGATCAACTGTGATCCATTCAAATTAGATTTATTATGTTGTTATCTATGTACATAACAATCTTAAGTCATATTATTATGTTGTTGTCTATGTACATAGCAGTCTTAAGTCATATTATTATGTTGTTATCTATGTACATAACAATCTTAAGTCATATTATTATTTTGTTATCTATGTACATAACAATCTTAAGTCATATTATTATGTTGTTATCTATGTACATAGCAGTCTTAAGTCATATTATTATGTTGTTATCTATGTACATAACAATCTTAAGTCATATTATTATGTTGTTATCTATGTACATAACAATCTTAAGTCATATTATTATGTTGTTATCTATGTACATAACAATCTTAAGTCATATTATTATGTTGTTATCTATGTACATAGCAGTCTTAAGTCATATTATTATGTTGTTATCTATGTACTTGCAGTCTTAAGTCATATTATTATGTTGTTATCTATGTACATAGCAGTCTTAAGTCATATTATTATGTTGTTATCTATGTACATAGCAGTCTTAAGTCATATTATTATGTTGTTATCTATGTACATAGCAGTCTTAAGTCATATTATTATGTTGTTATCTATGTACATAGCAGTCTTAAGTCATATTATTATGTTGTTATCTATGTACATAACAATCTTAAGTCATATTATTATGTTGTTATCTATGTACTTGCAGTCTTAAGTCATATTATTATGTTGTTATCTATGTACATAGCAGTCTTAAGTCATATTATTATGTTGTTTATCTATGTACATAGCAGTCTTAAGTCATATTATTATGTTGTTATCTATATACTTGCAGTCTTAAGTCATATTATTATGTTGTTATCTATGTACTTGCAGTCTTAAGTCATATTATTATGTTGTTATCTATGTACTTGCAGTCTTAAGTCATATTATATGTTGTTATCTATGTACATAGCAGTCTTAAGTCATATTATTATGTTGTTATCTATGTACTTGCAGTCTTAAGTCATATTATTATGTTGTTATCTATGTACATAGCAGTCTTAAGTCATATTATTATGTTGTTATCTATGTACATAGCAGTCTTAAGTCATATTATTATGTTGTTATCTATGTACATAGCAGTCTTAAGTCATATTATTATGTTGTTATCTATATACATAGCAGTCTTAAGTCATATGATGTGAGTTGTGTTTAGGTGCAGTTGTCCACAAAAATTTGTTTTATGTGTGTTAGGGAAGTAATGTGGAATTTTTTGCGTGTAGCCGCTACATGGCTGGGGTTTATACTTTAAACCTTTGTATTCTGTGATGTTTTTCATAATATAAAGTTTTATCTATATACTATGTTGCATGAATAGGGTTTACATGCTAAAATAAATGCACATGAGTTGCCTTTGGGAGTTGACAGTCATTGTTGCAACCTTCTTAGATTATTATTATTATTATTATAATCAAGGGGGAAGCACTAAACCCGTAGGATTATACAGCGCCTATGGGGGGATGGAAGGCATTCAGGCTTAATTCAGGGAACTGGAGCACAGATCCAATTCCCTAGATCAAGAGCCCCTCACCAGCGTCAAGGAGCCTTCCTTGAGGGGCAACCTTCTTAGAAAAATTAAACTTTTGGGGTTCCTTTCACCAGGTGTACATATCTACATATGTACACTCCTGTTAACCCTTTGGGGCCTAGTTCCTAGGCCTTTTGTGTATCCACATGCTCTCGCGCTACCGTCCACAGGATGGATATGGGGTGCACAATAAACTAGCCACTTCGGTGGCAAAATCTAATCTTTCACCAGGTGGAGGTGTCATTGTGTTAAGTAATGACATGTATCCCATTTAATTGTTATTAATATTTTTGTGTCTAAGATGTTACTGCATCACTCATGATAGTGTAATTCCTATGTATCCTGTAATGTTAAGTTGAGATGCAATCAGGTTGGTGATGATTACATTTTGCGGGAGGGGGGGGGGGTGAAATTGTGGCAAAAGTTTCAGCCTTCACAGGTATATAACTCTGGTATAACTGGGTGTATATGGTGTGTGGTATTGTGGCCCGGTGGCCTGGTGGCTAAAGCTCCCGCTTCACACATGGAGGGCCCGGGTTCGATTCCCGGCGGGTGGAAACATTTCGACACGTTTCCTTACACCTGTTGTCCTGTTCACCTAGCAGCAAATAGGTACCTGGGTGTTAGTCGACTGGTGTGGGTCGCATCCTGGGGGACAAGATTAAGGACCACAATGGAAATAAGTTAGACAGTCCTCGATGACGCACTGACTTTCTTGGGTTATCCTGGGTGGCTAACCCTCCGGGATTAAAAATCCGAACGAAATCTTATCTTATCTCTTAGGACGTCAGAACACTTTTGTCTGTTGTAATCATTTTTGTAAGGGTGAAGTGGGAATTTGTGATTTAACTCATTATGTGTACCTTTTAATATAATTTCCACCTTGTATTGTAATGTTTTAAATAAAATAAAAAAAAATACCTTCTCTCTTGCCTCAGAGAACTTCCCTTCCTATTTAGTTTAACATGTTTGTTATGAACCCCATACCCATCCTGTGGGTAGTCAAAAGATTACAGAGGTACATAATGGGCCCAGGGACTGGGCCCAAAAGTTTTGATAGCTGAGCAAGTTACAAAGGCAATGAATCATGTAATTAAGTAAATTTACTTACGTTTATACATGGCTACAATCGTGAACAATTTATAGAGTAATGAGCAATTCACACGTCCACACCCGGTCACCTCCTGTCTGTTGCTGTCTTGCAACACTGCATAGCTCATGACGACTCACGAGAGTGCGAAAGATCTAGAGCTAAAGATTTTCATCCCCGTGTGGCTTGTTCTGCATTGTTAAGATCCCTCTTTGCAACTGTGGCTTATTTCTATTGGGGGTCCTCGTAATATCTTATTATTTAATTAAAATTATTATTAAATATAAAAACGTAGAATAATATAAAAAAATAGTATACAATACCCACAAGTAAACGATTAAGACACATGTATAACAGTTGGGCAACTTTCTTATCGGTCAAATACAGAGGAAAGTATGTATGGAGAGAGCTATCATCTGCCGAGGTAGAATAAAGATAGAATTCTTTAGTCTCGGCTAGTGATGACAGTCATTTTCTCTGAGAAAGTCTTGCCGCTGGTAAACTATTATATTTTCATTTCATAGTCAAAAAATATTTATTTTATGTAATCTTGATTCCGGCGAGGGATTCTTGATCCAAGGAATTGTACTAGTCTTCCGTTTCTTGGTTCGCATCCAGGAAAAGAGGACCAAAGAACCCCAATGGAAATATACCTCGTGGTAAAGTATCCCTCAAGGGAAGTGACGATGCCGGTGAGAGGCTCTTTATGTAAGGAAAGGGACTTACCTTTCCTTCCGTGGACTGATTCTGACTGCCTCAATTTTGCTCATGCAATGTGTAGCACCTATGGTATTAGCGCTTCCTCATAATCATAATAATTACTGTGGCGCATTAGTAGCATGCTTAATTCATGGGTTGGATGTTGGGCGGGGCAAGACACATGGGCAAATCTCTTAATATCTACTGCCTTTGTTACCTACAGTAGTAGTAAATAGATACCTGGGAATTAATCCACTGTTGTGGGTGGCTAGGTTAAGTAAGATTCATCAGGAAACAGGATAAGTGCCTTCTGGCGCTTGTCTTGGTCATATGATGACCCAAAGCTAGAGCTTTTGGTTAGCTGACTGAGGCCTTCCGCTGGCTCACCCGTCCACTCCTTTAAAAATTAAGATTAAATCTGTGGTATCTTGGGGAGAGCATAAAAAAGGATCCATAATTGTAACAAGCCACCATGATTGACTTTATTGGATTTTCCTGGGTTACTAATCCTCTGGGTTTAATATCAGAATAAAGGCTTCTACTTCCTCTGATTGAGTGTTTGTGTTATCCTCCAGGTTAATAATGCAAGTAATATTGTCTTCATACACAAATTAGTCAGATGATACTAATTATAATAGTTTATCAAGATATTACGTTTTCTAAAAAATACTATTAATAAAAAGTACTTTTTAATGTATTTTAGTCAAAAAAAAAAAGAGTATTGGTTATAACGTACTTTACAATTTATTGTACGCCTCTATAAAAAATACTTTATAAGTCTGCAGAATATATTTAAAATTTACATAATACATTACAAACTTTCTTATTATTCTAATTTTATATTTAAAATTAAGTTTGCCGGTCAATTTTTACCGATTTTAAATTGTTAGGTTAGGCTATTTTTTAATACCCTTCAGGGTAATAAAAATTGCTCTACGTATTATATAGGTAGTCATATATGTCAAGTATACTAAGGAAGACTATCGGGTCTTGAAAGTCTTTGGTAACGTTTGTGTATATATTATGGGAAATTACCTGCAGGAGGTTTGCAGGGTATTATTACCTGCAATTTGGGTGAGGTAAGTGGGACTTAGTCACAGTAGGTCGCCATACTCACTTCCTCGATGCCCACTCACACAAAGAAAAGCTAGACCTTGCATTAAATTAATAATTACAATATTAAAACCAGGTACATTTATAAAATTGCACACAAACAGTGTCCAGACTATCTGGCTGCTAATTTTGTCAAGACTGGGAACCAAAGCAATCATAGTACTAGGGGGAGAGAACACAACTTTGTAGTAGCCACAGTCAGTGGCCAGGCTTCAAACACCTTTTATTGTACAGCAATAAAGGAATGGAACAGAATTCCTGCACATGTCAAAGCCAGTCACAGCATGAACCAGTTCAAGAAGGTTGCCAAAAGGTACCTAATGAATGTAGCGACAGAAAGGGAGGAGAATGATTTTTTATTTTTTTTTACCTAACACACATGTAAATATAAATAACTCTTTTTACCTTATTCCTAGTATATATCCTTTATAGTATTACAATAAGATATCTCCTACATTATATAATAATAAGATATTAATAAACCACAACCCGGGCCGAGAGAGTACCGGCGAATAAGAAGAAAAAAAAAAAAAAAGAACCACAATGGAAATAAGTCACTTTGACTTTTTTGGGTTATCCCAGGTTCTCTACACATATACTGCTATGTATGTTAATCTATGCAACTGTATTTGTGTATACCTGCATAAACTTATTAGCTACTCTGGTAAATTAAAATGGTGTGGACTGTATATGATTAGGCTTGCTGGGTACACAGAATATAATTATTGTATATAAATTAAAATAGCGTTACTAGAGAGGAAATTCGTATTACCACTTACCATTTATCACAGGAAAACAATGCTGATGGAACGCACCCTAACCTTACCCTAGCAGCTAGAATTTACGATGGCCAATGCAAAAACTACTGTACGTTATGGACAAGCGTCACTTAGCTAAGGTGTGTTACTTGGAAGGATTGGAGTCCTCTATTCTTCTGTCATTGTTGCAGAATTGTAAGGCTTTTCCACACTATTTATCCCAGTTCTTCAGCAGGAACGTGTAAGTAATTTTTAAATACGGACTGAGGCCAATATGCACCAACTGACCTTCGAGAACACCTGATTACATTGCACAATTCAGTCCAGTTTTCACATATTAAATTCATTATTGTGTCCTCGGCTTCACTCCCTGGCTATTCCACATCCCCCCTCAATCGAAATTTCTCGAAGGGTTAAATCAGCATTACATTTTAATATACAATTATTATATAAATCAAATTTATACATGCTGAATTTAGAAAAATTCAAAGTTTTCCACATATATATTTAACAAATTCTTATGAGAGTGGATGTTAAAAGGAGTGCTAAACTTGAACATTAATATAAGAACAGCGAAGCAGTGCAGTAAGTCTGCTGCTCCATATTACCTGGAGTGGGTTCTAAGGGTCAACGACGACCTCGTGGCCCAGTCCTAGACCAAGAACTTCCAAATGACATGTAACCTTACCCATTCTTGTATCTGTCCAACCTATATTTAAAGCTACCGAAAGTCCTCTCTTCAAAGATGCTACTTGTGAGTTTGATCTACTTATAAGAGTGAAAAAACACCGCGGCAGGTTTATTGACCCAACCACTGACGTCCCAAGCTCTGACGTCCCACATCATAAAAATCTTTTGAAAGAGTGCTAAGAAGCAGGATTGCAAATCACCTGGATTCTCAAAATCTGCACACTCCAGGGCAACATGGGTTCAGGGCAGGTCGCTCCTGCCTCTCGCAACTACTGGATCACTATGATATGGCCTTGGATGCACTGGAGGAAAGTCAGAATGCAGATGTAACATACACAGACTTTGCAAAAGCATTTGACAAATCGTCATGGGTAATAGCCATAAAATGTGCTAAAGGAATAACGGGGGAAAGTGGGGGATGGATCTTCAACCCCCTAAAAATCGAAACAAAGAGTAGTGGTCAAACAGATTTAAAATGGAGGTCCCCATAGTGAAGAGCTTTTTCCCAAAAGGGCAAGTACTCGCCCCCACCTTATTCCTCATCCTCATTCGACTAGACAGAAATATACATCACAGCCCCTATCACCCTTTGCGGATGTATGGATCTGATGAGGTGTCATCTGCTGGGGACGCGGTTAACCCCCAAAGAAGATATAAAAAAAATTTTTCCCAGTGGGCAACGGTAAAAAATTGATGTTCAATGAGGACAATTCAAAAACCCGTTATAAAAAAACTGGAGAGAAAATAACTGAACAGAGTATACTACAGATTGGCCAACAAAAGAGCGGAAATAATGTAAGGGACCTGGGGTAGTAATGTCTAGGATTCATTTCAAGGATCACAACAGTGCCACGATCGCACGTGAAAAGAAATGCAGGAGGATAATGAGAACGTTCAAAACGCAGATGCCCACCCATGATGATCTTTTTAAAATACTTGTTCTCTCTAGGCTGGAATTGTGCATTAACTCTCCTTTAAAAAGCAGGTGAAATCGCAGATTAGAGAGGTACAGAGATCCTTTACTGACGATGTTCGTCAGCACCTTAACTACTGGGAAACTTTGGAAGCCTTGACTTGTACTTTTTGAACGCAGGAGGGAGAGTATTCATATCACACTTGGAAAATCTTGAAAGGGGAAGGGCCCCCAAATTGCACACAGAAATCACTCCCTACGAAAGTAAAAAAGACTGGGCAGGCATGAAAAATGCCCCCAATAAAAGTGGGGACGCCTTGGTCACTAGGGAAAACCCATAAGGTCCGGGGGCCGGGGACGTTCAAAAACCTCCCATCAAGCATTGGGGGAAAATTGCCAAAAAAAACCCCCGGGCTCCCTTCAAGGAGAGTGGACAGATACCTAAAGTCAGTGCCGGTCCCGGGCTGGGGGCTCGAGTTGGATGCGGCGGCCAGAGAAAACACCCTGTTGTCGGGCCCTATCCTCGGGGGCTGGTATGGACCGGGCCCGGGGGCTTGATCCCCGGAAAAACCCCCCGGTAAACATTAACTTATACCCGCCCGCCTTATATGAAGAACTGAAAGTTTCGCCTCAGGTTTAAGGGAAAGTTTTTTCCCATCGTGTTCAACTCTATGCCAAACCACCACTCCCTATATCCATTCAAAAATCTAAATTTGCCCAACTTTAGTCCATTTTGCGAGTCCCGTTTTGGTTTGATATTGTCAGCTGTTATTTCCTTTTATTTTTTGGATTCCATGTGTCCATCATAATTTTGGGGAAATTTTTAAATTAAGTAAATTTCTTGGTTTTTAAAACCCCCCCAGGGGTTTAACCCCGGTAACCCAAAAGGGGTCGACGAACTTTAATTTTTTCCTTGGGGGCCCTTTTTCCCCAGGCCCCAAAGGGAAAAACCCACGGTTTTATTTGGGGTGTTAAAACAGGAAAAAGGTTTAAGGAAAGGTTTTAATGTTTCCCCCGGGGGAACGAACCCCCTTTGGGGGAAGCGGGGGGTTTAAACCCCCAAGGCCCGGGGGATTTTTAAAGTTTTAAATTTTTTTTCCGTTTCTGAGAAAGATAGGAAAAAAAATTTTTTCATTTAAAAAATTACCCGAAAGAGAAGTTAAATTTTTTCTAAATTTTTTGGATTTTCTGGAGGGTTCATTTTGAAGTTAAACCCGGGGCATAGGGTAGTGGAAACCCCGGAAAAAGGAATTCTAATTCTAAAAAAAAAAAACTCACCCGGGGAAATTGAAAAATTTAAAAAAAGGAATGGAAAATTTTGGCCCCCAAGGAAATTTGGGGGGAAACTAATTTAAACCTTTATTGAAGTTTGAAGCCCTAAAGTTATCTTGGAAAAAAAAAAAAAGGGAAAAAAGGGGGGGTTTTTTTTTTTTTTCCCCGAAAAACCCAGAAAAAAAATTTTTTGGGGGGTTTAAAATTAAAAAGGGGGGGAAAGGAAAGGAAACAAAAAAGGGGGAAAACAACAAAACTTAAAAAAAAAAACCAGCATATTAAAGTTTCAAAATTTAGTTTAGAAAGGATATTGGGAAATACTGTTTTGCAAAAACTTTACGTACACATAAGTACGAAAAGGCACCTAATTAGGGGAAACATTTGAAGGCCCTTTGTCTGTATTCCGGGAACGTAGGCGGAGGATCAGATAATTAGCTTGGGAGGACCTGGGGGATTGGTCCCAAACCTGCACCAAAAATCGCCCCTATGAAAGCAAAAGACTGGGAGGAGATGCAAACCCCCCAATGACAAGCGGGGCCCAAGAGTACTTTGAGGGGAAAACAATAAGTGCCCGGACCCCAACCTGTTCAACTGCCTCCCAGCTACAAAAAGGGGTTTACCAATAGACCCTGGCTGTCTTTAAAAAAAGGCATGGCAGGCCCCAAAAGTCAGTCCCTGACCAACCGGGTGTGGTTCGTACGTAGCTTGCGGCGGCGAGAACAGCCGGGGTGATCAGCCCGATTCACCAGACCCCGGTTCAGCCCGGGGCCCGCGGGGGCGTGACCCCCCAAACCCTCTCGGTAAAACCCCGGTGAGTTTTGAATGAGAGAAAAAAGCTCCCAGGTAAAGAATTAGGTAGCTTTAAATATAGGTTGCGGGTGACCCGGAGTTTACCTGGAGATGTTCCGGGGGTCAACGCCCCCCCGGCCCCCGGGCTTGACCCGGCTCCCGGTGGATCGAGGGTGATAAAAAAAGGTGTTTTGCTGGGTGCAGCAAAAACCTTTGAGCCACAGCCCCGGGTGGTCAGGAACCGACTTTGGTGCTTGTCCGTGCAGTTGAAGACTGCCAGGGGTTGTTGGGAAACCCCCTTATGTATGCTGGGAGGCGTTTAACAGTTCGGGCCCCCGACACTTTTTGTATGGTCTCTTAACGTGCTAGTGCAACCCCCTTTTCATTGGGGGGGGTGTTGCTGTTGCCCAAATCTTTTGCTTTTTTTTGTGAGTGATTTTTGTGTTCAAGTTCGGTATAGTCCCTTGGATTTTTCCGGTGTATTTAAAAAGTATCTCTCCCTCCTGCGTTCCGGGAATACAGGTTTAGGAACCCCAAGCGTCCCGTAATTTAGGTGTTTTATTCCGTTTTTGGGCCGTGAAGGTTCTCTGTTCATTTTCTAGGTCAGCAATTTACTGCCTTTAAAAGGGGCTGTTATGTGCAGCAATATTCCCGCCTAGATAAACAAGGACCTGAAGAGGGCATCTGGGCTTGGCCCCCCCTAGTTTGAAGGTTCTCATTTTCCTCCCGTATTTTTTTAGCAGATGCGATTGATACAATGTTTGGTCCCTTTAAGGGAGATCTCGACTGTCACTCCAGGTCTTTGAGTTGGTGTTTCGCTCTATTTTGTGGCCAGAATTTTTTTTGTACTCTGATAAAGATTTAATTTCCTCGTGTTTACCATTTTGGAAATTGAAATTTTATCGTTGAACTTATATTGTTTTCTGCACCCCAAAAAAGATTTGGTGTGCCCGCCTGGGCTTGAGTGTCTGCACGGAAGACTGTCATGCAGATTCGGGTGTCATTGCAAAGGAAGCACGGGGCTGTGGCTGCATCCTTTCTATTCGGTATGAGGATGAGGAACAAGATGGGAGCGAGTACTGTGCCTTGTTGAACAGAGCTTTTCAAAGGAGCTGCCTCGGACTTTACTCTGTTGGCGACTACTCTCTGTGTTCTGTTAGTGAGGAAATTATAGATCCATCGACCGACTTTTCCTGTTATTCCTTTAGCACGCATTTTGTGCGCTATTACGCCATGGTCACACTTGTCGAAGGCTTTTGCAAAGTCTGTATATATTACATCCAGGGCCGGATTAAGAAGTCTCTGGGCCCTAGGCTATTCAGATTGGCGGGGCCCTTTGAGTTACGGGTAAGCGAAGCGACCCCTTCCAGCTTTGGGGGGGGGGGGGTCGGTGTGAGCCTGTTTAAGGTCTAATTAAATACATTCTGGCTATTTAGATTAAATTTAATAGGGAAAGTACATCAAGACAACCAAAACCATTTACCAACAGCCATTATAACTATCTTGTTAAGTCATGCATTTTAAAGAGAATAAACTCAAGACAGCATAGTATTACTAGATTAGGCTATTAAAGTAGTGACATCATGTACCTTTTATATTCAGATAAACCACTACAGCACTATTATTCCCTTTATAAATCATGACCATTATTGTTATCATTGCATCATGCAAAAGGGACTATCAAATCATATAAACTACAAAAAATTTGGAGAGGAATCTCCCTTACTCACCCTTTAGTGGAAAACACAGTGTTCTGATGTAAACAAAGGCGTGTTGAGTGTTGCCATCTATTGTTAGGTTTATTTGTTTTTATTTTATTTTATTTCATTATTTATTTTTGTTTTGATTAATTTTTAAAAAATCAATTTTACTCTCCAAACACTTGAACTTTTTAGGTGGGACCCCTTTGACTTGCACCTGTGCACGTTTGGGACCCCCTAAACCCCTTGGCCGGGGGGCCTAGGCAAATCCCTAGTTTCCCTTTTGGGGTAATACGGCCAAATTTAAATTGCATTTTTTTTGTTTTAGTGCATCTGGCCCTTGTCGTAGTGATCCAATGTTGAGACAAAAGGGGAGCGCCTGTTCTAAACCCCTGTTGCCCTGGGTTGTGAATGGGGGGGTTTTTAGAGGGGTGGTGATCTTGCTTCTTAGGACCCTTTAAAAGTTTTTATGATAGGGGATGTTAGTGCTTCGGTTGTAGTTTTTTGCTTTTGCTTTTGCCCCTTTGTGGATGGGGTTTGTCTGTTGTTTTTAGTAATGTGGGACGCCCCCCCGTGTCCATGCTCCCTCCCATAGGAGGGAAAAAAGGCTCGTGATAGGGGCTTTTTGGTTCTTGATAAACAGGGGTTTCCCATGAGTCGGGCCCGGGGGCAGAGTGCGGGCTGTCATTTATGTGTTCAAAGTATTTGGCGTCAGGAAAATCGGATAGGCTTGTTTTAAACCAAATTTGTGGCCCCCCCTCTAAAAAAATTCTTTTTGATCTTCGACTCTCAGTTGGTTTAGGGGGCTTGCAAAAAAAACTGAGAAATTTTGGGATTGAGTAGTCATCTTTTCCTTGCTGTCATGTGTAGGCCCCATCTTGTTTAAGTGGGGCCCAAATATGGAGTTCTCTCGATTTTGATTTGGAAGGAGAAGAAATATTTGGGTTTTTTCGTTTTCTTTTTGGGTTTTGTTTTCCCGCGATTCCTGACTTTTTAAAAGTTCCCTTTAGCTTAAGTTTCGTTTGCTTGTTTTTCTTGACAGTTTTCCCCCTAGCATTTCAGATATGATTGGTTTTGTTGGGGTAAAATGGACTAGCTTAGCATGGCAGTAAGTTCCCTGCAGTTTTCCTTCATTTTAGTTTTAAGGCTGATGGGCTGTTCACAAATTGATTCCCCCAAATTTTCTGTTTTTTCTCCAATTTATCCCCTATGTATTCGACTAAAAGAAGCAATGCGTGCCCAAAACTTCAGATGAAAAAATACAATCCTGTTCGACAGTTTTTAGATGAAAATTTTTCCCTTTAATGTTTCCGTAGGTATCTGGCCCGTGATGCTGGTGGGGCTCTTGACCCAGGAGCTAGCCCTGCCTCCTTTTAGTGGTTGAGGACTCCCTCCCATGCATATAAATGCTTATGGCCCCTAGGGTTCAAAGCTCCCCCAAAATAAAAATAAAATAATAAATTAATAATAATATAAATAATAAAATAATAAAAATAAAATTTTTCTTTCTTTGGGCTGCTCATCGTTTCAAAGCTTTAATTCATGCAGGCAAAGGGGTTTTGATCAAGGAACGGGAGCTACACCCCCCTTAGATAGGTTGATTACCCCTAGTTCCCAGAAGTTGTTAAACCTCTAGGGTTAAACGCTTTTATGTACAATAACATTAATTCGGGCTTTGGTGTAGAATCCTGAGGAAGAGAAGTCCGAACATGTCAGCTGCTGGGTTTATGTCAGGCCAGTTGGTGTTTACCTTGGACGACTGTGTTAGTTAATGGGGGCTCTGAGGTGTTGGGTTTTGGGGCTCTGTATATTTTTTAATGGGCTATTGCGGGGGGTTGGTTAAGGTGCTCCTGGTGTGTTGGTTTAAAATGTTTTTCTGGTTAAAGGGTTTTGTGTGTAGTAATTACTGAGCGTAGTGATCAAATTCCTTGCATGGGCTGTTTCGTACAGCTGTGGGGAAACATCCCGGGTTTTAAAAATTTTCTCTGGTTGATGTGGTAAAAAGTTCTTGATGTTAAAAACCCAAGCTATGATCCCCGCTCTTTGTATCTTTAATTCAGACCCCTTTTCCCCTTTTTTCCCCAGGCGATGTTGAGTCTTAAAGGTTTAGTCCCCAGAAATTAGTAAAAGAAATAAATTTAATGTAGGTACATGAGCTATTAAAAGGGAAAATGGAGTTATTAAAACAAATTCAAAATTTAAAGTTTATTCTCTATAAGATTACAATGTTGATTTTTCGAAAATTTGGTTTTTGTGGGTTTCATGTTGTAAAATAGGGGTTACGAGTGTCCCCTAGAACGTTAGCACGGCTGGCATTTCGGGGGGACTTAGTAATTGTAAAATATTTTAAATTTTGAGGTAAGTTTGGGATTTGGGCTAATGACTAAATATAGGTTTTTCATTGTTTCATCGTATTGGGCGTGCAGCCCCCTGCGCAAACGTTTCAGTTCCCTGAAGCAGTAGTGTGAGGTGGTGCTTGTCGCGCCTCTGTGTCAGACCAGGGGAATACTATTAGTCAAATGGCGTGCAGTTACGACGCGGATTAACACTTCGGGGTTGAATTCTCAGGGGGCAATAACGCCAGCCCCAGCCGGTAAAATACCCAAAAACATCAGGACACGTATGGGATCAGGATGGGAGTTGTAGGCGTAGCTTTTAAGGAGCACGTAGATTTTTTTTGAAAAATGCTCTCAGCAACGGTTTTTTACGGTCTTTGGGCCCAACCTTTTTCGGGCCCGAAAAGTCTTGATGAAACCCCAGCTTTTGGTTTGTGAGGTTGATCGTTGTATCCAGACATTTTTCAGGGATTAAAATTGGGTTTAATTTTTCCCCTTTGAGGGGGTTGAGACAGATATCAGAAAAGGTATTTGAGGAATACGGAACTGTTTTTTTTTGGCCCCAGCAGGGGAAAGGGGGGTGTCGGGTTGCCTACACGGGTTTTTCCCGGAGGGCACTTTTAACCAAAAAAATTGTCTTGGGGCACCCCAAAACCGTTTACTTTGGACCAAAAGGAATTAGGAAAACGGGTTTCATGGTGTAATAGGGGGGGCCCAAAGGGCGTACCTCCCGACTATGTGGGGAATATGATCACTTAGCGGCGGGGGGGGGAAGCGGAAACGGTCCGGGGCCCAGAGGCGGGCACCCCGTTTTCTACACCGGGGGAAGAAGGTGTTGATCAACGACGTGAAGGGGGCCCTGGTGTCTTTGGGCGAGTTAGGGGGATGGGGCTTTATAAGGCGGGGGGAGAAGGTGGGGGCCCCTTTGGGCCCCATTTTACTGGTCCAGAACCCTTCCAGGGGTCAAAGGTTGAGCAAAAGACAGGGGGAAAGTGTTGGAATTTGGAGGGGGAAATTTAGCGAGGTTCTGAAGTCCTTGTACCGCCTGAGGAGGTGGCTGCTCCTGGTTTTTTTTGGGGTAGAAGATGGGTGCGGGATGTGGGGCATAAACCCAACAAAAAAACTATTCGGCCCTAAGGGGAGTGAAAAGCGGGGATGGGGGTTTTCCCCGGATTTTGTCACTGTGTACGGGAGGTAGGGTTTACATTGTGGGCATCCCCAGCCCAAGGGCCATGGAGGTTGCCCCCCTGTCAAAAAAAGAGACCCGCTGCATCGGTTTTCAGACGATTTTCCTAACCCCCAAGCGCAGGGGGACGGGGAAAAGGGCAAATATGGGAAAGAAGGGAAGGTATTTGGTGGCCTTGCCCGGAGGCCCCCGAAAGAAGGGGGG
Source organism: Cherax quadricarinatus (assembly GCF_026875155.1). Lineage (NCBI taxonomy): Eukaryota > Metazoa > Arthropoda > Malacostraca > Decapoda > Parastacidae > Cherax > Cherax quadricarinatus. Next base: position 124,529,960 of record NC_069400.1, on the reverse strand, counting down.
GGGGAGAGGGGAAAGTGTCCCGGGGGACAATGTTGGTCCCACATTTTTCTGGGGGCCCATCGGAAAAAGTAAAGAGAGGAGGCGGGGGTGGAAACTTTAATAGGCCTCCGGTTTTGCATTTAAATTTTTAATGGTTTGTGTAATAGTGAAAAGAGAGAATGGTTTCGAGAGTTTCTGAAAAATTTTAGGTGGATTTTTGTTTTCCCTACAGGAGCCCCAATTTTTTTAAGGAGGGTAGGGTGTTGGGAGGGGGGGGGTTTTCAGGGGGGTTTACCCTCCCTTGCCTTTTTGGAAAGGGGGGGGTGGGTATTTTAAATTTTGGGAAGGCGGCCCGTTTTTTTTTGAAAGAGAAGTGAGGGGGGGGGGGGGGAAAAAGGGTTTGTTGCGCTTTAGAGGGTTTTTTGTGGTTTGGAAAAGGTGGCTTTTTTAGTGTATATGCGCCTCCCAGAGAATAATTTTACAGGTGAAGCAGGAGTTTGTGTGCGGGGGACCTTGTGTTTTTTTTCCCGGTGCATTACCGGAGGGGGCAATAGTGGAGGGGGTTTGGGAATCCCGCCCTTTAGGAGGGTGAGGTGGCCCCCAAAAAAGGGGGCGGGGTTTGTGTCGGGGGCCCCCCTACGAGTTTTTAGGGATTTTTGGTTAAGAGACGCATTCGAGGGGGGGGGGGCTTGGGAGCAGAGAAATACATTTGTTAGGAGGGGTATGCAGGAGGTTTAGTTGGGTGTTTTCTTTTTTCAGGGGGTTTGAAAGAGAGCTTTCAAAAACTGTGAAGTTGCAGGGGGTCAGATCTTTGGGCCCATTTGTTGGTGGAGGTTGGGTGGGAGGCGCTTCCCAGAAATTAAGGGTTACGGGAAAAATTAAAATTATAAGTGATTGAGTGATGAGGGGGGGTTTTTGGGGGATTTTCTGTCCTATGGAAGGGCTTAGTGGGGGCAAAGGGGTGGAAATGTTAAAATTGGTGGGGATTGTGTTGCAAGGAAAGGATTGGGAAAAATTTTTATGTGGGGGGGGGGGGGGAAAAAAGATAATTGATTTTAAAAAAGGGTTTTTTAAAATTATTGGGGGGACGGGTTTTAAGGGGCTGTTATGAGAAAGGGGGCTGTGGGGGGGGAAACTTTTCCTAGGGATGAAATTGTCGGGGGTCAAGGGGGACTAAAGGGGAGTTACAAAATGAGAGGTTTCAACGGTAAGGGTGCAGGCGGGGGTAGAGGGGGTTGTTTTGGGGTGACAAACATCGGCGTGGGTGTTGCGAGTCAAAAACAAAAACGCAGGTTACAGTATTCCGAGGTTAGGGTAACGAGAGGGGCGGGGGGTTTAAAATTGGGTCGGAGAAAATAACTAAAAAAGGAAGGGTGTGTGTATGGGGAAAATAAAATGGTTTGAAGGGTATTGGACAATGGGAAGGTGGGGAATGGGATTTAGGGGAAGGTGTGTGGTTGTGACGTGAAATTTTAGGGAATGTGATAGAAAGGCTTTAGGGGGGGGTTTAATAACAGGGGGAAAAGAGTTGGTTTTAAGGGGGAATGGGGGAAAGGCAAAGCCCCGGGGAATAGACGGTTCCCGGGCCCTGAATTTTATCCCAAACATTGGGGGGTGAAAAGGGGGGGTTTCAGGGGTTTAGGTTTTTTTAATCAGAGGGGAAGGAAAAGGGTGTGAGGGGGGAAAAGAAAGCCCCGCGTTGTAGTTTTGGGCCCCAAAAAGGGGAAAGGGGGCCCGAAACCACCCTAAAGGGATTTCCCTTTCCCATACCCCTGTTATGTGTGTTTTAAAAGTTGTTCGCTAAAGTCTTGGGTAATAGGTTAAAATTGTGTGGTAGGGGTGGTTTAAAAAAAGCATTTATGGTTTCCCTTTGGGGGTGGTCGATGATTGAGGGTCAGGGAATACGGCGAAGTTTTGGGGAAAGGTAAAAAGGGGGGGGGGGGAGGGCGGCTTTTGTTGGCTTTGTTTGGGCCGGGGGGCCCTAGGGCCAGGGTTGGAACGAGGGGGCATTGGGGTTTATACTTAGGGGCGGGGTTTTAGGGGGAAGGGAAATGTTAATTGGGTAACCACGTTTTTTAAAATTGGTCCCAAAGATGGGGGTTTACAGTTTAAAATTTGGATGCTTGGGGGGAGGGGTTTTGTAATGGGTAGGGGACTTGGCAGGGGTTTTCCCATGTCAAAATTGTTTTTTTGCTTTTGCTTTTCCGGCCCCCTTCTATAGAAGGGTTTTTAAAAACGTTGGGTATGTGACCGAGTGGAGGAAAGGGGGGGGGGGTTTGGGAAAGTGTGGCCGGGAATTTTAGGATACGTAGCGATAAAACAGTCCGGGGTTCGGGAGGGGATAAACGTTGGGGGGTTTTGGATGCTGTTGTGAAAACAGTTCGGAAAAAGGGAAAACAGGGATGGGTAATAGGAGAAGTCAATGATCTTGGGGTTGGGGTGTTTGGGGTTGGGGGGGGGGGGGGAGATGTAACGTTGTGAGAAAAAAGGGTTTTGTTTTTAAAATTTTGGGGTGGTACCCCTATAAGGGTGTTTGGGAAGTTTGCTCGGGAGGAAAATCAAATAGTTTTAAAGGAAAGGATTTCAGGGGGTTGGGTGCTTCCCAAAACCTCATCATCTGCTTCGGGGCCAATGGTGATTTTTTAAAAATTGTTTTATTGTATGTGGGTTTTGGCACTTTAGAACCCGGTTTTTTTCCCCATTAACAGGGACGGCGATTGTGGGAATTCTGAGACGAGTGTTTAAATTTTTGTGGGGTTTTAAGGTGCGTTGGCTGAGGGAGAGAGGTTTTTTTAAAGTTACCTTTTGCGCCAGGGTGGGTTGGGGGGTTTTTAAAGGTCGGGAGGAGGTTTAAATGTGTGTTTCTTAAATGGGAGGTTTTTTCGCGAAGGTGAGGTGGAGGGCCCGTGGGGAAAATTTCATGATTGGTTGGGGAAATTTTTTGGGGGGTGTGGAGTTGGGGAATGTGAAAATTTTTGAGGGCTTTGATGTTGGTTAAAGAAACCCCGGAAAATTCGAGTTTGGGGTTTTGTGTTTAAATGCTTGCAGACAGGTTTTTTGTACCGGGTTTAGGGTTTTTTCCCCCTTGTACGCCCTGGGCGAGTTTTTGGTATAGGTTTAGCAGGGTTTTAAATTAAAGCCTAGGGGAAGGAGGTAAAGTATCTTTTTTGATGGATTTCTACCGTCGGGGGGGGTTTTAAGAAACGAGGGGGAATTGTGGGCGGAAAAGGGGTGGGAAATCCCGTGGGGAGGATGAAAACGGCGTTCCTTGCAGTTTTCTTTTGTGGGGAACTGGGGGTGTTTGGTATTTGGGTTTAAATTTGGGGAGTTAAGGGGGGGGGGGGCGGGGGGTGTCGGTTCTGCGTGCACTAAGCCTTGATTTTGGGGTTTTGATGAGAGTGTTTTTTAAGAGCTTTGGTTTTTATAATGTGGATTATATATTTATATCATGGTGATGAGGGGGAGGGGGAAAATTTTGAGGTGCGGGAAAGGGGGGGGGTACTAGCGGTAACGGTTTATGTTCGATGTTTTCGTAATAGAGAAATGTATTGGGGGGGGTGGGGAAGGATTTTTTGGAAGGGTTTTAAAAATTTTTAAAAGTTGGTTTTCTCTCAAAACTACGGGTGGGGTGGTGATTTTGGGGGGGGGGGGGGGGATTACATTTCGGGGGAAAGGGGGTTTTTCCCGGGGGACACAGCGGGGTCGCCTCCCGGGGGGGGGTGTGAGTAAAGGGGTATGTGGGGATTGAAGGGGTAAAATTTTGGGGGCCATATGTGTAGTAGAAAGCAAGTGGGACAGAAACCCAAAAGGGGATATCAGTAATTTTCGTAGTTCCTGAAAGGAGAATTCTGTGTTTGATGTGTCAGGGTCGTATTTACCTTCTTCTGGGATTAAGTGTGAATGGTGTCAAGATTAAAAGTTTTAAGACCGTTTTAAGAGTTTAGGGGGTTATGTGGGTGTGCGTTTTTGCCCTTTAAATTTGGGCATTTTATGTGCGTAAAATTTTATCCCAAAGAGAGGTTTTTTTAAATTTTGTTTTTGGTTTTGGGGTAGTGGGTTTTTTTTGCGAGTGTACTGTCTTTATTTTAGCATTATTAATGTGTATCCAGTTGTGCTAGATGGAACGATAATGATTCCATAAATTTGTAATGGGTCGTTAAAAGTTTTTTGGGCCCGTATGGGTTAGTTCTTTCTTTTTATAAAGTGCTCGCCGGTGGAAGAGGCTGTTTTTAATATTTAGTTTAAAATTTTGTAAATTTATTTAGTATAAGTGTGAGGCTTAGGATTTTATTTTTGATTTTGGGGTTTTTATTTTGATTTTTTCAATGCTTGAAAAGGATTGTAGTGAGGGAAAGTATTTTGTGGTTTGGTAAATTTTTATTTTTATTTGGGGGTTTAAATTTTTGGAAAGAAAAAGGGATGTGATTGTTTTTAAATGAGATTTGGGGGGGGGGAGGTTTTACTCTTTTTCCCCGTGAAAGGTTTTTGAACCTTTGTCATATGTCCCTATTTGTATGTTAAAGAACAAAACTGAAAGTTTTTTTATAGGTTTTTATTTTATTATGTTTTTATAGTTATTTGTTTATTTTTTTTTTATATTGTATGTTTTTGGAAAATTTTTTTGTGTATATGGGGACCTTTTATGTCAAAATTTTTAAAGTGTTGTTTTAAAAATTTGGGTTTGTGTATTTGTGTAGGATTGAGGATCCCACTGTTTCCCCCTTTTATATCTTAATTTAATTTTCAAGGCTGTAAAGTTTTTTTAAAAAAATATTTAAAAAAAAAAAAAAAAAATAATTGTTTTGGAGTTTAGCAATTTTGAATGCTTTTGGGTTTTTGGGACAGTACAAAAGGTTTTAGTTTTGGGTATCACAGGGTTTTATTATTTTTTAAAATTGAGATTTAAAATTTTGTTTTTGGTCCCAAAAGAGTGAGTGAGTGTTTAAATGTTTTAAACCCCCAGGTGGGATTTTGTGTTGTTGTTTACGGGGTGTATCAGGGAGTTTAAAATGTTTTCTAAAGGTTTGTTTTTAAAGGGGATGGGAAAGTGTCTGCGTTCTAGAAATTCTCCGGTAGGGGATTCCAGATTTTAGGGCCTTTTACATACATTGAATTTTTTTTAAAGGTTTTTGTCGGACACGGGGAATGTCGTTAAAAGATGTTGGGTTTGGGTTATGCCTGTGGGTTCTGTCACAACTATCAAGAAAAAACGTTTTTTTGGTCAAGGTTGATATTGAGTTTAAGGCCCCGTTGTTTTAGTTTTCCCCGTTGTAAGTGTGGATGTACTGAAAAAAGGGAGTAAGTTTAGGTCTAAAGAAGGTGGGGGGGGGGGGGTTTTTGCCCGGGAAGGGATTTAGTGATTATTTTACTGCAGCTTTTTGGGTTGGGGTTTTTATTGGCTTTTGGGGTTTTTGCTGCAGTTGATCCCCAAGCACAAATAGCATAGGTGAGGTATGGATAAATAAGTGAGTGGTTATAGTGTGAGAAGGGCATTTTGCGGCACGTAGTATCGTATCTTGGAGAGGATCCCAACCGTTTTGGATACTTTTTTGGTTATATGCTGGATATGGGTGCTGAAATTCAGGTTGTTGTCAAGGTATAAGCCTAGGAATTTGCCCCCATTATTTCTGGTAATTAGCGTATTGTCAATCTTAATGTTAATTTGTGCATCTCCTGCTCTGCTACCAAACATAATATAGTAGGTTTTGTCAGTGTTAAGCGTAAGTTTATTGGCTGTCATCCAAGTCGATATTTTGATCAGCTCCTCATTCACAATGGTGTTGAGGGTGGCAAGATTAGGGTGAGAGATGACATAAGTCGTGTCGTCAGCAAAGAGAATGGGTTTCAGGTGTTGGGATACGTTTGGTAGGTCATTGATGTATATGAGGAAGAGCAGGGGACCAAGGACACTTCCCTGCGGAACTCCAGTATCAATTGGCCGTGTTGCTGATGCTGTGTCTTTAATGGTGACATACTGATACCTATTAGTAATGTAAGATTTGAAATAAGCAAGTGCATGGCCTCTTATACCGTAATGATCAAGTTTGTGGAGTAGGATGTCGTGGTCTACTGTGTCAAAAGCTTTTCTTAGGTCAATAAAAATTCCTAGTGGATATTCCTTATTTTCCAATGTTGTGTACAGCAGATCTAGCATTTTTATGATTGCATCATTAGTGTTTTTATTTTTCCTGAATCCAAATTGGCAGGGGTTGAGTATGTTTTGAGCCGTTATAAATGAATACACTCTCCTGTGCACAAGTTTCTCAAAGATTTTGGATAGCAATGGTAAGTTAGATATTGGCCTATAGTTGTTTAAGTCTGTAGGGTCACCACCTTTATGTATTGGTGTAACCCTTGCCATCTTGAGTAGTTTCGGGAAGGTGCTAGTCTCTACCTGGAGTTTACCTGGAGAGAGTTCCGGGGGTCAACGCCCCCGCGGCCCGGTCTGTGACCAGGCCTCCTGGTGGATCAGAGCCTGATCAACCAGGCTGTTGCTGCTGGCTGCACGCAAACCAACGTACGAGCCACAGCCCGGCTGATCCGGAACTGACTTTAGGTGCTTGTCCAGTGCCAGCTTGAAGACTGCCAGGGGTCTGTTGGTAATCCCCCTTATGTGTGCTGGGAGGCAGTTGAACAGGCTCGGGCCCCTGACACTTATTGTGTGGTCTCTTAACGTGCTAGTGACACCCCTGCTTTTCATTGGGGGGATGGTGCATCGTCTGCCAAGTCTTTTGCTTTCGTAGTGAGTGATTTTCGTGTGCAAGTTCGGTACTAGTCCCTCTAGGATTTTCCAGGTGTATATAATCATGTATCTCTCCCTCCTGCGTTCCAGGGAATACAGGTTTAGGAACCTCAAGCGCTCCCAATAATTGAGGTGTTTTATCTCCGTTATGCGCACCGTGAAAGTTCTCTGTACATTTTCTAGGTCGGCAATTTCACCCGCCTTGAAAGGTGCTGTTAGTGTGCAGCAATATTCCAGCCTAGATAGAACAAGTGACCTGAAGAGTGTCATCATGGCTTGGCCTCCCTAGTTTTGAGGGTTCTCATTATCCATCCTGTCATTTTTCTAGCAGATGCGATTGATACAATGTTATGGTCCTTGAAGGTGAGATCCTCCGACATGATCACTCCCAGGTCTTTGACGTTGGTGTTTCGCTCTATTTTGTAGCCAGAATTTGTTTTGTACTCTGATGAAGATTTAATTTCCTCATGTTACCATATCTGAGTAATTGAAATTTATCATCGTTGAACTTCATATTGTTTTCTGCAGCCCACTGAAAGATTTGGTTGATGTCCGCCTGGAGCTTTGCAGTGTCTGCAATGGAAGACACTGTCCATGCAGATGGGGTGCATCTGAAAAGGAAGACACGGTGCTGTGGCTGCATCCTTGTCTATGTCGGATTGAGGATGAGGAACAAGATGGGAGCGAGTACTGTGCCTGTGGAACAGAGCTTTTCACCGTAGCTGCCTCGGACTTTACTCTGTGACGACTACTCTGTGTTCTGTTAGTGAGGAAATTATAGACCCATCGACCGACTTTTCCTGTTATTCCTTTAGCACGCATTTTGTCGCTATTACGCCATGGTCACACTTGTCGAAGGCTTTTGCAAGTCTGTATATATTACATCTGCATTCTTTTGTCTTCTAGTGCATTTAGGACCTTGTCGTAGTGATCCAATAGTTGAGACAGACAGGAGCGACCTGTTCTAAACCCATGTTGCCCTGGGTTGTGTAACTGTGGGTTTCTAGATGGGTGGTGATCTTGCTTCTTAGGACCCTTTCAAAGATTTTTATGATATGGGATGTTAGTGCTATTGGTCTGTAGTTCTTTGCTGTTGCTTTACTGCCCCCTTTGTGGAGTGGGGGCTATGTCTGTTGTTTTTAGTAACTGTGGGACGACCCCCGTGTCCATGCTCCCTCTCCATAGGATGGAAAAGGCTTGTGATAGGGGCTTCTTGCAGTTCTTGATGAACACAGAGTTCCAGAGTCTGGCCCTGGGGCAGAGTGCATGGGCATGTCATTTATCGCCTGTTCGAAGTCATTTGGCGTCGGATAACATGGATAGGCTTGTGTTAATCAAATTTTGTGGCTCTCTCATAAAAAATTCATTTTGATCTTCGACTCTCAGTCTGGTTAGCGGCTTGCTAAAAACTGAGTCATATTGGGACTTGAGTAGCCTCACTCATTTCCTTGCTGTCATCTGTGTAGGACCCATCTTGTTTAATTAGGGGCCCAATACTGGACGTTGTTCTCGATTTTGATTTGGCATAGGAGAAAAAATTTACTATGGGTTTTTTTCGATTTCTTTATGGCTTTTAGTTCTTCCCGCGATTCCTGACTCCTAAAGGATTCTTTTAGCTTAAGTTCGATGCTTGCTATTTCTCTGACCAGTGTTCCCTACGCATTTCAGATTTTTATGACCTCTTTTGGGCCGCTCTGTTTTTTCTTTTCCGTCGCCTGTAAAGGGAGTGCCTTTTCTCTTTCTGTTTTACATCTACCCCTCCTTTTTCTTAGAGGAATAAGCCTTGTGCTACATCGAGTGCCACCGATTTAAATCTGTTCTAGGCATAAGTTGGGGTCTGTGTTGCTTAGTATATCTTCCCAGCTTATATCGGTTGGGGACTTGGTTTACTTGGTCCACTTTATGTTTTTGTTATTGAAGTTGAATTTTGTGAATGCTCCCTCGTGACTAATCTCATTATGTCGTCTGGGGCTCCGCGCATACCATGACTGAACCTCAATTATGTTGTGATCTGAGTATATTGTTTTTGATTTGGTGACATTTCTTATCAGATCATCATTGTTAGTGAAGATGAGGTCTAGTGTATTCTCCAGTCTAGTAGGCTCTTTTTATTTGCTGGTTTAAATTGAATTTTTTTGCAGAGATTTAAAAGCTCGCGTGAGTGTGAGTTTTCATCAGAGCTGTCTCCTGGTGTTATTACTGCAACAATATTATTTGCTATATTCCTCCATTTTAGGTGCCTTAAGTTGAAATCCCCCAGGAGCAAGATGTTGGGTGCAGGAGCTGGAAGGTTTTCCAGACAGTGGTCAATTTTTAACAGCTGTTCCTGGAATTGCTGGGATGTTGCATCCGGAGGCTTGTAGACTACCACAATGACTAGGTTTTGGTTCTCGACCTTTACTGCTAAAACTTCCACTACATCATTTGAGGCATTTAGCAGTTCTGTACAAACAAGTGACTTGTTAAAAAGTAATGAAATAGCATGCGAAAGGACATGGGCCGCTCGCTTGTACAGTAATGGTGGGACATGAGACAGATTCCCCGAGTTATTTTTAAGTGACTTTATAATCTTGGTGACTTCCATGGGCTCAGTTGGTGCAAGATAGAAGGAATTAGGGAAATTCCCATCTAGGTAGTCCCCGGCATGGGCATTGGTATGTGGGATTTTACTGGCGAGATTAGATCCTATGGGTTTAGAAGAAGTCGTTTATCTTGTTAGCTGTGTCAGTGGGAGTAGTGGTGTTTCATTAGGTTTTAGTTAGGACAATATTCTTGGTTTTTCTCAGTTTGTGGGTCCCTAGAATCTGAGAGGGGTGTTTTCAGGTCTTTTTTATATCTCCTCTAGTGTCTGTGAATCTACTGGAGTAGTATAGTTGTTTGGCTTTCTTTATTACTTTGGTGAGAGCTGATGAATAGTGTTTAAGAATATCTTTGTGTATTAAGCCCTGTCTATATTGCTTTTCATATTGGTGTTTCTTGTCAATGGATTTCAGAATGGTGCTGGTTAGCCATGGGCAACCAAGCTGTTTGTTTGTGATCTGTTTTGTTTTTATAGGACAATGTTTGTTGTATAGGGCAGCTGTTTTTAATAATCTTCCTGGCCTGCTAGTGTACTCGCATATAATCTAGTGATACCAGTGAAGAGCAGAATACAGTGTTGTAGTAGCAACTAACCAGTATTATAATGGTACTTAGTGGAGTGGAGTGACTTTCATTAGTTTCTTTTTTCTTGAAATACCAGACGTATACTGTGAATTTCATATAACCTGTAGTTACCAGCGGTCGCAATATACACAACGAGAAGCAATTATTACTACAGAAAAAGTGTCCTTCCTCCAAAATTTGCACCAGTCAACTATAGTGATAATATAGCATTTATTGTGGTGGAGACGGAAAAAAAAAAATAGAGAAGCTAGATACAGCGATTGATAAACAAGGGTGGAGGTCGACCGTTCGTCATTGTAGGAGTGCCAGCAGTCACCGGCTCTTCAACACGCAAGTTATACTTTTGTATCAATCAAATCACATATTACTCGGGTAGATAATTTCCAGTAGATCCTTCATGTGTTAGCTCAAATCACCGACCAGTATGGTTTAAATAAGTGACCCACTGATCAGATCAAATCAGATCAGATAGACTGGTCCGACCCTTGATGTCCGAACCCTTGACTGGCGAACCTTGACTGGTCAACCCGGACTGTTTCAACGTTTTGTTGTGCACTACCTAGCAGGTTATTAATAGAATATTCAAGAGGTTGCTAGTAGAATTGCAGTAAATCAACCATTCAAATCATTATGAAGCTGTGTGTAGTCTGTGGTCAGTCAAACAAACGGGCTTCCACATGCATAAATTGTCATTTTTGTGGAAATTGGTGTCACGCCCCTTGTGTAGATATCCAAGAACTAGCTACAAGCAGTATTAAAACAGGGAAGTGTTTTTGGTATGCCCAAATGAGATAAATCTGTGGACTAAAATCACAAGGGTATTAAAAGAGGTCAACTCAAAGCTGCTTTCATAGAAAACCTGGAAGCTTTCTACAACAGATGGGAACATAAAAAAATCTGGGCTGAATGGTACTGCCCTGATACTGGCCATGTAGTCAGAAACTGTAAGGCTGGAGGTGTGTCCTGGTAGTCAGTAAATGGGGGGCTGATAGTGCTGTCCTGGGAGACAGTAATGGTGAAGCTGGAGGTGCTGTCCTGGGAGACAGTAATGGTGAAGCTGGAGGTGCTGTCCTGGGAGACAGTAATGGTGAAGCTGGAGGTGCTGTCCTGGGAGACAGTTAATGGTGAAGCTGGAGATGCTGTCCTGGGAGACAGTAAGGGGGAAGCTGGAGGAAGTGTCCTGAGAGACAGTAATGGTGAAGCTGGAGATTTTGTCCAGGTAGTCGGGAATTATACGAAAGGGAAGGAATACATATAAATGACCTCATAGGGGACAGGAGCCATAGTAGGGAAACAAGTGTAGTCAAAGATAAGATAAAACCAATATTGCAAACTAGAAATACCACAGGAAATAGCAAACAAGAGGACTCCACTAGCAATAGTGAGGATATATTACCAAAAACAACTGGTGTGAGCTCCATTGTTGGGTGCTAGGGAGGATAGAAGTAAGACAGGGAAACATGCACCAACAGGGAATACAGTCACAGAAACCCAAGGCAAACGGAAACCAAGCCTGTGCACATACTATGCACTCGGTATCTGCTGGCATGGGAAATCTGGAAAAAACAGATGGGACGTGCAACTATGACCACCCTAGAAAATGCCATGCCCATATGACAACAGGAAAATGCAAACTCCCTTCCTGTAAGCTTTTTCACCCTGAACTGTGTACCTCTTCAGTACAGGAAAGACTGTGCTATAACTTAAATTGCCAGGCATACCATCTAAAGGGAACAAAAAGATACAAAACATCCAGGCCATGGGAAAACCTGGGTAGCCACAGCCACTCAAGAGGGAGAGGTTTTTTAGTGCCAGGAAGGAAAAAAAACTGGCAGGAAATGGCGGGAAATCGTACACCAAATCCAGTCATTCCTGGAGTGGAACCACAGTCGATGGCCTCCACTCCAAACCAACAGATACAGATACTAATGCCGGAAAAAAAAATCCCCCCCCAGTACCAACAATACCACCAGTCCGATAACATTCTTCTTTGCAAATATACAGGGTCTAAAGCCAGCAACAAACAACAAAATACCTTTCATCCGTGGACTGCTTGCAGAGGCAAAGGCAATGTTCGCGGCTTTCACTGAGACCCACATAAAGGATCAATTGGACAACGAAATATGGATCCCAGGTTACAACCTATACAGATGTGACAGAGTGAACAGGCAAAGGGGGGGGGGGGGTTGGCCTGTACATTGCAGAGTCACTTGTTTGCACAGAACTGCTAAATGCCTCAAATGATGTTGCAAGCCTCCGGATGCAACATCCCAGCAATTCCAGGAACAGCTGTTAAAAATTGACCACTGTCTGGAAAACCTTCCAGCTCCTGCACCCAACATCTTGCTCCTGGGGGATTTCAACTTAAGGCACCTAAAATGGAGGAATATAGCAAATAATATTGTTGCAGTAATAACACCAGGAGGCAGCTCTGATGAAAACTCACACTCATGCGAGCTTTTAAATCTCTGCACAAAATTCAATTTAAACCAGCAAATAATAGAGCCTACTAGACTGGAGAATACACTAGACCTCATCTTCACTAACAATGATGATCTGATAAGAATGTCACCATATAAAAAAAACAATATACTCAGATCACAACATAATTGAGGTTCAGTCATGTATGCGCGGAGCCCCAGACCGACATAATGAGATTAGTCACGAGGAGCATTCACAAATTCAACTTCAATAACAAAAACATAAAGTGGGACCAAGTAAACCAAGTCCTAACCGATATAAGCTGGGAAGATATACTAAGCAACACAGACCCCAACTTATGCCTAGAACAGATTAACTCGGTGGCACTCGATGTATGCACAAGGCTTATTCCTCTAAGAAAAAGGAGGAGTAGATGTAAAACAGAAAGAGACAGGCGCTCCCTTTACAGGCGACGGAAAAGAATAACAGAGCGGCTAAAAGAGGTCAATATATCTGAAATGCGTAGGGAGACACTGGTCAGAGAAATAGCAAGCATCGAACTTAAGCTAAAAGAATCCTTTAGGAGTCAGGAATCGCGGGAAGAACTAAAAGCCATAATCGAAAGAAACCCAAAGTATTTCTTCTCCTATGCCAAATCAAAATCGAGAACAACGTCCAGTATTGGGCCCCTACTTAAACAAGATGGGTCCTACACAGATGACAGCAAGGAAATGAGTGAGCTACTCAAGTCCCAATATGACTCAGTTTTTAGCAAGCCGCTAACCAGACTGAGATTCGAAGATCAAAATGAATTTTTTATGAGAGAGCCACAAAATTTGATTAACACAAGCCTATGATGTTATCCTGACGCCAAATGACTTCGAACAGGCGATAAATGACATGCCCATGCACTCTGCCCCAGGGCCAGACTCGTGGAACTCTGTGTTCATCAAGAACTGCAAGAAGCCCCTATCACGAGCCTTTTCCATCCTATGGAGAGGGAGCATGGACATGGGGGTCGTCCCACAGTTACTAAAAACAACAGACATAGCCCCACTCCACAAAGGGGGCAGTAAAGCAACAGCAAAGAACTACAGACCAATAGCACTAACATCCCATATCATAAAAATCTTTGAAAGGGCTAAGAAGCAAGATCACCACCCATCTAGAAAACCCATCAGTTACACAACCCAAGGGCAACAGGTTTAGAACAGGTCGCTCCTGTCCTGTCTCAACTATTGGATCACTACGAACACGGTCCTAAATGCACTAGAAACCAAAAGAATGCCAGATGGAATATATACAGATGTTTATGGGCTATAGGACCCAACATGTATTTATAAGTAACAGTTACTATAATAAGAACCTAATTATATGAATTGATGGGACTTTGCTCTAAATGTCAAAGACTGATCAACCTTATGACTGAGAGCACTGGTCAAACCTATTTTCACAATATAAAGGTAGACTATAGACACATAAACACACAATTTAAATAAGTAGTTTATAAAGGGTTGTATTTCTTTTTGTAAAAAGTAAAGTTAAGAGGTGGTAAATTGGTGGTAACAGGAGAGTTTGCTTGGCAACAGTCGTTTGTTTTGGTGGGAGGAGCTTAGGTAGGGTCTCTCTCTCTCCTCTCACTGACTGGTCTCTCTCGTGGCGGAACCTCAACCTGGCCAGGGTCCTCTGGGGTCCTTCTTCTATCTTGTGGGGCATTATGTGTGCTCAGTGGTGAGTTTTATAATTTAGTTGTGGCCCCATACCCCCCGGGTGACTAAAGTGTGTCAAACACTGTTAGCCCGAGTATGTCAGAGAGAAGGACAAAAGTTAATAAGGTACACCATGTGGAGAACAGCTATGCATGTGAAGATCGTTGTTTTGAAAATGTGAGCTGTAATTGTTATATTCTGACATATCTATTGAGAATAACAGTTATATATTTTTATAGTAGTAGTTTACATAACCTGTGAAGAGGGCTGATGCAAGGGTATCAGAGACTCTTCAGGATGATCTCCATGATGTAATATTACCCCTAGACAAATAAGGCCATAAGTAAAAGCTAACCCCACACTAGATCATGTAGGAGAAGCCTCACTATCAAAGTAATAAGGGACAACCAACGTAACATGGAGCTTGACCGGAGAGTATTTGACTGCTAAATAACTCATAACAGTCTTTGAACTATATTGCGTATGGGTTAATAACAGTTTTGCATGTTTTCTGTAGAAATTTACCAAGTGGTGTCCTGGAAGTGTTGTTTCATATATTCGTTTAACAGGTTGTTTTTCTCCTAAGGTGGGGGAAAGGGAGTAACACATTTTTGTTGTGGTTTATGGTAAGTGCTAGTTGTATCGTTTACATTCATTTTGTGTTATTTTATGTGCTGTGGGAAACTTTGTCCACTGATACTGTAGGAGGGAAGCAAGTGTTTTAAAGATAAAACTATGTCCAGAAGATGAGTCTTCAGATTTTTTTAGGCTTCAGGGAAGAAGTAATAATTCCATCAGTAAACATGCCTGTTTAATAGTGGAGATTAGGAACACTACTCCAGTGATATGGAAATGGAGAGAATGAGACGAAATTAGCTGTACAGAGCTGAAATTAATTAATGAAACCTAAGGAGAAAGAACGCAAAGGTTAGGAGGTTCAGAACAAGAGCCTGAGCAGTACTTTAAAACTAAACTAAAGCTGCAAAATTTTGTCCCCTAAGTTACAGAGAGTGACCCAGATAGGTATTTTTCTTTTTTTGAGAAGACTGCTTTGGAGCAAGGATGTCCCAATCAGAATGGCTACCCTATTTTGCACACAACTTGTAGGTAAAGGAGTCCAAAGAGTAGAGACTCTGGAGGGGCAAGATTTTTTCTGATTATGATAAGATTAAAGCGGAAGTATTGCTTGCCTACCAATGATACCTGAGAATGTAGACAAAAGTTCAGAAATAAAAAATTTCGGGATGGGCAGACCTTAAACTGAGTTTGGGAATGAGAAACTGTTCCTTTTTAAGAAATGTTTGTTCGAAAGGCTTAATAAAGACTATAACAAATTAGTAAATCTAATGTTCATGAGGAATTGTACAATACAAACCCTGTTATGACCTCAGAGAATATTTGGAGGACAAAACCCAGATAATCTTCAAGAAAGCACTGGATCCTAGGTGACTCGATTCCTTGGCTCGCAAGGGAATTGGTAAGTAAAAACAGTCATGCTGTGCGTCTGAAAATTTCCCCACTCACTCTAAAACCTTATTCCGAAGTCTTATGGTCAAAAAGTAAGTGGGACAAAGAATTCAGGGACAAATGAAGGCCTGAGGCACCCTCATAAAAATAGAAAGAAAAGGTAAGCAGCTGGAGCTCAAAGTTTACCTAGACAATCAGATAATTTTTCAAGGTCCTCGATAACATACCAGTCCTACACCAAATGTTAAAAATACCTTTAAGATTATGCCTGTTACTACTTGTAACAAAACTGGCACAGAAGGGGGGGGGGCACACAAAAGTTTTGCTGGTCAAGGCAGCGAGATCAAGGAAGGGAGAACCCACCCCAGGGACTCTAACTGTATACACACATCCAGTTGCCTGTATTTCAAAGCAAGGTGAGAGGTACCCTTAGTCTAGACCCCAGGAGGCAGTATTTTCTAGTAAGGTCCACAGTTGCTTTGCATAAGATGGGGTAGGGTTGAGAATATAGTGTCCTTGAGAGATGGATGTAGCACTACTCCTTGCTACGTGCTGGGTGTTGCCAATGTCTAAGGATTTACCTATACTGGAGTAGGATGTATTATTGAAGGTATTACGGGTTTTCACCCATAAGGACACCAGTACACAAATTATGTAGAATCTAGCTTACCAGTTTGGCTACTCCCTGTAGGTTATCTCAGATGAAATTCCCTATCGAAGGGTCGACCTCTTATTAGGAATAATGTGATGGGCCTTAGTTAGACAGTGAAGAACCACTATATGGGGGCAACCCAGGCCCCAAAGTTTGGGAGAAGAAGGCTATGGAGACCCTGCCAGACCTTTTCCCTGTTGGTGCCATCACACGCAGTATGTCTCGTGACCAGGATACCAAGGGTAATCCTTATAATTCTCATGATGATGGTGAGGACTTAGGTTTGGAACTCTATTTTCCTGAGTTGAAAACTGCAGTCACTAAAGAAAAGGATACCACAAAACCGAGTTGAGCCTAATCAGTGCAGAGATCAAGGAAGAAGCGTTAGGGAGATTGGGCCTACATGATGCAGTAATTGCTGCACATGGTTGATGACACACTTAAGTCGGAATCAGAGCCTCAGCTGTGACTGAGGAGGAATCTTTACCGTTAAATAAATGCTTCTATTTTCAGGAAAGGTATACTCTGAAGAAGCACCTTCGTTGCAGTAAACCAGTATAAGGAGAGCCAAGTTTTTGTCACCAGGGTCGTGGGTGCCCTGACCTTATAGAAACCATGTTCTTAGCTTAGTGCCTGACACACCCTGGGTGACACCTAGGTATAGCTAAAACAGTATCCAGGTTTCCAGGCACTTCTTCTGGCCCTCGCTGGGGAGACGGTGGGAGATTATAGAAAGAACCAGTCAGGCCCTGCCAAATTATAGGGAACCTAATCCAAAGCATTACCCTGTCCCCCTTCAGCCAATTTCAGCACCCGGTGAACCCTTCAGCAAGCAGGTAGTGGATGTCGTTGCCCACTCCCAAGGACCAGAAGGGGAAATACTTATTTACAACAATAATTTGCTCCCACTACCAGGACCCAGAAAGCATCCTCACTAACGCAAGATAACAGTCGAGTGGCTTAAGGGCTTGACTAGAAGTTTCTTTTTTCCCATGTTGGCTTTTCCTCGGGAGGTACAACAGATCAGGTCTAACATTACCTCGAAATTATTAGGAATTGTTAAAGAAGGGGTTAATGTTACAGCCCAAATTTTCAACGCCTATCACCCTCAGTCTCATGGAGTTTGGTAAGAGATTTCATCAAACTCTAGACAATGATGCCGAGCTTATTGTATGAATAACACTAGTGATTGGGTTGAGGGTAATCCCTTTTACTCTTGTTTGCCGTGCGGGAAAGCAACCCAAGAATCTCTCAAGTTTCAGACCCTTTCGAGCTTGTCTCTGGTTTTTTTCCATTCCATGAGGGGCCACTGAACTATTCTCAGGAGCATTGGCTGGGTGGTGAAATAGCTTCCCCGCCTGAAGATGTTCTCTTTTTTTAGGAAACGATTGACCCAGCGAGACGATGGCAGCAGACAACCTCTAAAGCTAGTCAGAGGGCCCATGAAGCAGCGGTAACGAGCAAAGGCAGCCCTCGCATCCTTCAGTGTTGGAGAGGAGTGTTAGCTTTGGAGCCCGGTTCCCGGGACATGCCTTGGCTTGGCTGCACGAATTGATGGACCCTTTGTCATCACAGGCAGGTCTGGCCCCAATTATGTAATAAAGATGCCTGGCCGTCGCAATCAGAAAGGGGCTGTGCACATTCACAGGTTGAGAAATACCATTCTAGGGCAGGAGTTGCCGCTATTCAAGTTGAGTGTCTGATACCCTTTCATCAGCCCTCTTCACAGGTTATGTAAACTACTACTATAAAAATATAACTGTATCACAATAGATATTCAGAATATACAATTACAGCCTCACATTTTCAAAACAACGATCTACACACTGCATAGCTGTTCTCCCACATGGTGTACCTTATTAACTTTTGTCCTTCTCTCTTGACATAACTCTGGGCTAACCAGTGTTTTGACACACTTTAGTCACCCTGGGTATGGTGGCCACAACTTAAATTATAAAAACTCACCCCTGGAGCACACATAATGCCCCAAAAGATAGAAGAAGGACCCAGAGGTCCTGCCAGGTTGAAGGTCAGCCACAGAGAGAGAGTCAGTGAGAGGGAGAGAGAGAGAAGCCTACCTAAGCTCCTCCCACCAAAACAAAAGACTGTTGCCAAGCACAATTCTCCAGTTACCACAATTCTACCACCTCTTAACTTTACTTTTACAAAAAGAAATACAACTTTATAAACTACTTATTTAAATTGTGTGTTTATGTGTCTATAGTATAACCTATTATATTGAGAAAAATAGGTTTGACCCAGCTGCCTCTCAGTCATAAGGTTGATCAGTCCTTCTGACATTTAGAGCAAAGTCCCCATCAATTCAAAAGCCTTCGACAAATGTGACATGGCGTAATAGTGCACAAAATGCGTGCTAAAGGAATAACAGGAAAAGTCGGTCGATGGATCTATAATTTCCTCACTAACAGAACACAGTAGTCGTCAACAGAGTAAAGTCCGAGGCAGCTACGGTGAAAAGCTCTGTTCCACAAGGCACAGTACTCGCTCCCATCTTGTTCCTCATCCTCATATCCGACATAGACAAGGATGTCAGCCACAGCACCGTGTCTTCCTTTGCAGATGACACCCGAATCTGCATGACAGTGTCTTCCATTGCAGACACTGCAAAGCTCCAGGCGACATCAACCAAATCTTTCAGTGGGCTGCAGAAAACAATATGAAGTTCAACGATGAGAAATTTCAATTACTCAGATACGGTAAACATGAGGAAATTAAATCTTCATCAGAGTACAAAACAAATTCTGGCCACAAAATAGAGCAAAAACACCAACGTCAAAGACCTGGGAGTGATCATGTCGGAGGATCTCACCTTCAAGGACCATAACATTGTATCAATCGCATCTGCTAGAAAAATGACAGGATGGATAATGAGAACCTTCAAAACTAGGGAGGCCAAGCCCATGATGACACTCTTCAGGTCACTTGTTCTATCTAGGCAGGATATTGCTGCACACTAACAGCACCTTTCAAGGCAGGTGAAATTGCCGACCTAGAAAATGTACAGAGAACTTTCATGGTGCGCATAACGGAGATAAAACACCTCAATTATTGGAGACGCTTGAGGTTCCTAAAACCTGTATTCCCTGGAATGCAGGAGGGAGAGATACATGATTATATACACCTGGAAAATCCTAGAGGGACTAGTACCGAACTTGCACACGAAAATCACTCGCTACGAAAGCAAAAGACTTGGCAGACGATGCACCATCCCCCCAATGAAAAGCAGGGGTGTCACTAGCACGTTAAGAGACCATACAATAAGTGTCAGGGGCCCGAGACTGTTCAACTGCCTCCCAGCACACATAAGAGGGATTACCAACAGACCCCTGGCAGTCTTCAAGCTGGCACTGGACAAGCACCTAAAGTCAGTTCCGGATCAGCCGGGCTGTGGCTCGTACATTGGTTTGCGTGCAGCCAGCAGCAACAGCCTGGTTGATCAGGCTCTGATCCACCAGGAGGCCTGGTCACAGACCGGGCCGTGGGGGCGTTGACCCCCGGAACTCTCTCCAGGTAAACTTCAGGTAGTCTAAGTAATTTGTTAAGAAAAATGTCTGTCCAGTCATCAATACCATTGGCCTTGGAGAATTCTGTAGGCCAGTCAACAGTCTCTAGGTCAGCTGTGAACTTCCTTACTGAGGCCTCGTCATGGAGTCTAAATGAGACTTTGTTGTATTTAAGTGGTGGTTTACTAATGTTTGTCAGGAGGAAGGTAGGGTAGTGGTCTGTAGTGCTATCTGTGATTATCCCTGATTTAAGGGGGGCTAGTATATTGGTCCATATGTGGTCTATTATGGTTGCACTTGTCTCAGTGAGCCTGGTTGGTTTAGTTATTGTTGGTATGAGAAGTGTGTTGTTCATATTGTTGATGAAGTCAGTTACAGGCTGATCATCTAGGTTGATGTTGAAGTCTCCAGCTAAGAGAAGGTGGTGCTTATTCATTTGTCTGTTTGTTATTAGTGACTTTAATTTCTCACTGAAATTTGGGATGTTTGTGTGAGGTATCCGGTAAATGGCACCGAGTGTTATAGGCGTCTTAAGTTTTTTTACAGTAAAATTAGCAATAATGTATTCCCCATATTCATCACTAAAGCAAGTGGTGCTAAGACAAGATAATTGGTTAGAGTAATAGATTGCAATACCATTCCCAACTTGGTTTGTTCTGCAGTTGTGAATTGCTGTGTATCCTGGTAGAGGGTAGATATCTATTGTGTCCTGCTTAAGCCAGGTCTCAGTAAGAATAATGCAGGAGAAGGGTGTCTTTAGTGATTCAAGGAGTGCTAAGAGGTCATCATAGTGTTTGCTTAAGGACCTGATGTTGTAGTTAAGTACTGATAGACTTTAGCATTGTTTTAGGATAGTGCTGGCTTGTGATGCTGTGTAATAAAGGCAGTTACTTTCCAATAGGTTTTGATTGGGTGTCAGATTATGGAGGCTTAGATCAGGGTCAACGTGATCAATCATCTTCTTGGTTTAAATTATGGTTATTTATATCCTGAGTTGTGTGTTGAGTTCTAGTACTGATATCTGTAGTGGTAGGAAGTTTGGACAAGTATATAGCTAGAGTATTTTGGTCATGTAGGGTATAGTCACTACTACACATAATGAAGTTGATGTTGTCTATGTGTTGTGCTGGAATGAACTAAAGTACAACTAGGTATAAACTAGTAATATAAAAATACAAATTAAAAATAGAACAAGACTCTCACTTGTAATTGCACTAAGGTCTAATAATGACTTTTGTGGAGTCTATGTTTTGAGCTAGAATGAGCTATAGTACAATAGGTTTAATCTAATAATATAAAAATACAAATTAAAAATAGCACCCGTCTCTCACTAGTAATTGCACTATGGTCTAATATAGTGAATTTGGTATTGACTATGTATTGAGCTAGAAAGAGCTATAGTATAACTAGGTTTAGTCTAATAATATAAAAATACAAATTACAAATAGCACCAGTCTCTCACTAGTAATTGCACTATGGTCTAGTATAGTGAATTTGGTATTAACTATGTATTGAGCTAGAATGACCTAGAGTAAAACTGTGATTAATCTAATAATATAATAAAGGCACAAGACTCTCAATTGTAATTGCACTAAGATCTTATATAAGTTGTTTACAAGAATTAGTGTATAATTAGATTTAAATTGACAGGATAAAATACAAAAATTATGGTAGCAAAAGAATAATAAAAAAAAAAATGATAAAAATAAAAATGGCAATGACTTGGTTATAATATGCTAGTAAGATGGTAGACAGGATAATATAAAAGTTGTAGTTGAAAATACTAGTTTAAAAAAGTATGGAATAAAAATGGTCAATAAAAGAAGTTTACAATAAGTTTGATCAATATAGTTTAAAGTAAAATTGGGCAATAATAGGGATTTAGAATAAAATTGGGCAATTGAGTATTTTTTAAAGTGAGGTAGAATTATTGAAGACAAGTTATGGTTAGTTTATAATAAAATAAGATGGAACAGTGATGTGGTAAGTTGTAAAAAAGGAGATAGATTCTGTAGTTATTAAACACAATTAAGACTATGAGGTAGAATGGTCGTTGAATACAACAATGACAATCAAAAGTAGTTGGGGTATTAGAATTTTAGGGGGGCACAAATTTATGACAATATAACACTAACGGTGGACTATGGGTATTATCTGCACTTTACTCTGATTCTGTTAGTCCAGCCTCACTTAGGAATGTTTTAAGGTCATGTTCTGTAGAGATGAAGTATCTCTTCCCAGTGGGCTGTTTCCTAACTGCGATTTTTCCATCCCTCACAAAGCACTGGTAGGCGGGATTCCATGTTATTAGATGGTAGCGTGGTTATGTAGATGTTGTTGATGCTACTGGCACAGTCCCCTGAAGGTGGTGTCTTGATCCTGGTGAGGGAATCTTGATCCAGAGGAACTAGTTATTCTCCCTCTCCTTGGATCAGCCCTGATTGCTTACCATTAATTACCCAGACGCTATATGACCTGCACGAGCTTAAAGGGCTGGTCCCCTGGACTGCCAGGTTTGGAGCCAGTGAGTCTCGTCTCCCATACTTGAGTTCAAATTCTACACCTGGTTGGCATCACAATCAGGTATGTTTTATTCTCCTCTTCCCTTTCTTGTTCCTCCTTCTTCACCCTCCAACTTCTCCATGCCCCCACAAACTCAAGAATACATACAATACTACACACACACAACAAAAAGGCACAATACATTGCGACTTTGTAAATGATCCAAGTCAGACCGAAACATTGTTGTAAGCTCCTCTTACCTATGTGCGGGTAATTTGTGTATACATTTTTTTTTTTTGAAAGGATTAATAAATTAAAAAAAAAAACTTGTTTGGCTTTTATTTGATTAAAAGAACGCAACCCTATTTTCTCTACATATTATTAATTCCGTTAGGCATGATACTTCTTAGTAGCTTGTCAGGGGAATGCCTTCCACCTGAACAAAAAGAATGGAAAAATAAATGAATAACTTGAGGAAAAATAGCAAAGATAATTTTCTAAGGCTTTTAATTAAAATTGAATAAAAATAAAAATTGACCGTTGTGGTTCCAGTATGATGTTAGGGCAAGAATATATAATGCCCAGGATGGTCTTCTGATGATGGTATAGGTTATCCTGGGTGTCAGTGTTCGTCCGATGTTCTGGAAAATCCTGTTACCGCTTTGTTGTAGCACCACAATTAGATTTCATGGGTGAGGAGTCATAATGTCCCAGTACGTCCAGTGAGACAGGGATCTTGCTCCAATTTACTAGTGTCTACCCTGGATGGCCAGGCCAGCAGCAGAGCTGACAATAAAGAAAATAACACTGGTTACATAAGAGTTAGGTAAGTATAACATTGAAGAAAGACAAAAGGTGGTACAGTATTCAACTTCAGTGTCATTAATGATAACCAGGAAATTCAGAAACAATGAACAGAAATACCTCTGGTAGATCACCTACCTGATAAGAAGAGTGGAGGTGAAGTGATTCTCCAAAACTTCAACCCACACCAGGTAAGGTTAATACTTCCAGGAGTAGAAATCAGAGCAAATCATACCCCAGGAACTGGAGTTTGGTCTCAGCTCGCTATATGGTAGTGTGGGCAGTAACACGTTAATGGTTCCTGGGTGTCTGAACAATCACTTATTACCCACTTTTCCCCTCACAAGCTGTCTGTCTCGCTGTGCTTGTCTGTCTGTGTAATCTTGAGAGCTGAAGAGTTGTTGAGGTGGTTTGGGTAAGTACAGAGGATAGACAGGGATAGATTAACAAAGAGGATGCATAAATCTGGGGTGGAATGCTGGAGGAAAAGGGGTCATCCCAGGTGTGGTTGGATGGAAGGGGCACAAGAGGCTTGAAACATAGAATGTTTCTCCCTTGTGATTACACATGCAGTGTGCTGTGCTGTGTCCTACATGCATAGTGGTGATCTCAAATCCTGGTGCTATCACCTCTGTACTGTAATTTTTGTCTTTGGTCCCATTGCTCTGTATCACTGTTATTCTTGCTGTGGCATCTCTGGTAAAGTCTTTGATGGTACTAGACGTAACAGTGACAACACTTTTACCATGCTTTGAAATGCCTATTTAACAGTGTCCACTGTTTATCCTGTGAGATTAATCATTTTGTTGCATTTGTCTTTCATGGGAATAGAAAAAATTCTCTGGACTGTTTTATGCAGGTGCAGATGAGTGTGAGGTAACCTCAACATTTTATACATAAATTTAATAGTGTTTTATTCCTCTAGAAATGTTTGTAAGTTATGTTACAATTTAGGCTTTATTTGGAAATCTGGTTTTACAGATTAGCATTTAAGGAAATTTCATTAGCAGTCACATTCAATTAAACCCTTCATACAATTTATACTACGAAGAACATGACAACAATCTTCCCTCAATGTTAAATTCATCAAACATGGCATGCAACTAAAATAAGTCTACAGTTTGCTTACAGATAAAATTGACCTTGTTCATTGTTATTCCCATGTTAAGAAAAGCAAATGCAATCTCTTAAAAGGATTCTTAAGAGCCTATAGAATGTGCAGTACCTAATTCCTAAATGAGAAATGCAACACCATTAGAGACATCCCTCACAGTACTGAGGCTGCCTTCATACTTCATCAGTGAGTACAAAAACTGGAGTCCAATCTTTCCACTCCCAAGGAAGATGAACATAACAGATGCCTCATGGACCCCACAAAGAAAAGCAGACATTGTTACACAGGACCTTCTGGAAAGTGATAAAAATATTGTCATCTCCATCAAAAGAAATTACCATATAGAAATGCAGCAGCCCAGATGACAACAGTGCAGGAGTATACCCTATCCTATGTGGCAACTGTAACAAACAGTACACAGATAAGACCTCTCGTAGTCTTGGCACCAGGATCCAGTTACATCAGTATGTGTGTAGAACTCTACCAATAGCATGTGTAATTCACAAGGACATGTGCACACTAAATGCCATAAAAGGATTCCAAATTGCCCTTAAAGAAGGTAAAACTCGTAGGTGCCTAGATATAGCATTACTCAGCACACAAAACTCCGACAGAATAAAGGTACCTTCAGTGTAACTAAGCCCCTGGCATACAGATTACAAAAAGAAAATTTCCCAGAAACAATTGACATTCCACAATTAGCTTGGGTGTTTTCTGCACTAGGTGGGTCTCTTGCATAGCACTGCTACCTATATTACCGCCCAACCTTCCTTCAAACTACAATAATTTTGCTGGACCTTGCCTGTTCATGCCTTTCTAATGTATGTGTGTGTCTTTATATATCCTTTGTATTCGCTTGAAAAAACTCTTCACAAAGTAAAATTATATTTATGGGGAAACTCTAAACACCTAGGAGTCCTACAACATCTGGGGAATTGAGAATTAGAGGTAATTAGGTTTGATCAAAAGAAATGGATTAGCTCCAATTTTCTGGTACACAAAAACATGCATGTTTGTTATGCCCATTTTCCTCCCTCGCTACATACTGTCAGTAGCAGCATGCGTTTGTATCCAACTTCATCTGTCATAATTATGCTGATACAGTAATAGATAAATATTTATAATTTTACTCAGTTGTTTCTTATTCAGAATCCTAATATTTAGTCTTGTGACATAATTCTCATATGTTTAGGAAGGAAGCACAAAATCCACAGAGGCTATACAGCACCTGATTAGTATGCTCACAAGAGTAATCATGAGTGTATATAATATATACGTAATTACAAGTTTAATTTTAATGGTACAGTAATTACTGTATTTTCAGGCATATAAGGCATGCTTTTTCACCAAAATACTTTCAGAAAATTACCCTGCACCTTGTATGCTCAAAGTCTGGAACAAGGGTAGGCTTTGGGTCCGACAGGCGGTGGTTTCAGTGCTGCAGTACCAGTACGCTGAACAAACACCCCACCTGCAAAAATGATTCCTTGATCACTTATAAAGTGATTAGTAGCTATCTTAAAATATTTGAATATTAATGGTATGTAAGTAATAAGCAATCCATCTTCAACAGTTGCAAACATTTGTACAGGAGCCATATGTAAACAGATAATCACGTTTGTTTTGGTGGTTGGTTTTAGTGCTTAGTTTTGATTGTAATAAGAATAATTTGGTGGTGGTAGAGCAGACACCAGGCTACTCAAGGTCCCACCACTTTCAGTTGCTCTCTGCTTATAAGCAGCCAGTCACTGGCTCACTGTCATTTTGAAACAAGTACATTTAAACCTTGGTTTTCATTTGCCCTGGTTTTCATCGAATTTGGTTTTTGATGACTTTTTTTCATCAAAATATTGTCCCAGTTTTCATTCGTCACCATGGTTTTCATCCGCTGTACCAAACATGCCCACACCCACGCCAAGCATCCCATGCACACATTCTGAGTCAGTCTGGCTTTGTTTCTTGTCAAGTGAATATTACCCTGCATGTTCATACAAAACATTTCGTAATAATCAATTGGTTTTTGTGCTTGTTTATTGAGTGCAACTGCTAAATAAGCCACCATGGGACCAAAGAAAGTTCCAAGTGCCAGCCCTTTGATAAAGAAGGCGAGAAACATAATAGTATTCAAGAAAGAACTTGTAGAAAAGTATGAAAGTGGCGTATGTGTGGTCGATCTTGCAAGCTGTGGCTGCAACATGTTCAATGACAATGCCGTGTCCCATTTTAGGCAAATCTTAGAGAGACGCTAGAAACAGACCTCTCTGGGCAGATTTTTTGTGACAGGGGTGCAGTAACTCTCAAGCTGGTCCTAGTGCCAGTAAAAGATAAAGAAGGGAAGTAAACCTGGGTAGGGACTTGATACCTGAAGTCCTTATGGAAGGGGATTCCCCTTCCAAACAATAAACTCTCCTCCCTCTCCCCTCCTCACCATCTTCCAAAAATCTAGATGTATGTGGCATCCTCAACACCATCAACACTATGGAACCTACTGTTAAATTTACACTAGAGGAGGAGAAGGACAAACAATTACCTTTTCTTGACATTCTCTACTCGCTGGTGAAAACACTTTTGAAGTCTACCGGAAACCTACCTACAAGAATGATCTTCTACACTTCTCTCACCATGACACCAGAACTAAAAGAGGGGTAGTTATTGGCTTCTTTCTGAGAGCCTACAGAATTTCCAGTCTGCCGTTCCTCGAAGAAGAATGCACATACCTCACCAATTCTTTTAGTTCACTATACTTCCCCTACACTTCATACGTGACTGCAGGAAACGTGCAACACGTATCCTCAACAAGACCAACACCAATCAAGTTGAAAAACCTCCAAGTTACATCGTTTTACTGGTCAGGAACGTTGCCACTAACGTTTCAAAAATGTTTGACAGAAAACTGGCTAAAATATCTACCAGCTCTTCAACTACTATTAGGAACCTGATACAAAAACCCAAGCATGATTCTGGCACTAGTGCAGGAATTTATGCTATACCATGTAGGTGGTGTGACAAAATATATGTGGGGGAAACAGCCAGATCTCTGGACATTAGGATCACCGAACACAAAAATGCTTGCAGAAATGACGACCGTAAAAGCATGTGTGTTCAACAGAGGGACGAGGTTGGACACCTCGTGAAATTCAGTGAGGCTAAACTAGTGATTAAAGAAAATGATTTAAGATGGAGAAAATGTATTGAAGCTGCCCTAATTGCTAATCAACAGAATATTACCCATTCTGGAAACTGCTGTTACATGATGTCAACAGGTCCCTCTGTAGCCATCCGTCTCACCACCTTAGTTCCACTACTACTACTACTACCACCACCACCACCGCTACCCACGCAAAGCCCACTATATATACGTGTTTTCTTAGTTTTCTCTGTATTAGGACTGAAGAAGCCACTCGTGGCGAAACGTTTCCTTTAATAAATGTCCTGAACTGTACATTATTATTATTATTATAATCACGGAGAAGCGCTAAACTCGTAGGATTATACAGCAGCTGAACTGTACGTGTCTTCTTCCACACACTATTGGTAAAGTTGTAGACTTTTTGCCTGAAAAGACCCTGATGTATCTAGAAGCATTGTTGTAAAGCAGAGTCTGGAGCAACTGATGATGCTTTACCAGTACTGAGGGTAACACAAAGCTCATGCATGCCAGAATACTTGTTTTCGTTGTCATTAAGTAATACCATTGTAAACATGTACCTACACTTGATTCTCAAATTTGGAGACTCCCATTTTTCTCTTAGTTATTTTTCATTTTTATTGTTATTTTTAGATTATGGTGCTTCACGAATTTGAGTTCATGAACTGAATGTTCATCAACATAAAAAATTGTATAGTACCTATAACCTTACTAGATTACATAACCCAAATTATTTTGAGTTCTTTAATTGAATGTCATCTAATGCAAAAAAATAGTACCTACAGTGTCATCTAATGTGCCTATATTATTATTATAATAAAAAAAGAAGTGCTAAACCACAAGGGTTATACAGCTAATGTGCCTATAAACTCATAAACTATGACTCAAAATAATATTTTCTTATAATCGTGTATAATGATCTGCCCTCATTGTCTTAAGTTAGGCTTCAACTTGCCCGAAATGCTCCACATAACCATGGACTTTCAAAATGCATTCCAGTATCTCCCATTTCTGTATAAACATTGTTATCATGTTGAAATAAAATTGTGTTTGTATTTGTATATTTGCAACTCCAGCCCAGGGATCACAGTTGTCCACTTCAGCTGTGCATCTTCCAGTCAGCCACCTTGAGGCCACCATCTTCAGTAACCCTCTCCACTAATGCCCAGGTCAGTGTTCATCAGCAACAGAAATTTAAGATACAGTGAGACATATTGTTTTACATAACCTTTTAAGCTTCAGGTAGAATCACATTAACTTCACTGGGTTATCATAGGTTAAAATCTATGTACAGTTTATTCATTTTATGTGCTTATAACCTTCCCCATTCCCCAACCCCTCCAGTCCACACATTTCTAGATCATCCTGCAACAAAATTTCAAATGTAAGGTACTGTACCAAAAATTATCATATTTGATGAAATAAATTTAAAAAACAATTGGAGCTACTTAATAAATTGCATCTTGTGATTTATTCAGTAGTGCTGATTTCAGGCACCTAACCCATGCAAATCATTTAAGTTCACTATTGTATAATTTTCATTGTGTAGGATAGTGTATTAATTATAATTTAACTCCAGATCTTTAAAGAATTTTAAAAATATTGTATACAGTGTACGTATATCTGAACAGGTATAGTATGAACACGGGTAATTACCAATACATGGGTATTTGAAACATTTTATTTTATAACATTTCTAAAACACCACATACACACCCAGTGTTGCAGCACTTTACAGAACACGTCTCCTCAAGGAATGCTCGCTGATGCTTATGAGGTGTCACTGATCAAAGAAATGAGACTTTTCCTCCCCTTCCTTGGATCAAACCTCATTGCCTCCCATTCCTCAGGTGCTGTAAGACTTCTTAAAGGTTTTGCACTTCCTCCTAAATATAAAATGTATTTTCGTGAGAAACAATAAATCCTAAGGGGATCAAACAGCACCTGAGTACGTGTGAATTATTTCAGTATGTGCATCATTATTGTTGCCTCAAGCCTTATATTCACAATAAAGCAATGAACATGTGTGAGGTAGTGCTGACTCTCAAGACATGGCATTTATTGCACATAAGTGATTGTGTGAATTACGTATCACAAATGCATGAGTGTTAACTGATAGTTTTATGATACACACAGACAGGGTGCACACTTGCTTTTCCATGGAAAAACGTCCTTTATTGTAGGAGTATACGCACTGGTAATATGCATTACTGTGTAATATTAAATTTATGGAGAAGTGCATGGGAGTATAACTGGAGAAGGTTTCAGGGGATCAACACCCCTGCGGCCTAGTCTAGGATCAGGGTCTGATCAACCACGCTGTTACTGCTGGCCACATGCAAACTTACATATGAACCACAGCCTGGCTGGTCAGGTACTGACTTCAGGTGCCTGTTCAGTGCCTTCTTGAAGACAGCCAGGGGTCTATTGATAATCCCCCATTATGTATGCTGGGAGGCAGTTGAACAGTCTGGGGAGGGAGGGTTACTGTAACCAAAGAGATCACACAGGGAATTAGGGGCATTTCTGGTTTGGTTCTAATAAGGCAAGGTCAGGTCCAATTCTTTGAATCAAGAGCCCCTCACCAAAATCAAAGATCTCTCACCCTATTGAGTGAATAATTATGGGAGAGTGCTAAACCCATAGGGATTATACAGCACCTGTGGGGGGAGATGGAAGGTATTCAGGCTTAATTCAGGGAATTGGAGCACAGATCCAATTCCTTAGATCAAGAGCCCCTCATCAGCCTGAGTGAATAAAATAGATGTAGGTTAGAACATGTTCACTGATAGTGTACATCTGTAAGTTATCCTAACAGGGTGTTTGATTGTTAAGACATGGCATACTAACATGCTGCATTTTATGGCCCATACAAGTGAAATGCCCTTTTTTTAATATGCAGGAATGCTATTTCCTCTTTTGGGTCAGTCTACCTCAGCAGGAAATGGTTGCATTAATGAAACTGTATATAGACGAGTGAGTGAAAGGCACTCTTAATACACAATACAATGTTTTACATGCAAGGTCAGCATTGCATGGCCCTTATGGGTTTAGTGCTTATGATTATAATAATTTACATGTATGGTACCAGTTAGTTATTCCCAAAAATGAATAATAAAACCTAATATTTCTTTACAGTTTATTGAGAAGCATTTTTTACATTCTATATCACATTGGCTATGTTTGATATTACCAAAATATGGCTGAAAATAATATTTTCCAAAACTGTACAATAAATGAAATGTTCCTTTAAAACAAAGAACCAATAAGGAAAATAAAAGTTTGACAAGATCCACTTCGGCTCTATGGACTAGGAAGGAAGCTGGCGTAAACAGCTTAAAAGAAATATTTTTTGACGAGCCGAGTGATAAAATACAAATATAGAAAATTAATTATATACAAATTCTCAGTAGCAACACTTTCATTCCCAGGATGTTTACTTGGGGAAGGGAAGACAAATACCTCTCATGTATTTAAACTATTTAGCATTTAAGCAATATGTAGGAATTCTATAATAATCCCCAAGAATGTACACATCCTTCATGCTAATTGCAGTCACTCAAGAAATATATAAATGGTTGAGCATATATTAATAAACAAGGCTCTTCCTTTCAGATACTGGACTGCAGTTCCCATGGAGTTTAAAGGGAAGGGGGCTTAGTGCTTTATGCTACAGTACAAAAAGCTGCCTTACTCTTTAAAATTAGAAACTAAATCATATGAGTTATATGACAGCTTAAAGTGCCTGGAGGTAGCCTACTGGGCAGCTGCCAGCTTCTTCTTGCGTCTACGGCCAATGTGGAGGACAACTTTGCCCTGCTTGATCTCCTTAAAGGCAAGGATGGCATCCTTGTGGGAGCTCCCGTGCAGTGGCTTCCCGTTAATAGCCAGAATCTCATCACCTGTTGACAAAGAATATATTTAATTTTTGAATATGTGGTTAAAATTGATCATTAAATAGTGTAACTCTGTATTCAGAGTACAGCAAGTTATAGTTGAACTAACAGTGCAATGCAATAAAATAATTTACAAAAAATATTTTAAACTCCATATATCGGGTGACTAAACAATTTACAGTAAACCCTTTAACAGACCAATTCACTTGGCCAGTAATGGTAATTGTTTGGGATAGAAAAAAAGACTGTTGCCACAATTGTAACAATAATGAAGGGATCTGCACATCTCCCTCTCTGAGGAGTGGGTATCCTGTTTTGTTGTGCATCCCAAAGTCCATTAAATGAAAGGTTTACTGAACGTTTATTTGCATTTGAAGGCTGCAATTATGTCATGTTTCTGATATAAGTGTCAAATGTTCCTTGCTGCTTGAGAAAAAATACATTTTAGGTCATAGCACTATCTTTCCTTTCGCAAACTTGTACTTTTGTGGACAGTAGAATTATCATCTCCAAAGCAGCCTTCGTTGGAGCTAATCTTTCAAAAAGATATGTGGCCATATATTTTTTTTTGTTTGCCAATAAATTACTTGAAAAGTATGCCTTAAATCACGAAAACACGAGGATCTGGAAAGCTGGAATTATCCACCCTTCACAGGATCCTTATGGGTTCAGTGCTTCCTCATATTACTATTGTAAAATCATCCAAGATTGGAGTTTGTGCCAGATGAAGTGCAAGTGAAAAACACTAATACTTGTGGAGAATCATTTTTTACAAACCCTAGGGAGTGACCCCCTGGGGCAGGTGGCCCCTCAAGGGTACCAAGAACCCCTTCACTTTCCCACACTGAGGATGAAAGGGGTCACGACCTGTATCCTTCGCACTAGCAGAGACCAATTAGCACATTCCAAAATGCCCATTCATCTTAATACGTGTCTGATCCAGCAAAATCAGACACCCTCTGATGGCATTACGGATTCATAGCCGATAAAAGGCGACACACGAGATGCACACGTGTACAGCAGAAGTTACACTTTAGGGGTAATCTCTGCATAATTGAAAGAAAGACGTTTGTCTGAGAAAATGGCTATTTCCCCAGACCAGAAAAACAGCTGGCATCTTAGATTCAAGGAGTCCTCTCCTTATTCAACCGAGTTGTCACAGCTGGCCTCTGTGCCTGTTGACCCTATGTCAGCAGATATCCGGCCATAAACGAGGAGGGAGGTAGCAACAGGCATATCCTGATTTGCAATTCGAAGAGTGAACATGTGCCGTGAGAAGGCCAGGTGACGAGGTGGCCGGGGGCCATCGATCACCCGACGTAGAAACATTCATGGCCAATTTTGTGTACGTTTCCTGTGACATGCAGAAGACGAAGTAGAGGCATCCAGCATCATCTCTTTAGTCAAGCCTGAGATAATGGTCTCAGTGACATCAGGGCGTCACAGGCTCCGTTACAAATTAGCCAGGTCAGTTCTATTTCACTTACATCTGCCAATCTAGTGCAGCAGTACCTAGGGATGATGTTGAGGGAATAGGACTAACCATTTTGAGCAGTGAGACGGGCAATTGCCTAAACAGGTAGGCATAGCCTATGACTTACAGGTGATATACCTGACTAAATATTAGAGTTCTATGTCAATAGGGCATGTACTAACCCTATATATAATCACCTTCCACTCAGCCCTGGTGGGTCTTTATATGACGAAACACTTGGGGGGGGGGGGGGGGCTGCAAGTGGTTTCGAGCTGTCACCAACAAAAGACGAGTATTAATCCACGTAGTGGTTCCTTTATTATAATAATTCCTATTTACTCATCTTACCCAAAATCCCACAGAGTAGTTCTCGAGGATGAGAATTATATTTACAAGGAAATATTAAATCCTGGGGAACTGGAAGTAATCAGCTCTTTTTTCCTCAGATCAAGAGTCCTTCAACATTGAGGCAAACCCCCCCTTCCTTGAAGGGTCTACCTGGAGGGCATTCCGGGGATAAACGCCCCCATGGCCCGGTTCATAACCAGGCCTCCTGGTGGATCAGGGCCTGATCAACAAGGCTGTTGCTGCTGGCTGCACGTAGTCCAATGTATGAACCACAGCCTGGCTGATCTGGCACTGACTTAAGGTATTTGTCCAGTTCCCTCTTGAAGATAACCAGGGGTCTATTGGTAATTCCCCTTATGGCTGGTGGGAAGCTGTTGAACAGTCTTGGGCCCCGGACACTTAGTGTACCAGCGGCGCCCCTACTTTTCACTGGGGGTATGTTACATCACCTGCCAAGTCTTTTGCTTTCGTAGGGAGCGAGTTCTGTGTGCAGGTTAGGGACCAGTCCCTCTAGAATCTTCCAAGTGTAGATTATGATCTCTCTCTCTTGCCTGCACTCCAGTGAGTACAAGTTAAGTGCTTCCACGCATTCCCAGTAGTTAAGGTGTTTGATGGAACTTATGCACTAAGGTTCTCTGTACATTCTCTAGATCTGCAATTTCACCTGCCTTGAATGGGGATGTTAATGAACAGCAGTATTCCAGCCTAGAGAGGACAAGTGATTTAAAAAGGATCATCACTGGCTTAGGATCTCGTCTTGAATGTTCTCATTATCCATCCAATCAGTTTCCTCGCAGATGTGATAGTGGCGTTGTTGTGGTCCTTGAAGGTGAGATCTTGGGACATTACCACACCCAGGTCCTTCACATTGCTTTTCCGCTCTATTGTGCGATTTGAGTTTGTAGTACACTCAGTCCTAGCTATTATTTCCTCCAGTTTTCCATAACGGAGTAGTTGGAATTTGTCTTCATTGAACATCATGTTGTTCTCCGTTACCCATTGCAAAACTTGGTTTATATCTTCTTGGAGATTTGCCGTGTCTTCAATGGATGACACTTGTGCAGATCCTACTATCGTCTGCAGAGGATGATATGGTGCTATGGTTTACATCTCTATGTCTGATATGAGAATGAGGAACAGGATAGGGGCAAGTACTGTTTTTCAATATGGCAACTCTGTTTACCACTACTCTGTGTTCGATTGGTTAGAAACCGGAAGATCCATCTGCCTACTTTGCCAGTTATCCTTTTAGGACACATTTTGTGTGCTATTACACCATGATCACACTTGTCAAAGGCTTTTGCAAAATCTGTGTATACTACATCTGCATTCTGTTTGTTTTCCAGTGCATCTAAGACATATCATAGTAGTCCAATAGTTGCAAGAGGCAGGAGCGACCTGCTTTGAAACTATGTTGCGCCCTGGATTGTGCAATTTCTGGGGGTGCAAATGGTTTGCAATCCTGCTTCTTAGAACTCTTTCAAATATTTTTATGATGTGGGACATTAAAGCTATTGGTCTATAGTTCTTAGCTATTGCTTTGAAGCTCCCTTTATTGAGTGGGGCTATATCCGATGTTTTCAGTAGCTCTGGAATCTCACCTGTGTGTATGTTCCTTCTCCACAGCATACTTATGGCCCATGAGAGAGGGGTTTCTTGCAGTTCTTTATTTAGTTTGCAAGCATTTATCTCCACTGAACTACATCTGCCACTTTTTCTAACCACGGCATGAGTTTGCCTAAGTCCTACTAAAGTTCAGTGACATCTTCCTCTGAATCACAGAATTCCACGAGTCCGGGCCTGGGGCTGAGTGCATGGGCATGTCGTCGATGGCTTCCTTAAAGTCTAGCGAAGTTAAGGTTATGTCAGAAATTTGGCTTACATTGGTAGGGTTTTGAGGCTCATTCATGAAAAAGTTGTTTGGATTGTCTATCTTTAGAATGATTAGTGGCTCACTGAACACACAGTCATATTGATATTTCAGTAACTTTGTTGTCATCTGTACAGGATCTGTCTTATCTGAGCAGGGACCCTACACTAAAAGTGGTTTTTGCCTTTTTTTTAGCATATGAAAAGAAATATTTCAAATTTCTTTCAATTTCACTAATCGCTTTTAGCTCCTCTTGTCTCTCCTGGATCCTATACGAGTCCCTTAACTTTTAGCTCAATATTTTCCACTTCCCTGGTTAGCACTTCTTTCCGGGTTTCAGATAATCTGGCATTCTTGAGGAGCTCAGTGATTCTTTGTCTTCTGTAGAGGGTGTGTCTGTCTGTCTGTCTGTCTGTCTGTCTGTGTGTCTGTGTCTCTGTCTCTGTCTGTCTCTCTCTCTCTCTCTCTCCAGTTTACTTTTTTCTTTGGAGAATATGCCTTGAACATACTTCAGCTACCAGGAAGTTGATCTTTTCCTGGCACTGGTTAGGGTCCTGGAGTTTACCTGGAGAGAGTTCCGGGGGTCAACGCCCCCGCGGTGCGGTCTGTGACCAGGCCTCCTGGTGGATCAGAGCCTGATCAACCAGGCTGTTGCTGCTGGCTGCATGCAAACCAACGTACGAGCCACAGCCCGGCTGATCAGGAACTGACTTAAGGTGCTTGTCCAGTGCCAGCTTGAAGACTGCCAGGGGTCTGTTGGTAATCCCCCTTATGTGTGCTGGGAGGCAGTTGAACAGTCTCGGGCCCCTGACACTTATTGTATGGTCTCTTAACGTGCTAGTGACACCCCTGCTTTTCATTGGGGGGATGGTGCATCGTCTGCCAAGTCTGTTGCTTTCGTAGTGAGTGATTTTCGTGTGCAAGTTCGGTACTAGTCCCTCTAGGATTTTCCAGGTGTATATAATCATGTTTCTCTCCCTCCTGCGTTCCAGGGAATACAGGTTTAGGAACCTCAAGCGCTCCCAATAATTGAGGTGTTTTATCTCCGTTATGCGCTCCGTGAAGGTTCTCTGTACATTTTCTAGGTTGGCAATTTCACCTGTCTTGAAAGGTGCTGTTAGTGTGCAGAAATATTCCAGCCTAGATAGAACAAGTGACCTGAAGAGTGTCATCATGTCATTTATCTTCACAACATGTTTCATTTAGTACATAGTTTACCTGGTCCCAGTTCATGTTCTTGTTCATGTTGAATTTGGTAAAGGTACCCTCATAGCTATAGTATGCATTTCGCTGATGAGGGCCCCTGTGCATGTAGGTTTGGGCTTCGATTCGATTGTGATCAGAATTAGTTGTTTTTGATATTACGTTTCTTACCAGTTCCTCATTATTTGTGAAAATAAGGTCTAGTGTGTTCTCTAGTCTTCTTGACTCCACTATCTGCTGACTTAGGGTGTGTTTATTGCAGACGTGACGGTCTGGAGTTTTGAGACTCTCTGATCACGGGTTCTATCCCCGCCTGTGGTATGGTTTTTTTTATTGCAGAGATTCAGCAGCTCATGTGTGACTTTTCATCTGAGCTGCCTCCAGGGATTTTTTTCTGCTACAACATTATTTGCTATATTCTTCCATTCTGTATGTCTTAGATTGAAGTCACCAAGCAGCAAGATGTTTGGGGATGGGGCTGGAAGGTTTTCCAGACAAGTCAATTTTTGCTAGCTGTTCCTTGAACTGTTGGGAAGTTGCATCTGGTGGCTTATATGCCTTTTATTGTTAGACTTCAACTACATCATTTGTGGCGTTCAGTATCTCTGTGTAAATGAGCGATTCTGACATACAGTCCAACCCCTTCCTTGTTGCCTGTTCTTTCTGTCACATCTGAAAAGGTTGTATCCAAGTATCCATATTTCACTGTCAAAGTAATCTTTTGCATGGGTCTCTGTGAAGGATGCAAACATTGTATTCGACTCCTCTAGAAGTCCACTAATGAAAGGTATTTTGTTGTTGGTGGATGGCTTAAGGCCCTGTATATTAGCAAATATAAATGAGGTTGTGTTGCATGTTTGTTGGGGGATTTCGTTGTTGGCATCAGTAGTTATGAGTCTGGAGGGGCCACTGGCTGTGCCTCCAGTCCAACAAGACTATTTTGGTTATCTCTTTCCACTTTCTCTCTGTTTCCTACCACTAAAATATCACTTGGAGTGGCGTTGTCGTAGCTACCATAACTACTGTGTTTTGTTTTACGGGATGTGTGCCTCCTGGTCTCTTTTAGGTGGTATGGGGGCAGTTGATATTGTAACATTGTTTTTCAAGGACTGAAGAATGACACATCTCAGGGTGGAAGAATTTGCAAGAGGTAGAATGACACACTCCTTTAGACAGGAGGGTTTTTCTACTCTACCCCGCAACATTCTTTGGTCTGGCTTCCTTTGCTGAGAGCCTGTTCAACCAGGTTGTTGCTGCCAGTGCAGAGGCATTGCTAGAGATGGTGTCACCCGGGGCGGCATCTTTGGTGTCACCCCCATGAAATTTCAAGGGGGGGGGGGGTTAAACTCGTGATGTCACTACTGCATGACCAGCTACAAATGTTTAACAATGAGAACATTTAAGACCATAAACTGAATAGGAGAATACTTCTCGACTTTATTAATGATAAAATAAATAAACGTAATAATATTGAGGAAACAAACTCAAATACCACTTTGAGTACAGCCAACAGATCCCACATTTATTCATCTTTAACAATGCCAAAACAAAAAAAAATTGAAAAATAAAGAAAAAACATTGCAATATCAGAGAAACACTAGTTCCGATCTGACCTTGAGTACAGGTAACATCTCAGTGAATCCGATCTTACATTTCCTTGCCTTCAATTATGCGAAATCACCTATCTCATCAAAATCAATGATTTTCCCTATATAGGCTTATTTGTACTTTGTTAATATAAAATAGGCTATATAGAAATGAAGGATTCTTCTCTTATGTTGGTACAGCACTGTTTTGGGCATTAGTGTCACCTTCTTTAGAGGCTCTATGGTGTCACCCGGGGCGGCCCCCCCTCCCCTTACGACGCTGCTGTGCCAGTGGCCTGTTGGCCCAGAGCCGTCGAAAGATGCAAACATCTTTGTGGTAAATACTATAAGTCTTCCAATCAGGTAGTTTCTGCATTTGGAGATGACAAAGTTTTATATTGATAAATGAAATATCGAAATAGTTCAGGGATTAAAAAATAAAACAAAAATGTGTGTATATAAGCCTAGGAGGATGACTTGACTAACCTTCTTGAAGGGCGCCTGAGGCGGCTGCCTGGCCTTGGGGAAAAACGGTCTTGACGAAGATTCCCATAGAACCTTTGGGAGAGTCTGTACCCCCGACA
Organism: Cherax quadricarinatus; assembly: GCF_026875155.1. NCBI lineage: Eukaryota > Metazoa > Arthropoda > Malacostraca > Decapoda > Parastacidae > Cherax > Cherax quadricarinatus. The sequence goes on along the minus strand of NC_069400.1, from coordinate 124,491,772 downwards.
ATGCTGAAACCAAGGGAGCGGTGTCCTGGCCCCTTCTCAAACACCACAGTTTCCTGTCTGGAAGTTTCACCTCCGTCTCTCTGGCGTAGACAGGTTGGCAGAAGCTCGGTTAAACCATCACCCTGCAATACAATACAACACTAACTGCATGTTCTCACAACACATACAACAATAGACACCTTAAAACTGAATTATGCAATATAATAAAATTATATAATATATATTTAATAATATTATATATAAATATATATATATATATATATATATATATATATATATATATATTATATATGTGTGTTGTGTGTGTATGTTTGCCGAATTTATTAAAATTAATACCTTTCTATAATTTTGTTATACGTTTAAAGACAATTGTTACATTAACATAAATGGAAAAAATATAAATTTTGTACCAGAAGATCCTTAGAAAACTTACCTAAATTTATTATAACAAGCGCAATTTAATTTAACCTAATCCAACTAAATATATTTTAGATGAGTTTACATAATTTAATAATAAACACAATGAAATATATTTTTTTCGTTAGGTTCAGAATGATTTTTGCGAAATTATGGTATACACATTTATACAAGTTTGTTGACCAAGACGAAGCATTCCTGTCTATAACCTAGACACTATACAAAATCAACTGTAAATCAGGTATTTAAATGCTACCTTGGTGTCAAATGTGATTGAAACTCTTGATAATGGTGTACAAAATACCACCGCAATATCCACAAGCAGCGGAAGATGGGTGAGATGGCCTAAAAGACAGTGGGAGTGTCAGTATCAATACTGAGTAGCATCGGGCTCTGGAGGCCAGAAAGTAATAAAGAAATCTGACATAAGTTAAGACGCAAGGCCGACAAGTTTCCAATGCCAGCAAACAACTTAGTGAATACACACTTAAATAAGTCAGAAGTGTGTTTATGCAACCCCGTTCACATGTCTGAAAACTGAGGAGAATAAAACGAAATGATAATAAATAAGCTACAAATTTAGAGGTCTGATAATCTCTACAGGTTTCCCAGATATCTGTAAATCCATGTGAAAAAAAGTGGTTGCTGGATGCTGGGCATTACTAATAGACCCCTGGTTGTCTTCCATAGGGAGCTGGACAGATACCTAAAGTCAGTGCCGGATCAGCCGGGCTGTGGTTTGTACGTTGGACTGCGTGCGGCCAGCAGTAACAGCCTCGTTGATCAGGCCCTGATCCACCGAGAGGCCTGGTCGTGGACCGGGCCGCGGGGGCGTTGATCCCCGGAATACCCTCCAGGTAGGCATGTAAGTGCAAGGGTATGAAAAATGGGGACGAGTTAAGACGACCAGTAACAAATAAAGACCTCGGGGTGAGTATTGTCAAGCATATCAGAGGCACATTTCAATCCGATACCTTCTGCATCATATACATGGATATGATTACTGTAGCTTTCAGGAACCGTATCAAAAAGAATCCATGACACTATATACATGTCGTCCTTGTCATAGTACACTGTACCAGCATGAAACCCACACCTCGTCAACCATGTCCAGAAACATCAAGTGAAGAGGTTCGCAACGAGACAACTCTGAGCTCACGCAACTGGGCTATGTAAAAAAATGAACCCGGTGGTAGAAGATAAAATTATTTAATTACGACGTACAAAATACTATAGCTAATTTTATTGAATAGAAGCGAAAATGAGGTTTGAAATGCAACAGACAAAAAAAAAAGTACACAGACGTAAATATGCCACAAGAAATTTCTTCAGCCTTAAGGCAGCGAGAAAGTGGAATGACCTGAATGAGGAAGTAATGGAGGTAGATTAGACAGCTTTTAACATGTGAATGGATCTTGAATCTTGATCCAAAGAATTTGAACTATTCTCCCTTTCAATGGATTGAATCTTGACTCTCGTTTCCCTAGCGTTGCGTAACCTGTACGATTTTAGCGCTCCGCCTATGAATGTAGTAATAATGGCATGATGGGCCCACGAGGCTAAGAATTGCTGAATCCTATCTGGACTCCTGTAACCACAACTGGGCGAGTACACAACAGAATTTATAAGCTACGTTAAATACTACTATGTCTTATAACAGAGAAATAGACATTGCAGTTGTAGGACTAGGGAGGCAGGGCCTCAGGAAGTGCAGGCAGGTTGGTGGCTGTACTGCAAGTTCAAGGAGCAAGGTTACGCCTCCACAGAAAACGGGTTTACGGGGGAACTTCCATAAATGGGCAGAGAAGCTCCACCTCTCTTCACCCCCTAACCTCTACTATTCTCAACCCTCAACACCTTCAACTCCCCATCCCAACATTCCAGAAACCCACAACACCCCCTAACACTCCACAGACCCACAACACCCCCTAACACTCCACAGACCCACAACACTCCCTAACACTCCACAGACCCACAACACCCCCTAACTCTCCACAGACCCACAACATCCCCTAACACTCCACAGACCCACAACACCCCTCCCCCCAACACTTAACAGACCTCGCAACACGTAGAGGTAATACAGCTCCTGAAGAATGGGATATAATCAGATACGAGAAGAGGAAAATGTCCTGGAACAGATCTTTATCATATGAAGTATTAATGTGTACGAAGTGAATCAGTTGGCCCATTGACGGGGCCACGGACAATTGCATTTTGTGCAGTATCGTTGGCCAAATGACGCGGCCACGGATTTAGTTGTCGGTCAAGCAGTGTTGTGAGCCCTACGGATGAGGGAGGCAGGTTGCAGCAGACGCGGGTGTCTCCTGACTATTGATGCAGTAGTACTAGTCAATAGTTACACAGCATAAAGTGTCAGCATAGTTGCTGATCCCCTGTGTATGTATCGTAGTTAGTACCATCTATACATTTTATATAGACGATTCCTTGCTCGGCCTAGGGGCTAGCACGTGACGTCACATGCGAGTCTGACGCTCACATGTGGCATCACGTGACGTCACATACTAGCCCTAGGCTTAGCAACGGATCGTCTATATAAAATATATAGATGGTACTAACTACGATACATATACAGGGGATCAGCTAACTATGCTGACAGAGGTGCAGAGATACATTTCATGAACCCAGAGATGGTGACTCATGTGAGTGCGTTCATGGTGACTTCATGGTGGAGACGAGCCTGGGAAGAGCCTCTGGATCTGACCACCTCGGAAGAACAGACGGCGCTCTAAAGCGAAGTGTTTCTTGTATTTTGACATTCCTGGCTACATCAACGCAATTAAAAGCATATTGGTACCCCTGGTTACATCAACGAATATGAAAAATATACTAACACCCCTAGCTACATCAGCGAATATAGCTTAAATATATTTCCTAGCCTAAAAAAGACCAGTCTCTGTGACCTCCTAACCTCGACGACCCACGCCCAAACACACCCTCACAACCACGCCCAAACACACGCAATTCCCAAACATACTGTACACAAACACGCTTATGTATAAACATGTTTATAAACCCACCCATAATAAAATACACTACGATCACATGCAGGTCACTCAAGAAAGCCAGCCCACCCACACACTTCCCTTAGAAGCGACAAAGCAAATGAGATTAGTGGAAGCCATTATATGTGACGGGTCTTCCTGGAGAACTGGCTCTCATTTCCACAGCAGACTACACTTTTAACCAGATAGAACACATGAGGGAGGGAGAAAGAGACTGCTATTTTTTATAAATCAGTTTTACAGGTTACTAGTGGTTATTCTACCTCGGCTCATTTTAAATCCCGGCACTATTTAAATCATAGTACTACCCCCTGGGATGTAGCCCACAACAGTCACAGATTTCCCTATGTTTTTATAGCATATAGAAAAGGGTAGCAGCACATTGTGGGTGTTCCCAATTTTGTTTGGTAGGTATAACAATATTTGTTTAATTTCCCTTTTCTTCCTCTATCTCCCGCCGCCACCTGCCTCCAGCAGGAAAGGTAGGGTGACAACGCTGTCAGTACCATCTATACCGCAAGTTTCCCTTCGTAATTTTCACCATTTGCTGCAACTCCACACCCATAATGTAAGGGACCTGGGAGTAGTAATGTCTGAGGATCTCACTTTCAAGGATCACAACAGTGCCACGATCGCACGTGCAAAGAAAATGATAGGATGGATAATGAGAACTTTCAAAACGAGAGATGCCAAGCCCATGATGATCCTTTTCAAATCACTTGTTCTCTCTAGGCTGGAATACTGCTGTACATTAACATCTCCATACAAAGCAGGTGAAATCGCAGATCTAGAGAGTGTACAGAGATCCTTTACTGCACGTATAAGTTCTGTCAAGCACCTTAACTACTGGGAACGCTTGGAAGCACTTGACTTGTACTCGTTGGAACGCAGGAGGGAGAGATATATCATAATCTACACTTGGAAAATCTTGGAAGGAATGGTCCCAAATCTGCACACAGAAATCACTCCCTACGAAAGTAAAAGACTGGGCAGGCGATGCAAAATGCCGCCAATAAAAAGTAGGGGCGCCATTGGTACACTAAGAGAAAACACCATAAGTGTCCGGGGCCCAAAACTGTTCAACAGCCTCCCATCAAGCATTAGGGGAATTGCCAATAAACCCCTGGCTGCCTTCAAGAGAGAGCTGGACAGATACCTAAAGTCAGTGCCGGATCAGCCGGGCTGTGGCTCGTACGTCGGACTGCGTGCGGCCAGCAGTAACAGCCTAGTTGATCAGGCCCTGATCCATCGGGAGGCCTGGTCATGGACCGGGCCGCGGGGGCGTTGATCCCCGGAATAACCTCCAGGTAACCCACAGGTACGAACATCACACTATTACATGTATACCTTGTTTCCGGACCCTCTCAATCCGACTTTAGCACTGCTTTTCCTCGGCTAGATCTCTCCAGTGTTGTTTACATATTGGCTTTTATTACATACATCGGATTATAATGTTCACTGATGGAAAAGTGGTACGTGTATTGAGAGATGCTTGAATCGCCTTGTGCTGGTGTTTATACATCTACTACTGCTGCTACCGCGACTAGCAGCGTAACACCTCACTCATGCTAACACTAGTACATGATCTAACATAGCCACTCAACTCTTCCTGGGAGGACAACACAAGGGCGGGACGTGTGTTTACACCTGAGAACACTACACCACTGGGGAAAGTCGGCCGCAACTGGAGGAAGAAACAACAGTAATAAGAGAAAACTCCGCTACCAGTGAAGCACGCGGCTAGAACGATAATAACTAGAGCTGAACCCAGTCAAACATTGTAATACTAGATATGTTTCGGTCGCTGCGTATTCCAGTCTCTTCTACCTCAATGCAAGCAAAACGAATAGCAGATTACGGCACAAATATGTACTGCAATTAAACACCATTAAACAACTGAAGCCAATCAGTAGACTCGTCTTACTCACACACACACACACACACACACACACACACACACAACACACACACACCACCACACACACAAAAAATTCTAACCTTCCACTAAAATGCACCATCTCTGAAAGTTTAAAGCCAACCAGAAGATGCGTTCTCTAGTTATCTCACAGAGACCAATATCCCAAAATACATCAGCACCAAGTTTGAATCAGATTAAAAGTTGCATTCTCAACTCATCGGTTAGGAACGATAATAAATTTGTTGAGTTAGGCATAAGAATTAACAACTGGGCGTCTACACTGCAAACTGAATTGTCTGCAATCCTAATGCCACTAAAGCTAACCTATGACACCGAGCTTGACTATCATCATTACTGATTCTATGTCATCATTGAAGGCTCTCGACTCGTATGACTTCAATAACATGCTCATTGGAGAAGCCAGGTATAGATCCTCAAAAATCAGGGACAAAGGAATTAATGTACAGTTGCTATGGATCCCATCACACATTGGATTACTCCTTCATGATAAAGTTGATATGTTAGCCAAGAAGAGTACCCAGAAGGAGAATGTAGAATATAACTTTGGTATAACTGTGTCTAGCATTAGGAATAATATTAGGAGAGAAGTAAATAATGAAAATGATTGTTATAGGAATGCAATTAGAAGCCTGAGTAGATCTATAACCCACTATAACATGAACGTAGATAAGTATGTTTATGGAGCAACGTGCAATGTGAACAGACTGACTGATGTTGTAGTGGCCAGGCTTAGGCTTGGTTACAAGTACTTCTGGCAGTTTGGGAGACACACAGATGATGATCAAACTAAATGTAAATTATGTGATCAGGCATGTGTGGTCACTGTCTTGAACACTATGTGCTTAATTGTCCACTCATTGAGGAATACATAGATAGACAGTATAATAACCTATGTGACATGTCAAGATATCTTATTAATGAAAGTAAGATACCAGATATACTAAGCAAATTTCCTAAATTTGCTTGTAACAGATAAGTGAATTATAGATATGTAGATATAAATCCATATGTATTCATGTTAACCCCTTGGGGCCTAGTTCCTAGGCCTTTTATGTATCCATATGCTCTTGCGCTACCGTCCACAGGATGGATATGATGGGGTGCACTATTAAACTAGCCACTTAGGTGGCAAAATCTAATCTATCGGCATCGAAGGCTTGAAACCGATCGGATTAGGCTGTTGACTGAAAACTTATTTCAACATTCCCAGTTTCAATAAATTGGCACTTGTACAACCCTCAATCAGTCCAAACCTTTCTCTAGGCAAGATACGCCAACTTGTAATTTTTGAAGCTGATCAGAAGTGATATTCTTCAGTTATTGCATAGAAATCACTTTAATAAAACTGGCAAATTAAAACCTTCACAACCTAAAATCAGCACAAGGCTTCCTCTTAGAAACAACAGCTAAAAATTTGAAGTCAACCAGACGAAGCACTCTTCAATCATCGCACAGAATGCAACAATTCCAAGTTTACTGACTATGTTGGTTAACTGACAAACATGCATCTATACAATCTAAACCCAGAAGATATCTTTCTCCTAAGATTTAAGACGTTCGCGAGACGCATTCATCAGGAGAGCTAAAACCGTCAAGGATCATACAGTACCTGGGGTGATGGGAACCAATTAGGTTCGATCCAAAGGAAGGTCACGTTCAATTTCTTGGTTCAAGAGTCCCTCACCGGCGTTAGGAACCTCCCTTGAAGTGAGGTTCCTAACCCCGGTGAGGGGTCAGGAACCTACACACTCCAATAACACTCCCAACCGCTTAAGTAGGACACACTAGTTTGTAAGTTTAACGCCGATCTGGATGGGTTTTTTTCGTAGTAGTTATTGTGAGGAGAAAAATTCAAGAATGGTCTTTCATATTAATTGACCAGATGGCACCTGCACATGTCAATAGTTGTAAGAATCTTTCCATAGTTACAGTACACCAGCAATGGAAATTTAAAATAGATCGGATGAGGCGTTTTCAAGTTATAAATGAAAAATTTTGAAGAAAATATAAAGGCAACCAACCGCATTAGGTGAGTACAACTAGGTAGTGTGTCGCGTGATCCATGTACGGTGGATCGAATCTCCAACACTTGTGCTGAATGACCCCACATGGGTTTTGCGCTCAGCCTAAATATAAATAAATTAAAGAAAACCTTCGGGGATACCTTATACCTTTGATGAGTTTCAAGAGTAGCTCTACTCTCGGAGCCCGGCCATGGGCCAGTGTCAACGCAGTACTGCAGTTCAGCGTTTAACTCACGTTACGAATTCGATTCCCAAGCGTGGCGCAAAAAAAATAGTCAAGTTTCCTTACACCTGCCTATGTTTACATAGCAATGAAAAGATACCCGAGTGTTGGTTAACTGTTGGTGGCTGGCATCCTGGGAGGTATGTGTCGGGTAGGACTGGAGCCTGAATGAACAATGAAAAACTGTACCAGAGAGTACAGTACTAAAACAGGTAAACTAACTTGTGTCTGCATGAGAAAAAGGAGAAAAATATTCTGTCCATCTCTAGTGAATTAATGTGCTCAGTATTGTTTAGATTACTACTGGGAAAGTCTTGAGGTGCACCAGTATTGTTCAGACTACTACTGGGAAGGTCTTGAGGTGCCCCAGTATTGTTCAGACTGCTACTGGGAAGGTTTTGAGGTGCACCAGTATTGTTCAGACTACTACTGGGAAGGTCTTGAGGTGCCCCAGTATTGTTCAGACTACTACTGGGAAGGTCTTGAGGTGCCCCAGTATTGTTCAGACTACTACTGGGAAGGTTTGAGGTGCACCAGTATTGTTCAGACTACTACTGGGAAGGTTTTGAGGTGCCCCAGTATTGTTCAGACTACTACTACTACTACTACTGGGAAGGTTTTGAGGAGCACCAGTATTGTTCAGACTACTACTGGGAAGGTTTTGAGGAGCACCAGTATTGTTCAGACTACTACTGGTGTCAAGTGGGTTATCGATAACGTGGATGGGGTAAGAATACTCACGTAGGCTGGTAGTACGTATAATATAACGGAAAGTATGGGAAAGCACCTGCCTCTCTCTGCTCCCTTCTTCGACTGACTCACCAGTGTCTAGCGGGTGAGGCATTAAAAAATATGCTATGGTCAGCAGCAACATGTATAACAGTCAGTGATTCACACAGACGGTTGGTAGCGAGTCATCTACTGGTACACTGGTTACTGGTTACTAGGAACTGGTACTACTACTGAGAGCTAGTAACCAGTTACCAGTAACCAGTGTACCAGTAGATGACTCACTACCAACCGTCTGTGTGAATCACTGACTGTTATACTGGTTACTGGTAACTGGTTACTAGGAACTGGTACTACTACTGAGACTGGGAAGGTTTTGAGGAGCACCAGTATTGTTCAGACTACTACTGGGAAGGTCTTGAGATGCCCCAGTATTGTTCAGACTACTACTGGGAAGGTCTTGAGGTGCCCCAGTATTGTTCAGACTACTACTGGGAAAATCTTAATGTGCCCCAGTCTTGTTCAGTCACTCAGACTCAAATCAACTCCCAGTGGGATGCAATTTAAGAATTTACCTTTTTTACTGAGGGAGAATGGTGAAAGGTAGTAGGGAAACATTCCAGCACGAATTTCCTGGAACTCTTGACGTGGGAAGACAGTTTGTGTCTAGGTTTCTTGGGACGTCGCCGAGTTCACTACAACATGCGCACCTTATAAAAACTACTTGGTGCCCTAAGGTCCACCATATGGCCAGCGCCTTCACCACAACCATCAGCAATAGCACAGCTTACCCCTCCCTCACCTCCCTTCTGCAACTGCATCTACAAGGTTTTCAGGTAATTACATTACTCGAGATACCTTATGACTGAGGGCACAAGGAGAACGGAGATTTTCCGAACTCAAGACCAGCTACCGCCTTCGACATATACATCCTCACATTGAACAACACAAGCGTCAACCTCGCCAACACCTTAGCCAAAACCAACATCAAGGTAGCAAGCATAACCTGCAATACCATCAGGGACTTGCTTAAGAAGGCAACATCTATATTATACTGTAAAACGACTGTGAGAAGTCTCAAAGAATAAGGGAATACAAATTTATGCCAAAGCGACGACACAAGCAATGCGTCAAGAGTACAACGTAACACCGATAACTACTTGACAAACTTCCCTGAAACATGGTAGTTATCGAAGAAGCAGACAGATGAAGCAAGCTGTTTAGAATCAGTAGTGATCGCCAATACCAACACCATCTTACGAGATCCCGAGTCACTCTCTTTCTCCGATGTTTTGGCAAAACTGATCCTGGTATCACCCCAATCTCCCGGACCTAACCTTTCTACACCTCACAGAGCGCGCTTCGACTATTATATAACCTCATGTTCTTTTGTCTCTACATGAAGGGATAAAATGAAACACTTAGAGTCAGATCCCTACTAAATAACACTTCCCGCTCTCTCTGTATTAGCACACACCACTTAAGTTCATTATACCTCCAGTTTCATCTTAAAACTATATTTGTCCATTCCGAACTGTATTTTCAAATATACATCAAGAAATATATTAAGACATTTGTAGCCTTCCGGAGTCTTCGTTTAAAATTCTTTTCCGGCCTAGCATCGGCAGTAGAGAGAACCCCCTTGATCACTCCACTAGTAACTGAAAGAAAGCCACATCCAAACCTGCTTTGTTCTTTTCTACACTGCCACTCCTCAATGGAGGTTCCTTGACGCCGGTGAGGGGCTCTTCAGAGAAATTGGATCTGAACTCCACCTCCTTACATAGGAACTAATTACCTTCCACTTCCCTAGCACTGTATATCCCCTATCGCTCCTCACATGAATGCAATAACAACTGTGTGAATCACCTCGTTACACTCGTGGGGAACACTGTCTAATGCCTTGCTGAAGCCTAAATACGTAGTACTGTAAACTTTGTTGCTCTTATTGTCTGCCTACCCGCCTTCAATCCCTGCTTGCCAAAATCTCCTTGGTGTCTAATTCGGTCAGATGAGTGACTGAAGTGTATCTTTCACATGAAAATAGAAGCCTAAAGCTGGTGTTACACAAGACCTTGGATGACACCAGCTCGCTTTATGCCCAGGACAAAAGCTAGGTCATGCTGGCTCAAATTACGTCCAGATGCAGCTACAACAGCCAATGAGGTCACACGAAACATTTAATTTGTAGTTTTAGTGTAAAATGATTGGGTGTAGTAATTTAAGATGTGTTCAGGGTGTTGACAGTTCTCTCATAATGAAGAAAGTGTTCAAAGTCTAGAGAGCAACAAAATTTTTCACTTGCATGCTGTATAACCAAGACTAAGATTTGCGAGGGCTATCAACAGTTCTAGACAGAAGACAAATGAAGTTCAAGCCCCACCCGTACAACTCTTGGCTGAGAGAGACTATCACAGAAACCCACCACATTTTTGGTGATGGGAAGTTCTGTCTCGCAAACCTGTGAGAGCCTTATTGCAGAGTAACAGAAAAAAATGGACTGATTGCCTATTCCTGGATTGCAAAAAAGGCATTTGGCATACCCCACAAAAGGCCGAACTGCATGAACTATTATAATTCCCCGGCATGATAGTGGCTTTCTTTGTATTTAACAAATCAAAATTGTAATTACACATTGTAACCTTTGCAAAGAAATAAAAAAATATTCTTTATTCTTATTATTTATTAGAACAGGCGAGGAGTGGATCATAGAGTACCCAAGAACAGAAGACCATGAGCTGTAGGCGAAGAAACACTAAGTTGGGTCATGGTAACAACCTAAGGATCAGCACTAGGACCATTACTGTTTAAAATTTATGTAAATTATCAGACAGAAAATTCTATACGTGTCGCTGTCGAAACTTACGACAAGAATAAGTACGGGTGAGGACAGTGACAGACTCCAAGACTTATATTCCAAGTTTGATAAAACAAATGAGTGCTCCAGTTTAATCCGAACAAGTGCAAGAAAGACCCTTGGAGTGAACATCAAACCGAACATTTCGCCGGAGTTGCACATCATCCATCTAACTTGGGCAGTAAATGCGAGGATGATGAATCTCAAGACTTAACAGAAACCTTAAATGACAAATAGCATTACTTATGCCAGATCCCAGCAAAGAATTCAGCGAGTGCATACATTCACTGCTTCACTGTGTCTACCGCATATCTTACACTTACCTCCGTCGCCTCTCTTCGTTTCCAGAGGTGTGAAGTGGCGTGTTGTAGCCCGTGTGAGGAACCAGTAACGTATACTCTATCCAGTCAACGGAGACCACTTGCGCAACCCAAGACTTGCAACACCCCCAAACCTCCCTCCCCTTAATGCCTACCATTCCCCCTCACCCTTGAAATTCTTCCCCTCACTTCCCCTCGCCTGACCTCCCCTATCATATTTACTGTCTGACGTCAACAACTTCAAAGAGTACATCTTGTTTTGCTAATATGATGAGGAAGGTGGAAACAGAAAGGCAAGAGACTGTGGTACCAGGATTCCTTTCAGCTACCCGAGTATGTGGCAGGTTGGTGAAGCAAATGTATAGTCTGTGGAGACGAGGATAAACACACTCCAACACTTTATCTTTGAATGTAACAAAGAACTGTCAAAAATTATTATCCTTTATGAACAATGAATGCTTTAACTCAAGCTTTACCTACCTGGAGTGTGTTCCCAGGTCAACGTCCTCACGGCCCGGCTCCAGACCAGACCTCGAAATATTTTACAAAATGCATGCAGGATTGTTACAATTGGATAATTTGCAAAGGTGTTAGTATGTTAATACTGCATCAACGAAGAAGTGGTCAATACGTCCTAACACTGTCTTCTTATCTGTACTCCACCTCTATACAACCTTGTGCTCCGCCACTCTACAACCGTGTGCTCCACTCTTCCACGACCCCGTGCTCCAGCCCCACCACGAAAGTTTTTACGCTAGAACAATAAAAATGTATCACAAAGGAAGTCATTAACGCTCCTTGGATGTTGCCGGGAAAGAAAAGAGCTGGATGGGGGCAAGTACCTTTTTTTAGTGGCTTCACAACAGACGCTTCAAAACTTTTAATGAGGCACAAGTTCCCTCTCACCTTGAGTATACATCACACCCTAGGATGATCTACATTACCTCCTCCCTTCCAACCTTATTTCAAAACTGCTGGAGAAGAGAAGACAGCCACACAAGGCTACTCATCTCTGATTTCGAGCCACCTTAATTGGACCTGTCATATCAGCAGAACCTTCAATGCAACTAAGAAATTTGTTTTTGCACTATACAAGGCCAGTAACCTGCACCGCGTCGAATCACCAGTACAAAACACTAAGAACAATTATCTATACAACTACCAAACATCCCTGGCATTACTGTACCATCTTACTCTTGACAATGGTCCAAAAGCTAAAGTTTCGTCTTTAAATTCTGGATTAACTGTGAATTGTTCCATGCATGTGTGTTTCACCCTCTTGTACTAATTATAAACACTAACCAAGTGCAAACACATGGCAGTAACACTATCAAACAAATACTAACATATTACAGAAACAATCGCGCGATAACAAAAATCACAAATACGAAGCTGAGTCAATAACAATTTAAGAGATGGGAAAAGGTCGACGTGACTCTCGATGACTAAGGTTATCTTCTAGGGGTCAGCGCCCCCGCCCACCCCATTTCACCACAACCAGGACCCCTGACCCTTCGCGGGCTGGGGTCACGCACGATCAAATGCTTCCCCCTTCCATCCTCCCCCCTCCGCCATCTTTGCACATAAAGAAATAATTCCATCACCAGTCACATGTACTACCTGGAGGGTATTCCGGGGATCAACGCCCCCGAGGTCCGGCCCATGACCAGGCCTCCCGGTGGATCAGGGCCTGATCAGCGAGGCTGTTACTGCTGGCCGCACGCAGCAGTAACAGCCTCGTTGGTTGATCCGGCACCGTCTTTAGGTATCTGTCCAGCTGGTGCATGAGGATAATTATTACGTCTACAAAAATAAATACAAAGCAATAATTAAGCAACAGTAACATTATGAATAAAAACTATCAATAATAATCATAATAATAATAATAATAATAATAATAATATAATAATAATCATAATAATAATAATAATAACATCCTTATACTTCACAGTGATGGTAATAGTGACCTACCACACATTACAAATTATCTGAGGTCCATTTAAAGTCATGACGTCATACCACTCAGGAAACTTTCTGCCTCAAGTGTTGTCAATAATAATGATTTTTTCCTTAAAGGAACAATGTTAACCCATCATTGTGTTGTTGCTTTTTAAATAAAAATTATTATGCGCGTGTGTATGCGTGCGTGCGTGAAGTACCTTGACGTGTACTCCCTGTAACGCAGATGAGACACATTCATCAAAATTCACACCTTGGGCCCAAATCTGCGTGAGGACACGCGCGCGCGGACGCACACAAAATCACTCCCTACGAAAACAAGAGGCTCGACAGATAAAGCAAAATACACCCCCTCCCCTCTTGTGTAAAGCAGGAAAGCATCAGTACATATATAACACACTAAGTGTAAGGCGCCCAAGATTTTTCAACAGCCTCCCCTCATATACAAAGGGGATAATTACCAGACTCCTTGATGTTTTCAAGAGGGAACTTAAAAGGTCCTCAAGACAGCTCCTGATCAACCGAGCTATTGTTCGTATGTCTAACTGTGTAGTCAGCAGTGTCGTCCTGGTTGATCTGATCTTTATCCACCAGGAGGCCTGGTCTGGGACCGGGCTGCAGAGGGTGTTGACGACGAAAGCATCCTTCAGAAAAAGCATCCCTGATATAACACCCAGGCCTCTCTCTAAGAGGGTCACGTTACGTACCCTTGTACCATTAAAACTCAGGTCTTAGAAGCAGTGACTGGTGTTGATAGTCTTATAAGTGCTGCCTTTATGAGTAGATGCAGCAGTTGTGAAAGGTAAATACCTTCCCGTTGTGTTTGAAAGGCAGGGGTTACACCAGAACAATGGGTCTTCTGCTCTAACCATCACTCTGCTCAATACCTATCATAAATCTTATTTATATGTAGAAACTTTTAAAATATATATATATATATATATATATATATATATATATATATATATATATATATATATATATATATATATATATAATATATATATATATATATATATATATATATATATATAATATATATATATATATATATATATATATATATATATATATATATATATATATATATATATATATATATATATATATATATATATATATATATATATATATATATATATATATATATATATATATAATATAATATATATATATATATATATATATATATATATATATATATATATTTATAAAATTAAATGAATATATATATAATAATATACATATATATACAATATATAATATAATATATTATATATATATAATAATATATAATTTAAGCTATAATATTAATATATATATATATTATAATATAATATAATAATATTTAATATGATTGGTATAGCACTCGTACCTTGATTAAGTACGTAGTGTTATCATCTCCATATCTGACAATATCAGTGATTGATAGTATATTATAACGCTGACTCTGCTGAAAGCTCTGACCTTGACTTAGTAACAAGGTTTCCAGTATTATACAATACTTTATCGATCACTAGGATCAATATTGGATGATGCATGCAGGGTTATATAAAGCTATATATATCTATGAATATATATAAATTATATATATATATTATATATATAATTATATATGTTATTGTTTAAGTGTGTGTGTGTGTGGTTTAGGGGGGAATAGTTAAATTTGCTATTTTGGCTTAAATAGCAACGCTCTTCTTGCCGAAAAAAGCACGACGGGGGGGGGGGGGAGCTGAATGTGTTGATGGCAACAGGAAAGGCCTAGAGGTATCATTCAGCTCCCCCCCCAACCCCTCCTGGTTGATTTGCATCTTTTATCGCTTGTTCGCGATTTCTGCATAATCAGTAAAGTATCAGCAATGTAGCAGAGAGGATCAGTATAGGAACCTTATATGTTGACTTAACGTTGACAGTTATGTCTATGGAAGCAACATTGAGGTATGATTCAAGTGTAATTCATGACCGTTGGATATGAGCGCTCCAGGGCGTTGCCCACTGCCCAGTTCAAATTCCGGAGTCTAAGAGCGTGGACAGTCTTCTCTGTATACACATATTTCTACAATAAAACAGTGACTCACTTTTCGTCATTCTGGGAGAAACAATCATCCATGCCCAAATAGGGCATGACACTAGCGTGCGAAAAAAATGAAGACACTATAAGCTTCGAATGATAGACTTTAGGACCATTACTGCGAGTTGTACACTCTTCGTACGGAATAATGGCCGTGATATTTTCAGAACACTGACAATGTAGGGCATTCAATGTTCATAATAAAAAATATATACACAAAAACATACGTGGCAGCCTTGTGCGCACGGGAGAGTGAGAGCAAGAGTGTATGCAGATGATTACTGTGTTTTTATGAAGACACAATCACCAAGGGTCGCACCTTCTTGCCTTAGGATGAGCAAACGTGTCCAACGTTCTCCCTGGGGGAGTGAAGAGGGGAAGCAGTCAGTGACGAGTGGGGGGGAGAGGGAGAGGAAAAAGGGAGAGTGAACGATGAAAGGGATAGAGAGCAACAGAAATGTCCTTTGAGTTAGTTAACATTTGTCAAAGCCACTTATCAATAGGCATTTGGCCTGTTATGTCATCACACAGGAAAAGCATCACGTGTCATAAAAATAAGGCATGTGCCATAAAAATAAATGTCAGTAGTTATGTAGGAGGAAAAGAAAAGACATGAATGGAGGAGAAAGAGGTGAATGGTGGGTCAGGCTGCACAACCTTGACGGTCGAGTGAACACAACTTTCTGGTTCAAGGTTACCTCAAGATGACCTTCTAACATCACTACCTTCCTTCCTTTCTTCCGTGGCTACTGGTGCACGCCCACACGCTGCAGCCACAGCAGCACAGCAGCACCTTTGGTGAGATGGTATAAACAACCTCAAAGCATTCACTAAGTGGGCTATTACTTCATTCCTCAAACTGAAATGACCGAAGAAAAGCTAATACGTGCTCGATTTTATATATCGTAATTGTACCTTATAAAAACAATGAGCATGCATACTTGACGACTCATCAGCCTAAGTGGAGGTCATCTTATAATAAACACCAGACCACCAATGCGTGTTGGCGGTAACATTCCCGCCAAACACAGTAATGTAGATAAAAAAGAAAGGCAGGAAAGTGCAGCTGGTCTTCATGCTTGAGGAAACAAGGTATCTTAGGCTGTGCATGGACCTACCTGCTACTACCCCCTTTTGTTGCACTCGTCAAGGAGAAATCCTCTGTCACAGGTCCACTATTTACTTTAAATTTAGTTATTTACAAAGGTTTAGATGGCACACAAGTGTTAAGGGCACACGTATACAGTAAGTTACGTACACTTACCCTAGGATAACCTAATAAAGTCAAGATGTAATATTTTCACTGGGGTCTACCGAGAGAGAAATGCGGTAGGCATTGACTGACCTTACGGTGCGAACGCTGCAAACACCAGTCGCCGGCGTGCCGGTGCTACTGCTTCCAAGCAACAGCAGCAGTTGTGGGAGTCAAGGGCGGTAGCCACCTCCTCCGGTGACCACCAACATGGCCCACGTTCTTTGGCGACCGCCAACATGGCCTAGGTCTGAGCCTCGTACGCCACAACACGCACATATTTCCCTCAGGGTCAGGGTCCTTACACGAAAACTGATCATACAATCCGTGTTTCCCACGCAGTGTGCGGTGCTTCGCCTCTCGCATGGTAGGGGACTGTAGCCAGAGCACAACTACACAAGTCCAAATGGCCAATCCAAGAAGGGCTGAAACGTCGCGTAGTTTTTCTAGTTCCAATTTGTGGGTTGGTTATTACTATTATTTTTTTTTTTTAACAAACTCTGGTATTTACAAATTAAGACATTTAAGAACATTCCAAACTGATTCAGTGTAAGATTATTTAAAAATAGTTAAAAATGCGAATACAAAATTAAGATGCGAGTAGATAAACGAGGAAGATGTCCTGATGGCAACGAGAAAAAAAAAAGAGGTCATACACTGAAACCACGTAACAAGCAACGTAGACAGGATTCGGGAAAGTATTTCATTATAAACAGAAGTAGACAGCTGGAATGAAATAAAGGCGTATCAAAACTATCTGGAAGTTCGATAACTGGTACGCTGTCTTCACCACACAAGAAGCGACATCACCAGCATATGCTCAGGCTCTGTAACTACAAATAAGTAATTACACACACACATACACAGCGATAATGCAACAGGTGTAGCGGAAGACGAACATTAGTGGTGGGCACGGGCTAGGTTCTTGCCCCCACCACCACCACCGCTACCTCAGCAACTACCACCATCCCCACTACTACAACCATCACCACCACCCCTCCTGAGCTCCACAGCAACCCATCACCTCTTCGTATACCATCGATTTCGACATTATTAACGCTCCCCCCCCCCCCTTTCCAACCCTCCCTGCCCTCAAAACAATGGAATAGGTACCTGTGTGTCAGCAGACTAATGTGGGTCACATCCAGGATAAAATGTGTTAGAAACTTAAAGTCTTGCTGGAATGTCATTTGTATAAGAAGAAAATTACAGCTGCTGCCGCCGCCTGGAAGTATTCAAGTGTTGGGTAAAAAATATCCGCGTAACTAATGATGTTAGCTGAAAAGTCCTCTCCAACATCACCCCCCTACCCCCACCGTCCTCTCCAACATCACCCCCCCTACCCCCACCATCCTCTCCAACATCATAATCCTCACCCCATCCTCCCCAACATCAACACCACCCCCACCATCCTATCCAACATCAACACCCACCCCAACCATCCTCTCCAACATCAACACCCACCCCCAACATCCTCTCCAACATCAACTACCATTATCTCAATTTCTTCTCACAGTTATTTACCTGACCCTCTGACGACTCTGAGGCTCTCTCCCCCACACCCCCTCCTTTATCAGTAGTTTACACAGTCACCCTCCAAAACCTCCCCACCCGCACACCAGAGCGCGCTTACCTATATGTACTAGCCTGTGTGTAACTGCAGGAGTCAAGTCTTAGCTCGTGCATGTGTGTATTCACTTATTTGTGGTTGCATGGGTCGATTCACAGATCCTGGCCCCGCCTCTTCGCTGGTCGCTACTAGATCCATTCTCCCCCTGCTCCATGAACTTTGTCTTACCTCTTATTAAAGCTATGTATGGATCCTGCCTCCACTACACTTTCCTGACTGTTCCACTTCCTGACAACTAAGGCTGAAGATATACTTCCTAACATCCCTATAACTTATCTGAGTTGGTTTGTGTGTACTTTATAACCGTGACAAATCTGACACTTCACATGAGTTATGGTAAAATATAGGACTGGCTAAGTCAGACATTTGCTCCTTGAGGAAGAGCACTGCAAACATGAGAGCTGCATTTTTATTCGTATGACATATACAATCTTGTAAGATCTTAAGTACATTACAAAAGACAAGTCATTCACCAATCTTACGTGCAACTCACCCGAAGAGAATACTGTTTATCATATAAATTTATTTCATGTATATGAATGTCATTTATACAATCTGTACAAGCATTAAGTGGTAGGGGCGGGGGAGGGGGAAGGAGCAGCATACGTGCAGAGGGGAGGGGGTGGAGGAGTCCATCGCACTGAGGGGGCACAGAGGTGAGAAGTGGAGGGGGCAGCAGAGCCACATCCTGTAGTCACTACACTGTGTGAACCTCACACAACTTTACACTACCAACAACACTCAGTGTGGGAATCTGCGGCCAAGTGGGCGGTCAAGTTTTGCCTGGATCATCCCTCCCCTATCCCTTACCCGGCCCTCTAGTAAGAGGCGAGTGACAACGCGTGCCACTCATCCCCCTCCCCCCATGAATCACCAGCACTTCCCCAATCTTCGCTTTCTCTTCGCCCTAGTGACTCCAGTCTGAACAGGTTAGGTTAGGTATGTCAGGAAACAGGACAAGTGTTTCCTGACGCGGATCTTAGATAATGACCCGCCGTTAGAGCTTTTGGTCATCTGACCGAGGCCTTCCGCTGGCTTACCGGTCCACCCCTTTAAAAATTATGGTCATAGTTATAACCATTTTTTTTTCATTCCAACCACGATAGAAAGAAAGCGTTGAAGCTGTCTGGCTACTGAACGATATCATACTTCTGGCGATATCTTCATTGTCCTACTAAAGTCTTCTAGCTGGGGAAGGGCAAATTTCGTTACCTCATATATGCCGCTTATCATGTGCAGCGGAGTGACAGGTAAAAATAGCCAGCTTTTGTTTTCACAATGTAACAAAGAGTAATGAGTCGCACGGGTGAATATTATTTTGATGAAAGAAATCTTCTCCTCGCCCTCCTCACCTTACTGTAAATTACTATCAATCCTATTTTTTCTTCGTCCAAGTTCCTAACTTCCTCCACTAATAACCCTCTCACTCACTCCCTTTCTGAAGCACATGGCACTACAACAGGCGCCCCGTCCAACCAGCACATCTGTACACACGGTCTAGTCCTGTCGTAAAACCAATCAAAGCATTACCGAAGGTTACTCTGCTAACTCAAAACTAAATGAAGGTTTAAAACAGATGTAGTGGCCCATGCGAGGCAGGTCTTCCTCACATCCTACTTACCCACTTGCCATTATGGGAAATGATTCATGTTCATATTAACTGGAACGCCCCATATACATATTAATAGGTGGAAACAGGATATACGACAGCTTTCCAAATACCGGAAGGATATGACACTCACTGAAATTCGGACTGATTACATCACACCAGTAATAATAATAATAATAAATAATAATAATAATAATAATAATAATAATAATAATAAATAACGGATACCCAATAACAAAGATTAATGAAATCCTGAAATAACACAATTTTACTTATTAATTCAATTAATGAATTGCATAATCTTATTACGGCAAACTCTTCAATTTTGGAAATTTAAATTATAATCTAATAATAATAATAGTGAATATTATTACTCTTAGTACAAGAGTGCAAAAAGTTCTCTACACCCGCCTCATTCGTACACTCGCATTTAAGCCAAGTAAGACTTTCAAGTTAGGGGTTTACCTGATCTAAAAATACCTTCGGCTGTGTCTGGGTGAGAATATACTTTCAGCTGAGACGTGGGAGAGCTGGTGGTGTTAAGTTCACCAAATTTAGTTAAAGGAAACCTTCAAGTTAAGAAGAGTTTGTCGTCAGTGTTACTGCCACAAGTATTTGTACGCGAGCAAGACTGACATTATTGTGTAGCAAGACTCACTTATGCTTTTCTTGCTAAACCTTGTTACCTTTTGTATTAATGATTGACATCTGGTAGTACTATGTTGGTTTGTCGTCTCACTTTAAGTTGCTCGCCCTCAGCCTAGTACTTTTCCTTAGCATCTCTACGTGATGAGCGTATCCTTCTTAGAAGCTAAGTCGTACTATATACAGTGTTAACTATATCTTACATCTTGTCCCGCTGCTTGCTTGGACGGGTTGTCCATAATAGAGTAGTTTTTAATGTGTCTGTAAAGCTATCCACACTACATTTTTATTGCAGTTTGCTTTATGCATTATTGTTTGCAGAGGGCTGTATAATAAGCTTCCGTAACTTCTATAAATTACAGGGCGCCCACATTGTAAACAATGTGGGCGCCCTGGCTCATGCACTCACAACAATGTATGTCAGTTGCGAAGGTTACAAGTTTAACTGGAGTCACTTCTGGAAGTCAACGCCCCCGCAGCCTCTTTGTAGTAAGTCAAACTAATACCTATGACTCTCAAACTATCCAGGTAGAATACACAACCCAACTTTAATTTCTTCTCAGCGATTTATTGGCATTCGACATAACTTGTGATGTTCCCAAACTTTGTTTTGAATTATACACGTTTACTGCTATATTTTCAAAGTTGTTTACCTGTGATCAAATTCAAGATTCCCTGATCATACAGGTTGTTGCTGCTTGGCTGTTGGTGGCCGTCCGGCCCACATATCCATTATAGTCTGGATGATCAGGCACACTAGTTTTTTTTCTTTTTACAGCTGCCAATCCATAGTATTGTATACACTAAAATCATACTAATAATCCCGTGGGCAACGATGACCGTTAAGTCTATGTAAAATTTATAAAATTATTGTTTGTAAAATTGTCATAAGTAATTTCAGAAGATTTTTTAAATTTCCTGTTTGAGCACTTGTATTATTTATGATTATGTCGCAGAGGACGTACGAATATATTCAAACAGTAAAACGCTACAATAATTTAATCTGGCAAAAAAAAAAAAAGTGAGCAAATTGTTTTCCAAGCCTCATAGGACCTAAATCCTGTAAGAGAAAAGAGGTATATAGTACTTCATTTTTGTACTTCATTGTGAAGTGACGTCATGTAACGTGAACAGTACATTAGGAGTGACTAGAGCGCCTTCCTGTTGAATACGCAAGATCATGGCAGGCTTATAATACTGTCGCTGGCGCCGGACAGGAGCCTAGCTGGGAGCCGTCATATTATGACTCACTTCCCTTTGGCTAACGAAAAGCCAATCCCCGACCGTCGCCTTGTACACGACCACAGAAAGCAGATTTCTAGACACTGCTCATCCTGGCCATAAGTCATGCCGTGACTCAACGCTGCTCACTCCACAATAATGATACTTTGTGGCCAGCTCTTAAACACTGTTGAACAGCGGTGATGAGATAGTTGACCAGCGCAACAAGAAGTTCTGAGAAGCAAGCGACCTTGTGATACTTAAGCACGTCTGTTCCTGCCTGGTCAGTGTTCAACATGGCGGCTTGTCTTGCCCGCTCCCACAGGGATTCCCCCTTCCCCCAACCCTCAACTTTGCCGCCGTCTTGTTTGTTAGTTTATTCGTCAGGGGAAAATCACCAGACACGGGTCTGTCACATGACCTGATCAGTGGAGCCGTTGCCGTCATATGACTGGGGCGTGTAAGAAGCAACTACTAGCGTGCCAGATAGTGTCTACTAACAAAAGTGTAAATATGGTTGCTGGTGGTTAAATAAATCGCAGCTCAATGCCTCAGCAACCCTGACCCCAAAATACAATATTCTCTGAAACTTTCACAGATGATGTTTAGTGTCCCAGCTCTGAGGCAGGACCGAGAGGGAAGGGAGGAATTGAGAAAGTGTAGCTTGACACCACGATGGATTATCCCAACACAGGACCCGGCTTGACCTGACCCATGACTCACACAAGGTCAAGAACACGCTCGTTATGGGTTGTCAGAGTATTCTGGGACGGAAAGAACTCTTGTGTATGACAATTTTTCTTTTATTTAACAAAATTAGATACAATGTGCTAAATGTTATTTATGGGACAGCAGTAACAGCCTAGTTGATCAGGCCCTGATCCATCGGGAGGCCTGGTCATGGACCGGGCCGCGGGGGCGTTGATCCCCGGAATAACCTCCAGGTAACCTCCAGGTAGGATAGTGAAAGTTGAGAGGCGAGAGGGGGGGGGAGGTTATGAGAAGTTCTGAGGAAAGACGTGGGGAATGAAAGGAAGAAATGTGGGAGAGGGAAACGAACTTGCAAAAAGAAAAGGAAATCCAGGTATAACATGGAATGAGAGTGAGGAAGAGAAGTAAACTGGTACTGTGTGATAGGTACTGGAGTTTCTTACACATAAGACCGGATTTTCTTTACAGTATCAAGGGTGTATCAAGGTATCGCTTCCAGGGGTGTTTCAAGGTATCCTGGGCAGGTCGAGACATATGGGCGAGTCTCCTTACACCCACCGCTCCTGTTTACCTTCAGTAAAAGGGTACCTGGGCGTTAGTCGACTGTTGTGGGTCGCATCCCTTAACAGTCGAGTCTTCCCTCAGTGTACTCAAAGCTTCCCTGCTTGTCATAGGAGGTATCCTGCACTGTCTGTCAAGCCTTGCGTTCATTAATATAATTTTGGCGTGCAGGTTTGGGACCAATGTCTCCAGTATCTTCCAGGTATAAATTATAATACATATTTCTCACCTACGCTCTAAGGATTGCAGTTCTAGGTACGAGTTTATGAGCTGTGAAGGTTCTCTGTACATTTTCCACTCCGCAATTTCCTCTGCGTTAGCACGCAACAATATTCCAACAGAGAAAACGAGTGACCTGATGAGTATCATTGACTTGCAATCTCTTGTTTGAAGGTTCTAGTTATCCAACTTATCATTTTCACCGCAGCTGTGATGATGCCGTTCAACGTGAGATATAACATTTGACTAATGTTTAATGAGTGGTTTGTGTTTGTGTTGCATTCCTAGCTTATTTTTATTTTCTTCATTCTTCCGTGATGTAGTAACGGAAATCTGTTCTCGTTGAACATCATGTTGTCAGTGGCCTACTGGATGACTTGGTTTATATCAGCTTGAAGAAGTCTCGGTGTGTCTTTTATGGATTCAGTTGAAGTAAGTATCCACGGAACGTGCGGGAGTCGAACCTATAGAAAGTCAATAATGAAACTAGCAAGCCTGTGCTCTAACCACTGTACCATGATGATCTAAAAAGATTCATCTAGGGTGCGAAGGACGGGTCCTGTTCCAGTTCTAAACACAAGGCATGTTAGACTGTGTTGGAGTACGCGCGCCAGCATAAAATCCGAACCTCACCGAAGCATGCAATGAAACTAGAAAAGATCCAAAGGTTCACGACTAGAATGGTACCGGAACTTCGGACAATAAACTATACAGGAGAAGGATTAAGGAACTCCCCAACAACGCAAGAAGAGAGAAACATAACGTACACAGCCCTCAGATATTGACCAGCTTATGGTACCTGGAGATACATGGCAGAGGAAGAGGCAGATGAACCCCAGGGAAGTCTTCCAATACTGTGACAGTTTCCCAGTAGTTAGTGGAGACAAAGGAGAGTTTCACGAACATATAATCGGGACAGGAGACAGTAACGCCAGTCAATAGTATCATTAGATGAATGGTATACAACATTGACAATTTGCACATGCTTCTCATTCATTGGTCGATGGTAACAGAAACGGGGTCAAGAGCTAGACTCCTGCAAATTGAATAAAAAAATCACATGTACAAAGTCAACAGCTGTATGACCTATATGAGATTTGCGCTTTTAAATATAATAATAATAATAATAATAATAATAATAATAATAATAATAATAATAATAATAATAATAATGTCAATAATTCAAGTGACTAGGCTCAAAGTGGTACTAAGCAACATTCAAAATAAGCTTCAATAAAATACCGTCTTCTGTATATTCATGAATTCCATTCAATTTCAGAGCGTTACTCGTCAAATCCCACTGTACAGCGATATATACAAAATATTGCAAGGATTCCTTTTATATTTGGAATAACCTCCAGGTAACCTCCAGGTAATAACGCAGAAAACACTACATTTATCAGGTATCGCGTAGCTCGACTGCTAGCGCACTCAGCTCACACGTCCTAATGTTCCCACCCTAGTACGGGTGGGAACACCCGTACTGGCTAACACCCTGTCGGGTGTTAGCCGACTGGTAAGAGTCGCATCCTGGGGACAAAACTGACCTAATTTGCCCGAAATGCTCTGCATAACAAGAGTTTTCTATTTAGCAGTATGTCATTTTTATCAGCTAGGCCCATATATATTGTATATGTACTTGTAGAAATAATTATCATCATCATCAAGGTCTGCTGGTAGGCACGTGAATATGGACCGGCAATCACGGGGTAATACGTGCCTGTATGCACGCTAATGAACACACTAGTGCGTGTGTATTTGGGGGTAACTCTCATCTGGAAAATTTTGAAAGGAAACAAGAGTTGCCAGTGATGCTGATGACGATGTTAGTGAGAGTGGCTGAAGGAGACACAGATAACCGAGATAACAGCACTTCCGGAGCTACTGGCTGGTACACAAACACTTGCCATCTCCGCCCCCTTGCTCTCCTCGCTAGCCAGAGGCCCTCCCCACTCGCCAGAGGCTCTCCCCACTAGCCAGAGGTCCTCCCCACTAGCCAGAGGCCCTCCCCACTAGCAAGAGGCCCTCCCCACTAGCAAGCGCACCCTCCCTATTAGCACGAGGACCTCTCCACTAGCAAGAGCCCCTCCCCACTAGCAAGAGCCCCTGGGGCTCTTCGTAGCCTCTGAACTCACAGTAAAATATTATACGATATCTTCATGCTTCTATTAATATCTAACAGTGTTCAGGGTGACAGATTTCATTACTTAACGCATGCAACACGTTCTGTTTGATGGAATATGACAGGGAAAACAAGGCTATGTTTTGCTTCCAGAATTTAACTCGTACAGAACGTGATAGCCGCACATTGAGTATACTTAAATCAACTCTTCTGTTTGTTTCGCTACTCTTTTGTCTGTGTTCTATATTTCTTCCGTTCTTCTTCCTCCTCCCCCCCCCCTCTCTCTCTCTCCACACACGCGCGCACACTATCGACAAGTGCCTTGGACAAGCAGTAGGTAACAAGTAATGATTAATGACATAATCACAAAGGAATTTATTTAATATTTAAGTTTACTGTTATTAATAACCACTGTTCAATAAGCTTCCCTTATATACTGAACATAGCCATTACAATTTTAAAATTAAAAAAATATAAGAAAAGTATCGGTAACCTCCAGGTAACCAGGTAATCGGCCAATACTTTGGCATCTTCCCATCCCTATTAAAAATTCCTTAAAACGTATACAGCTAAAATCACACTTAAAAACACAGGGATATAGAAAATATCTATGACGAGTCAGATGACATGTCACCTACCAGATAGTGAACGACAACGTCATTGCTTCCTCTATTGTTGAAAACATAAAAGCGAGGACCGTGTTCAAACTAAATCCTTGACAGACATATGTATGGGTTAACCTGTGAAGAATTTTACTGGAAACTGACCTGTCTGCTGAGATGTAAACCTGTTCAAGGACACAACTGATTCGTTGAATGTTGTGTGAATATGTTCAATAACAGTCAAGATGTCAGTATAACTACTGAATTTCCCCTATATATGCTGTGTAGTATATTGTAGATATCACCCATATAATACATTTAGGCTCCCTGCTCAGCTAGGCCTCTCTCAGTTCCCGGATAGACCTACATGCAAGAAGAAAAGGACACAAGTGCAATTAATGTGACATTTATTGTGGCAACGTTTCGCTCTCCAGGAGCTTTATCAAGCCATTACAAACAGGTAAGACACATATGCAACAGTTAGACAACTTTATTCCGAAACGTTTCGCCTACACAGTAGGCTTCTTCAGTCGAATACAGAAAATAGGCAGGAACAGTAGAGATGTGAAGACGATGTAATCAGTCCATCACATCTCTACTGTTCCTGCCTATTTTCTGTATTCGACTGAAGAAGCCTACTGTGTAGGCGAAACGTTTCGGAATAAAGTTGTCTAACTGTTGCATATGTGTCTTACCTAACAACCTCAAATTCTACGACTTTAAGGGTGATGGACTGATTACATCGTCTTCACATCTCTTCTGTTCCTGCCTACTTTCTGTATTCGACTGAAGAAGCCTACTGTGTAGGCGAAACGTTTCGGAATAAAGTTGTCTAACTGTTGCATATGTGTCTTACCTAACATACCATTTTGATGTTCATTACAAACAATACATGGACACAGAGGGTATATAAAGGCTCACCATCTCCGAAGTCTTAGCAAGAATCCTCCTGAAAACAGTAAACCCTGCCATCACATAGTCTCTCCTGTTATACTACACACAGCACAGAGAGTGAACACTGAAACAAGCTGCCTCATGGAATCTTAATTCTGAGGACATGTACATAACCTTCACGACTACTACAACTAACCCATCTCTTTGGGAAGGACCTACTTCCACTGGGGAATCCCGCCTACCAGTGAATTTGCCCTCGTCTGCTTCACCTGACGTTACTATATAAGCGCCAGGATTCTTTCTTCTGCTTCAGAATCTCCACGACTATGGTGCTGTTTGCACCTGCTCCTAGGTTGAGGGACTGATTACCTCATCTTCTGTACATAGTTCTACTGTCTTCAAGTTATGTCCTAGAATTTGTATTGATAAAGCCACTGGATGGCGAAACGTCTACAATAAAGATACCCAGATGTTGCACATGTGTCTTACTCTCACCTGCCTCATTCCAGTCTATATTTGTCCAACCTATTTTTATGTTACCCAAGTAATAGCTTTTATATCCTTTTACTCTACCATATTGTATTACTTTTGTCACTACCACTACTACTACCACTAGTGAACATCGAAATGGTACCTCACTAGTATTACACCTCACTCTGAGCCTTTATATACCCTCTGTGTCCATGTATTGTTTGTAATGGCTTGATAAAGCTCCTGGAGAGCGAAACGTTGCCACAATAAATGTCACATTAGTTGCACTTGTGTCCTTTTACTTTACATATTGTCGGTAATTCTACCAACTTTATTACAGGCAAGAAGAAGGCTAGGCTGGGATTCCCCTCACGTCTCTGCAAATATAAGTGTTACCAGCCATAACCAAGTGTATTACTACACCACCTTTATCTCCTAGAAACCCCACGTTACAAAGACCAAAACTGACCTGTCATGAGATCTGAACCTGTTCAAAACCAATATACTATGATCAAGATCAAAATTGATCTGTTTAACGAAATGTGAACATGTTTAAGACATGCACAGATATAAGAACATAGGAAAGAAGGAACACTGCAACAGGCCTACTGACCCATGCGAAGCAGGTCCATGTTACTCCCCGGCTTAGCCCAATGACCCACTTCCACTTAAGGAAGGAGCACGGCATCAGACCTAGTAGCACAAGCTAGTCAGGTCCAACTCACACCCACCCGCACCCACTTATGTATTTATCTAACCTATTTTTAAAACTACACAACGTTTTAGCCTCTGTAACTGTACTCGGGAGTTCCACTCATCCACAACTCTATTACCAAACCAGTGCTTTCCTATATCCTTCCTGAATCTGAATTTTTCCAAACTGAAACTATTGCTGCGAGTCCTGTCTTGGCTGGAAATTTTCAGCACGCTACTTACATCCCCTTTATTTATTCCTGTTTTCCATTTATACACCTCAATCATATCCCCCCTAATTCTACGCCTTTCTAGAGAGTGCAGATTCAGGGCCCTCAGTTTATCCTCACAGGGAAGATTTCTGATACATGGGATCAACTTTGTCATCCTCCTCTGTACGTTTCCCAGTGCATTTATATCCATTCCGTAATACGGTGACCAGAAATGTGCAGCATAATCTAAATGAGGCCTAACCAAGGATATATAGAGTTGAAGAACAACCTGAGGCCTTTATTATTTATACAATCAAGACAAGTGGTTGAAGGAGGTTATGACATCAGGAGGTGAACACTGTCACTGCTGCAGGTACTCACCAAATAGGTGTATGGGTTGAGGTAATTCTGTTGGACTCCTTCAGGCTCCGTCCTGCCTGAGCTTGTGGGTGAGATGGAAAGGTTGGCCAAGCTCCTTCTGAGGTGTTGGTCACACTCGTGACAGTTCCTTGGGGACGGAGACCTGGGTGGTGACGGCGATGCTCTGGACGGAGAAAGGGAGCTCCTCCTCGACGGAGAGAACATCCGTGGGGAGAGGGAGACGCTGCGGGGGACCGCAGAGCTTGAGTGGGACCATCTCCTGGAGCGGCACATCGCTGGGTAGTAATAGTATGAATGGTCATTAAGACTACCTTGCGAACCCCACTCTTCCTCCTGTTGCTCCTCTTCCACCACCACTTCCAGTGACGGCGCCTCCCTCAAGAAGGACATCATCATCGGAGTTCTCCAACAGTATTCGAACACTTCCTCCTGACTTCCAAAGGGTCTTCTCCACTCTCCAATACTCGTGTGTTATAAAACTCTGCGGTCACTGACGATGACTAACAGTATGACTGAGAAGAGTGCGAAGCGTCAGCGTGAGAGACAACTCCTCCTAATGACAGCTGGGCACAGTATGAGACGAATCAGATAGCATATCCGTTTAAGTAAGCTCAACTGTCAAACCTGACGCAATGCCATCTTCGTCACCAAGAAGCTCAACGTTTTCCTGCCTCGGAACACCCGTGAAGGGAAGGAGGTGGGCCACAGAAACACCATGAAATACATTGGAAAAACAGACCTTATGGTCTATATCAAGACAATCTGCTTAGAACTATTTCTCTTTTTATCATTACTTAAAGAATGGCCTCGATGGTTCATGATCAACTGATGGCCCTGGCTGGTCATGAACTAACAGCCAGTTCATTAAATAAATCAAGCATTATAGGCGAAGAACTTCTGTATGCTCCGTGATTAATAGAGATTAAACAATATAAATCTATATGTCTATAATAAACTATTTCTATGACTAGGCTTTTTTTTATTTGTGTAGGCAGGATAATCTTCTAAAACATTTATGAAAGGTCATCCGTAATGATGGAGATCCTCGTTAAAAGAAAAAAGTTCGTTATGGACAGCTAAGAAAGCTTGTGGTGTGGGGTCCAGCAGCTGCCAGGTGCTGACACCATCACTATGCAGCAGGTATCAGCTGAGTACCAAACACCGTCCACAAGACCACACTCGCCACCCACGATAACAACACCCTTGAGGAACCGATCCAGGATAATCCATGACCTCAAACCAGCCGCCACCAAAACAGTATAATAAAAAAAATCAAGGATAACATCAAAAACAGGTTGGAGGCATCGAGAGGGAGATACGGGAAGCCCTTCCATCCCTCTCCCCAGGAATATGCTGATCTCTGACACCACGTGACGCTTCAGGAAGATATTTCTTAAATTGGACGAAGTAGAGATTAAGTGGCAAGCCACAACAAAGTTAACAGTCTCATTACTTATTTCAGCGAGTATCCTATTCCTAAAACATCCATTTTTTTTTAGGTTTCTCTGGGGAAAATCCTCTAACTAAAATATTCCCCGCTGGAGACATGAGTACATTTCCCTTGTAGGGTCCGGACCATCACTGGCCAGTTGTGGCTGACAAACTGGTCTTCTGCCCAGAGAGATTACGCGTCGAGTGTGGTTTTTGACTAGATTTTGGTTAGTTCTGCCACATCATGTCTAAAGTGCCAGGCAGACTTCCCCTGCCTCCCACTCCTTATTTCTCTACTATTTTTATTACTAGTGTTTGTTTTGGCACAATTATTTCGACTGCTTCTAATATTACATCAAGTAAATTAAACAATGGCGGAATAGTAAGACTTCCAGTCACGGATATCTCACGCACATTTCATTCCTAAAATAACTTTCAAAGAAATGGAAGAAGGATTTCCTGCTCCTCTATGTTTTGTGCGCATCCCCTTCCCGTCTCGTCTTTCCCATCCTCCATCTGTAGTCCCTCTCCCTCTCTTTTCCTCTCTCCCCTTCCCGTCTCGTCTCTCCCATCCTCCATCTGATGTCCCTCTCCCTCTCTTTTCCTCTCTCCATCTGATAACCATTTTCCCGGGCGGAGAAGGAAGTCTCTGGATGACTGAAATAAACAGCAGCCAACAAACATACATCCTCACACGCCAGCACACACGTAACAACTGACGGAGGGAGATGGGTAGCAATGACGACACTACGTCAAGATCTACCCAGACCGGGCCGTGGGGGCATTGACCCCCGAAACCTTCTGCAGGCATACCGTCTACAAGGACAGACGGAACAAAACAAGAGACCCGCTGAACGATAGCGACCCCGCTAAGACAGAAAAAGCCTGTGACTGATTTTTACAAAAACGTCTGAAACACGCGTGAAACGGGAGGAAAGCTAAGGAAGGAAAAGGATGGGCAAACGAGGCCGTCTGGGCAGGGAACCTCTCCCTTTCCCCTCCCAATGTTCAACTGATGGAAATTACATAACATCCAGACTAGATTATAAAACCAGACGGACATCCTGAGTTTAAACACCTTGAATAAGACATGGGAAAATATATTGCATAATATCAACACACGAACTCACTGAAAACACATGTTACGTCAGGCTTCTTACATAAAAAAAAGTAATTAATGAGTTTAAGTTCCGATATTAATTTAGCATGTTGACCTTTTGGCTAAAATTAATTACGGGCTTCAATGACCTGTGATTTATCTGTGACCG
This sequence comes from Cherax quadricarinatus, assembly GCF_026875155.1. Taxonomy (NCBI): domain Eukaryota; kingdom Metazoa; phylum Arthropoda; class Malacostraca; order Decapoda; family Parastacidae; genus Cherax; species Cherax quadricarinatus. The sequence continues at coordinate 124,460,285 of NC_069400.1, read as the reverse complement.
ATTTCAAGGGTTCTTCTAGCCTCGCAGCCCGGCATTGAGCCAGGCTTACTCGATTGTCTATTCAGTCATCACAGCCTGGTTGATCTGGCACTTGGGGGAGGTAATAATCTAGTTTCCGCTTTAAGAATATTGACAGCCGTATTTCTAGTATCTGCTGAACCACGGTTGACAGTGTTTGTGTGTCCATGGCAGCCTTGCTTTTCACGTTTGTTTTACACTACTTCCAATCCGTCATTCGTATAGTAGGTTGTTATGGTCGTGTGTGGATCTGGGACCTGAATCACGAAATCGTAATGACACGATTGCAAACAAACCATACCACGGGCGGGATTAGAACCCGCAGTCAGTCTCAAAACTCCAGACCGTCGCGTCGCTTTGAGGTGACTTGAGCTAGAGTTCGTCACGGCCACGCTAGCTGGAGATTCGTCTGTAAAAACTTGCATTTGTGGTCACAGTGGTGCCTATGCTAACCTTCCTATGGTGTAGAAATATACCTAGTTGGACGAATCTTATTGTGGCTAGCTGGTCCAGTGGCTAACGCGACAGTCTGGAGTTTTGAGACTCTGACCGCGGGTTCAAATCCCGCCCGTGGTATGACCTGGGACCTCATAATATCTTTCAGGCATATAGATTCTCTCTCTTTTCCTCTCTCCAGGTATCACCGTCTTGGTGTTTCAACATGACTATTACATCCACAGTATTAGACGTTTTTCACTACTGAAACAGGAGATGAAGTTTAAACCGTATGCATAATTCGTTACGAGTCATAACCCACAGAAAAATGTGAAGGGAAAACCTCCCTGCTATTTAGGCTAAAAAAAAAAAAAAAAAGATTGTCAGGCTTTTAGAGAGGTACTGTTAAACTGATGATAACTGGTAAAAGAAGCATTGCAGTAGATCTATTTTGCTCGTATTACACAAATAACCCGGACACTGAGGAAGAGCAGCTTACGACGACGTTACGGTCCGACTTGAACCATTTACAAAGTCACACTAACAGAAAAGTAAGAAGCCAATTTTATAGGCGAGTGGAAGAGGGGAGCAAGAACAAGAGAGGATATGAAGTATGATAGATAGGTAGTTGAGGTAGCATAGAAAAAGTGGCGATGGAAAGTAGGGAGTAGATTAGTGACAGGGGAGGAAAAAAAGGGGGAGAAAGGGTGAAAGTAACAAAATTAAAGGAGTAGCAACATAGAAGAATCGGGGTAAGGGGGAAGGGACTAGGTTAAGTAGAAAGTGGCTAGTTTAAGGTACAAGAAAAGAGCACTGCGGGATCAAGCCCGCAGGGGTAGGACCAATGCAAGGGGGGGGGGTGGAAATATAACACAAATGCAGTCAATGTGATCTTAATGACAACGTTGTCACCACACAGTGGCTTTCATCACACACGTATCTCCGCATCCGCGGAACATCCGCACAATTTCTTACATCCACATTTTATGGTAAACAGATATCCACATATGCATCTGCATCCGAATCCGCACAATTTCTTACATCCACATTTTATGGTAAAAAAAAAGATAACCCAACCCCAAATATTTTTGGCATTCCTGCATCCGCATCCCAATTCCGCGGAATATCCGCAGAATTTCTCACATCCACATCCGCACAATTTCTCATGTCCGCATCAGCATCCGTACAATTTCTTACATCTGCATCCGAATCCGCAGAACATCCGCACAATTTCTTACATCCGCATCCGCGAAATAAGTAAGATATCCTCATACACATCCGCATCCGAGGATATCTAAATTTTCACATCCGATACATCTCTAGTAAGGAATGATTCAACAAGTCTGCGACTGTGAACGCTAGAAGTAGGGTAGACAGTCCTAGCAAAGGACCAGTCAATAGGACGACTGCGATCTCTAACATGACAGAAAAAAAAAATTATATTGGTGTTGGCATTCGTACCACTTTTTTTGTGTGTTCTTCGAGTTTGCCAGAAAGAGAACAACCATCCTCTCCAAAGTATGGGAGATGACAAGAGGAGCATGAAATAGAGTAGACACCAGGGGTGTCTATAGCGGGAGGAAACGTATGAACTACATTACCGTGAAGGGTGTTAGTTTGACGAAAAGTAAGTTTAATGTATAAGGAGCGAAGAGAGTTCTTGAGATTCAGCTCAGAAAAGCCAAAAAAAAAAAAAAAACAAAGAAAAAAAAAGGGGCCCTTTTAAAGGGAGGGTTCTAAACCTTAAAAGTGGGAGGGTTCCTTTAAAAACCCTGGTATCACAACATTGTTTACATGACAGGGATAAAGAAGTACGTCTTACCTTCTCTGTGTCGTCGTCGTCGTGACTAGACGTGGATTTGTTGTGGTCGGTGGTGGGCGTGAGGGGTGGCTTGGGCGGCGTCTGAGGGCCGTCATGGGCGGCGGTCTTCTCCGGAGAGGACCTGAGGCCTTGCAGCCTCCGCCCCTTCCTCCGTCGTGGCTGCCGTCAGTGCCCTCAGTCCGCCCCTTCCCAGAGTCATCGTGATGGGTGTGGGCGGCGACGTGCGTTCTGGCTGCTGTTTGGGGCGGTCCAGAGTGCTTATACGGTGAGCGGGTGTGTGGACGGTGGTGTGAGCGGGTGTGTGCACAGTGGTTTGGGCGGGTGTAGGGGCGGTGGTATGAGTGGGTGTATGGGCGGCGGTGTGGGCGGGACTCTGAGATGAGACTCTGGGATCCAGTGGCAGCGGCTCCTCCCAGATGCAAGAATCAACGCAAGAAGAGATTCTTGAGCGGCCGCCACCTGGTCTGGGAGGGACAACTGGGCGTTGTTGTTGTTGTGACGGAGACAGTGGCTGCTGTGCTGCCTTCTGGTAGCGGCGACCCAGCACTCCTGACGGGGTGGATGAAGGGGACGGGTGGTCACGCGTATTCATCTTGATAACATGATCAGCGACGATACGAGGTTGTTGCAGTCCCTGTTGCTGTTGTTGTTGCAGCCCCTGTTGCTGTTGTTGCAACCCCTGTTGCTGTTGTTGCAACCCCTGTTTCTGTTGCTGCTGCTGTTTATGTCTGTTCTGTGAGGAGTTGGAGTCGTGTCGCTTGAGGGTGTGTGTGGTGGGGCAGGTGTTGGAGTAGTTCTCAGGGGTAGGGGGCGGGGTAGCATCACCCTGACGGTCACTGCCAGGATAAGTGTCGCTACAAGTCTCGCTGAAGGCCTCGTCTTGACAAGACGACCCCCCGCTGGACGACGATGACGACGACGATTTAGTAGATGGGAAGACTTCGTCGTTGTCACTGCCTGTAACACCGGAGTCCTGCTCGTCGTCCCTCTCACCACAGCGTCGCGCCCACTCCAGCACCGCTCGCGAGTCCACCCACTTGGGCGGCCCCCACTCATCCTCGGGCTCGCATAGCGACATAGCGCGAGTCTGACGAGACCTGCCACGCCCCAGCTTGTTCCTGAGGGCGTGCAGGGGTCCCCCTCCACCACCACTGCTGCTGCTGGTGGTGCTGGTAGTGTTGTTGCTGGCTGATGTGTGGGCGTGGTGGTGGTCCCGGGGCCGCATCATGTGCACTCGGTCACCACCGCCCACCAGACCCTCGTGGTCTGGCGTGGGCGTTACGACATGACGGGAGGGCGAGCCGATGTTTCTCCAGCGCGACACAAGTGACGACCACTGACTTTCCACGCGGCGACGAAACCTCGGAGACCCTGTAACACCAAGATTATTATTATAATAATTACATCACTGTTGTCATATCTTCATTTTTCATCAGGAGATAAATTCATATAGGTCACAGTGTGCTAGTGAGGGAGGAGTAGGATAGTCCAGGATCTTCAGGAAGGGGAGCTGGGTATTCGAGGAGGGGGGAACACACTCGAAGGGATCTTGATCCAAGGAATTTAATCTAACCTTCCCTATTCCCTGTGATGTATAAAATACCAAAAGAGGAACGGACAGGGGGCAGGCTCTGTTGAATGCGAACAACAGAGACAAGGTACCAGAGACAAGATACCAGGAACTAGGGGCAAAGCACTGAAGACAAGGCACCAAGAAATAGGGACAAGGCACAAGGTATAGACAGGGTACCAGAGACAGCTTAAGGAAATAAAAGCTAGAACGGAGTATAAAACAAGTTCTAACGACACAACAGAGTTTAAGACTAATGTGAAGGATTTAAGAATCAAGTCAGATGATCTCACCTTCAGGGATCACAAGTGTCATGATCACAACCGCGAGGAAAATAACAGGATGGGTAATGAGAACCTTCACAACGAGGGATGCCAAGTTGCTTCAATCTTACGGCTACTGGAACTGAAATAAAATCAGACGAGGCGATGGTGGAAGCTAACCCAGTTTCAGAAGCAGGCATGACAAACCTCAGAAGAATAGTAATTATCTATGTCAATCAACATAGTTAAAGAGGTTAACATGACTCACAAAATCGTAATGACACGATTGCAAACAAACCATACCACGAGCGGGGATAGAACCCGCGATCAGTGTCTCAAAACTCCACACCGTCGCGTTAGCCACTGGACCAGCTAGCCACAAAGATTCGTCCAACTATGCATATTTCTACACCATAGGAAGGTTAGCATAGGCCTTGGTTAGTACTAACAACAGCTGTCACTAACAGAGGCCTATGTTGCCTATGCTAACCTTCCTATGGTGTAGAAATATACCTAGTTGGACGAATCTTTGTGGCTAGCTGGTCCAGTGGCTAACGCGACGGTCTGGAGTTTTGAGACACTGATCGCGAGTTCTATCCCCACCCGTAGTATGGTTTTTTTTAAAGAGGCTGGGCCAGGAGCTGTACATCAACCACTCTAAATAGAATCAGCGAGTGTTACTAGTACAAGTGTCTGGTAGTAATAATAGTTTACAATGATAATTGCTGCGGAGTTCATTTTGTTGTTGGTACCGTGTACCATCAGTGACAGCTGTCGTTGGTACCGTGTACCATCAGTGACAGCTGTTGTTGGTACCGTGTACCATCAGTGACAGCTGTTGTTGGTACCGTGTACCATCAGTGACAGCTGTTGTTGGTACAGTGTACCATCAGTGACAGCTGTTGTTGGTACCGTGTACCATCAGTGACAGCTGTTGTTGGTACCGTGTAAACATCAGTACAGCTGTTGTTGGTACCGTGTACATACAGTGAACAGCTGTGTAGGGTACGTGTACCATCAGTGACAGTGTGTGGTACCTGTAACCATCAGTGACAGCTGGTTGTTGGTACCGTGTACCATCAGTAGGACAGCTGTTGTTGGTACCGAGTGTACCATCAGTGACAGCTGTTGTTGGTACAGTGTACCATCAGTGAAGCTGTTGTTGGTACAGTGTACCATCAGTGACAGTGTGTAGTGGTACGGATGTAACATCAGTGACAGCTGTTGTTGGTACCGAGTACCATAGTGACAGCTGTTGTTGGTACCGTGTACATCGAGTGACAGCTGTTGTTGATACGTGTACCATCAGTGACAGTGTTGTTGGTACCGGGGTGTACCATCAGGTGACAAGCTGTTGTTAGGTACGTGTACCATCAGTGGACAGCTGTTGTTGGTACCGGTGTACCATCAGGGACAGCATTGTTGGTACCATGTACCAAAGAAAGATTTAAGAAAGTATATGACAAAGAGTGCGGAAGGAGAGAGACAGGAGAGAGAGAGATCAGAGAGAGAGGGGATATAGCTGTCATAAAGCATAGGGATCTTAACCTTGTCAAACCGGGGTGTAAAAAAAGAGAGAGTAGAGAGAGAGATGAGAGAGAGATGAGAGCCCAGAGACGAGAGGAGAGAGAGAGCTGAGTAGAGGAGAGAGAGACGAGAGAGAGAGCGATGACAGGGGTAAGAGAGAAGAGAGATTGACAAGAGAGAGAGAGACGAGAGGAAGAGAGAGAGAGAGAGAGATGGATGAGAGAGAGAGCAGAGAGGAACGATGAGAGAGAGAGAGAGACGAATTGCGGAGAGGGGGAGGAGGAGGGAAAGGAGGAGGGTTGAGGCGGGGTAAAACAATTAAGATGACGATCATCAAGACAAAGAATCAAGTGGCAACATCCGTGATACAGTCTTAGCGGTCAAAGGTGCCAGTTTCCGGGTTGAAGATGTGCATCAGACNGGAGGGAGTTTGAGATTTAGGGCGAAGGGAATGGTAATGCATGATAAAACGGGAGGTGATACCAACTTCCATCCGCTCAGACTGCAGCTTGTCTGATCACCGCTCTTGATCCCCCCTCCCCCCCGGTGAAGTACCTACCTCTGTCCTACCCCCCTCAACGTGAAAGACACCACACCCTCCTTTTGTAATCTTCACGGGGTATTGAAACAAATACAATTTTAAAGGGCTAGACAATATTTCTGAGTTGGTCAATCGGTGAGTCTGTGTGTTTGTATCTGTCTCCCCCACCCACCCACACACATAGAGCAGGCCAAGTGTCTAGCGACAATTGCCTCTGACAACTGGTAACTACTACGTACTACACACACTTTTACTAGCGAAGAGTTGGGGCCAGGAGCTGTGAATCGACCCCTGCAACCACCAATAGGTGAGTACGTACACGCGCACACACACACACACACGTACGTTAACATTGGCTCGTAATGGGAGTCACTTAGGCCATGGCCAAGGTCAATTGATGTGCAGGTTATGCAATACTATCTTCAGGCGATCACGTTGTGTCTCCACCTCACGGCTACACCCACACCCACCCACCTCACGGCTACACCCACACCCACCCACGTCACGGCTACACCCTCACCCACCCACCTCACGGCTACACCCTCACCCACCCACCTCACGGCTACACCCTCACCCACCCACCTCACGGCTACACTCTCACCCACCCATCTTAAAAACAAACTCATCATGCTTCCCTAGACCCTCCCTTCCCTCCATACTATCCTCTCCTCACACACTCTTCCCTTACTCCCCATAGAAGCCTTCCCTCCCCATAATTTACCTCCCCACTGTCACTCCAATCCACGAAGTCTTCCACTTCAGGCTGACATTTTTATACTATGAAATACACACTGTGATAAAATAACATTACGGGAAAAATGGATAGGTTTTGTTTCGCTATGTAATTATATAGAATTAGGGTATCAGCACATTATTGATGTATCTAATTTTCTTAAAAAAAAAAAATCCAATGCGTCTCAGAGCACTAAAGTAACGATCCTCAACTGAGCAATAAAGACCAGCAAGGCTGGAGTTATCAACTGAACCATAGCTTGATGGGTCATAGTTTGTTGAACCACAGCTTGCTGGAGCAGCGTAGCAAGAAGCCTAAAGTCTGGCAGGTACTTCGGGAAGTCTGTAAGAGTTTAGCATTTGGTATCATCGTCCACAACTGAATTAGTTGCTCCAAAACATAGGAACATAGGAAAGGAGGAACACTGCAGCAGGCCTGTTGGCCCATACTAGGCAGGTCCTTTACAATTCATCCCACTAACATAAGAAATTAGCTACTAAGGTTGTAACGTCAAGATTTTGCCCGAGGGAAGAGTTCATTGTGCGGGGCCGCCGCTCATCCTGTGAGTCATGCAGGAGCGCCATCCGTCAGCCTGAACTGGGAGACGTCATGCAGTTACAGATATCGTCAAGCATTCCACTTTGGGTTCAGCTGCTACGGCAACTTTAAATGTCACGCTCAATCATGGCTGGAGTTACAGTTAATCAGGCATTACCAATCCCACAACGGTTATTCAACAGCAGCATTCTCCCTTTCGACCCAGGAAATCGTAATAACACGACTGTAAAGAAACCATGGAACGGGTGGGGTTTAAATCTATTGTGATTGAGTCTTAAAACTCCAGGCCGGTGCATAAGCCACTGGGCCAGCTGGCTACAATAAGATTCATCCAACTAGGTATATTTCTTTACACCACATGGAGATTAACATGGGCCACCACTGTGAATATCCCGCCAGTCACGCTGGCGGGATAATCACAGGTGGGGTAATTTAAATGCTTTATTGGGGCTGTAAGGGCCGTAAATAATCTGTTTCAGCCCTGATATCTCCTGCCCAGAATGCAGCCATCAACACTGAACAGTACTCTAAGTGAGAGCAATAGTCATCTGAATAGTATTATAAAGGATTTCACATGAATTTGAACTAGTATCTGGAGATGATGTACTCGATGGCACTAGAAGTATGCTCCAGACACCTTCCATGAAGGAAAAAAAGAGAACAGAGTTAGAAAGAGGTGCTCCCTCTACAGACGAAGACTGAGAATTACATAACTTCTCAGTTGCTGCAGACTTTCTGAAGAACGAAAAGAATCATTAGCATCGGAGCTGGAAAATACTGAGCTCAAACTGAATGTATCATACAAGGCCCAGGAGAGCCAGAGGGAACAAAAAACCTTATATGAAGCACAGAAATCCTAAAAACTTTTTCTCGTATGCAAAATCCAGGGTAAAACCTACATCCGGTATTGAATCGTTGTTTATAGGAGATGGAACCTACACTGACGACGAGTGAAATATTGAACTTGAAATATGACTGTGCTCAGTGAGCCACTAGTCAGTCTGAAGACTGACAGTCCAAATTAGTTTTTCATGAATGAAACTTAAAACTGCCGACATCTCCATCATTTCTGGCCTAACTTCGCTTGACTTCGAAAAAGCCATCGACTGCATGACCCTGCACTCTGCTTCAGGCCCTGACTCATGGAACTCCGTATTCATCAAGAACTGCTAGAAACACTATCTCGAGCCTTGAATAACTCCACTTCACACATTAGGCAGTAAAGTAATCGCAAAAAAAAAAAATATATACCAATAGCGCTGACGTCCCACATTATCAAAATCTTAGTCTTAAGAAGCGTGTTAATCACATGGAATCTCAGCAATCGCACAGCCCAGAACAGCAGGGATATAGAGCAGGTCGCTCCTGCCTCTCGCAACTGCTGGACCTTTACATGGTCTTACATCCAGTGGAAGACGAGCAAAATACAGTAGTTAAAAATGACGTAATAAAAACCCTTTGGCAAGTGTGCAATAGATCAAAATGCGTGCAAAAGAAATAACTGAAAAAATGGGCAGATGGATATTTAGTTTTCTAAGAAACAGAACCCAAAGTGCAATAGTGAACAGAGTGAAATCGGACGCTGCCACAGTGAAAAGCTCTGTAACCCAGTGCACAGTACTGGCTCCTGTTCATTTCATTATCATAGCTGACACAGAAAGAGGCATACATTATAGCACTGTATCACCCTCTACAGACAATACTAGAACCTATATGAGAGTGGTATCCATTTGAGACGCGGTAAACCTTCAAGCTGATAAAAGATGGAAACTGTCCTCGTTGTCAGTGGACCACTGACAACGAGGACAGTTTCCATCTTCGTTAATTCAAGTAAAATTCAAACTTAGAACGGACATAATTAAGAACGGTCTTAGCAACAACATTTTAAAAGAGTGAAACAATATACCAAGTAGAGTACTTGAAGCTGACACATTGAGCAGCTTTAAGAATAAGTTAGACGAGTATACAAGTGAGAAGGATTTTATTTTGTATGAGTCAGAAGGTCCACTGCAGTGTTCCTATAGTCTTATGATAATGTGTTACTATATTTGTTATCAGTGATGTTATTACCCCTCACAGATTAAGATAACTGATTCCCATCAACAGGTGAGCTCGTCTTCCACTGGATGTAAGACCATGTAAGGGTCCAGCAGTTGCGAGAGGCAGGAGCGACCTGCTCTATATCCCTGCTGTTCTGGGCTGTGCGATTGCTGAGATTCCATGTGATTAACACGCTTCTTAAGACTCAAAGATTTTGATAATGTGGGACGTCAGCGATATTGGTATATATGGTGTATATATATATATATATATATATATATATATATATATATATATATATATATATATATATATATATATTTGCTATTAATTTACTGCCTAAATGCTCCATCTCTATGCGCCATTGAGAAACATATAAGCCTCCCCTTCCCCGGCTACCCAAAATTTGCATTTAAAAATAAAACATGGCCTCAAGAGCCCAGTGTAAACAGACAAAAAAAATTAACTCGTCTCTATATTCACTCCAGACGATTTTTAACTATTTATTCCTTCCTCTTGACTCCCTTCTTTTTCGTCTCTATCTCCTTCCACCTTTTACCTCCCCTTGTCTAAGTCTCTGGCCTTCCCTCCGAAAAATGTGTTAGAAAACTCCAGTCCTTCTTGAGTGTCAAGACCCTCTGTCAGAAAACACTCTAGTCCCATGTAAAAAAAAAAAAAAACAGAGTCTGTTGAAAGTATTCAAGTGTTGGGCAAAGGGAATCTGTGCACCTAATGTTGATTTAAGAAACTCCCCCATGACCTCCCCTCCCTAAGTCCTCTGCCTTACCCCCCACACACCTCTCCTTCCCATCACACCGAACAAGGGCACTGGAGACGCTCATCAGCATCGGTAATTTGGCAAATTGGCAACCTTGTTATGTTTTTGTGGGGGTATCCAGAGGAATCCGGAGGCACGGGGCGCTGCCTGGATTCAGCGGATTGGCCACGCCTGCCCTCAGGAACACAGGTGGTGTATAAACGGGTTGCAAGTGAACACGCATGATAAAAACAAAGCAGTAAGGAACAATAGTCTTGCTCACCATACTTGTGTAAGACATCACACGCCGTGACAATAGGATATAAAGACAGGTTGTGTGCAATACCAGAGCTGCTGGTGGCTACATTGAGTAATAATGACAGCTGGGCCAGACAGGTGGTGCCATTAGTCTGGGGTCAGGTCATTACAGCCATTAAAGGTCATCAGGCAAAGACCTGAAATCCCATAACATTGCGTGCTTGTCGTTCCTTCTTTTCTACCACTCCTCTCCTTCTCTCCCCATCCCATCCCTCTCCTTCCCTTCCCTTCCCCTCATTCCTACTTCCCACCTTGCCTTTCATTCTGCTTTCCGTCACCCCCCCCCCCCACAGCCCTGAAACAAAACTTCCCTCCCCTCTCTTTCCTCTAATACTTCCCCACTGTCCTGAGACAGCAACCCCCCATTCTTCCTCCAACACCTCGCCCACATCAATGAGACATGCCTGGAAGCGTCGCCTCGCCACGCTAAAATAAAAACGTTCCCAAACATCCTTCTGCGTGTAACCTCCTGCTGGGACCCTGGTTGATGTACCTCCCACACACCTACCCACTTATACCTCGCCAAATACACTAACTCTTCTCCACCACAACCACCAACACTATCACAACCTTCTCCCACATAATACATCCCAGATTTCCTGCCTACGATTTTAACGAATGAACAAAAATGTAAACAACTGACGCAGCACATGGATGATTTCTTTTACTGAATGAAGCTGAGGTATTACGCACGTAGTAAAGATGGCCGCCGTGAGTGAGAGGTCCTTGTTTAAGAGAAGCAAGTAGCTTGCACACACAGTGTTGCTTCCACCACACCACTCTTACTGCTTTATGGAAGAAATATTACCGTAACAAAAATAAAAAAAAAACTGGACCACTACCTCTCTCAAGTGCCTGATCAACCAGGTTGTAATACCTTTGATGGGTTTCCAGTTTTCTCCTACTCCAGCAGTCCAGCCAGTATCGTATGGTGGTTGCCTGGTCAACCAGGTTGTTGCTGACGGCCCGCTGACTCGCCTATCCATCACAGCCAAGATGATCCGGCACTTAATCTTGGATACACTTAAAAATAAGCAAAATGTAGATGTAGTGAACACTGACTTTGCAAAAACTTTTAACAAGTGCAACCACGAGGTAACTGATGTCAGATGGATATGTAACTTCCTAACAAATACGACTTAAAGAGTAACAGTAAACAGAAATCAGGAGCTGCTACAGTAAAATGTTATCTTCCATAAAAGTTCCTGATCAGCAGAGTTGTGGCGCATACATTGAACTGCGGGCGGCGGGCACTAGAAGCTTGATGGATCAGCCCAGTAACTAGGAGGCCTGGTCTGGGACGGGGCCGCGGGCGCGGTGACCTTCTCGGGTACCTGTCGTGTTCTGGCAGTATTTCTTATATCATCTGGTAAGATGTTAAATAATCTGACATCATAGATGTTGATACAATGTTCTCCTTTTGCCTCTACGGTGCCCCTGCCTTTTACTGGGTTTGTCTCTCCCCGCTCCAGACCCCTCAAGGAAGGTTCCTTGATGTTGGTGAGGGGCTCTTGATTTAGGGAATTGGATCTGTGCTCCAGTTCCCCGAATTAAGCCTGAATGCCTTCCACATCCCCCCCAGGTGCTGTATAATCCTCCGGGTTTAGCGCTTCCCCTTGATTATAATAATAATAATCCCCGCTCCAGAAAGTACATATTTAGAACGTTGAATAGTTCCCAATAATTAATTACGTTGACTGGCTTTATGCGGGCCGTAAATGTTCTTTGTACATGTTCCAGCTGTGATCTCTCTCCTGCCCTGACTACGAGCCCTTAACACCGAACAGTAAGTTAAAATATCAACGATGGCATTATTTCCTTTGTTTTGAAAGTTCTGGCATCATCCCCGTCATAGTGTGAATTATTTATTCACGTTAAATCACGTTAAACAGCGTTCAGTTTACATCTTCCGAACGGCTTCCATATTAAATGGCTGAGGCATATTAGAGCCAGGATAGTAGCTATTAAGTTTCGTTTGCGTGCAGGCAAGTTTGTCGATGTAGTAAAATAGTATATAAAAAAAATCTGGAATCAGAATCCGTACCGCAGCTGGAGAATGACTAGTTTGATCGGCTTCAAATTTTAACCACTAGTGTGATTTCCCTGAACACAAGGATCACGCTGCTATTGTGTGCCATAAGTTCCAATTCGTCAATTTTATTGAACACTGAGATTAATTTCAAAAGCCGTAACAAAAGGATCTTCCTTCTGATTGGCTTCAAAATATTACTGACGATGTATTTCATATGGACGATGTTTGGTCCAAATTTGAAATTTTACTGAAATGATTAAAATTGAAATAGTTGGAATCAGATAAATCACTGGAGAATGCCTTTTCTGACCGGTTTCAAACTTTTACCATTATGCTAAAAATAGAGCTGAACACTTCTCCAAGGTTGATGGACTGATTATATAATCTTTACTTCACTTCTACACCTACTGACTATATCTGACTGGAGAAGTCTAGTGTGTGGGTGACAACGTTGTAACAATAAAGACAACCAACTGCTGCACATGTGTCTTACTCATCAACTGTTGGTCTTTAATAAAACACAAATTGTCATTCACTTTTACCTGTGTAAATTTCACTTTGCCATCTTTATTCAACAATTTGTTTCGCTGTGCAACAACTAGAGAACGACTCTACCGATCACCTTCAACTCTAAATGCAGACGTATGTTCATTGGATGTAGTTTTGCCTTATTTTTAGGCTATGTGGTTGCCAGTTTTATCAAATTGGATTTTTTTTTAATCAAAATCAAATATATTTTTTTTACAGAATTTGCAGAACTGTAAATAAAATGTAAAGGAGAAAACGAGAACAAAATAAAAATGTGAGGCTTCATGATGTTCCAACATTCTCACCAACATTTTTCCTTTGCTCTTTACAATTCTCGGTTTATTATTCAAGAACGCCTTATTCGATCGGCTTCAAATTTTCAACACCTGCATAATGTATCTTAGGCAAGAATCACGGGACTACTTACATGCCTGGATGCTTGTGAACAATGCCAAGCAGGCCATTCCCAAATTTTGTTTCCGTGTGTGTGTGTGTGTGTGTGTATGGGAGGAGGGAGACGAGGCTACTTTCCTCTCATCCACTTCAAAATTTTAAGTGTTGTAACCTACTTAGACGGAGGCTGGTATATTTAATGGTGTGGATATTACTGCCACTTTTAATCTCGAGTATTATTTTACCTTAATTCATTATTTTGTCTTCATCTATGGAAGTGAACTTATCTTTCCCTTGCTTGGATTGAATTTAAATATGACCCCTACGGGTTTAGCACTTCTTTGATTAAAATATAACAATTTTTTTTTTATTATTATTAACACACTGGCCGATTCCCACCAAGGCAGGGTGGCCCGAAAAAGAAAAACTTTCACCATCATTCACTCCATCACTGTCTTGCCAGAAGGGTGCTTTACACTACAGTTTTTAAACTGCAACATTAACACCCCTCCTTCAGAGTGCAGGCACTGTACTTCCCATCTCCAGGACTCAAGTCCGGCCTGCCGGTTTCCCTGAACCCCTTCATAAATGTTACTTTGCTCACACTCCAACAGCACGTCAAGTATTAAAAACCATTTGTCTCCATTCACTCCTATCAAACACGCTCATGCATGTCTGCTGGAAGTCCAAGCCCCTCGCACACAAAACCTCCTTTACCCCCTCTCCCCAAACCCCTTTCCTAGGCCGACCCCTACCCCGCCTTCCTTCCACTACAGACTGATACACTCTTGAAGTCATTCTGTCTCGCTCCATTCTCTCTACATGTCCGAACCACCTCAACAGCCCTTCCTCAGCCCTCTGGACAACAGTTTTGATAATCCCGCACCTCCTCCTAACTTCCAAACTACGAATTCTCTGCATTATATTCACACCACACATTGCCCTCAGACATGACATCTCCACTGCCTCCAGCCTTCTCCTCACTGCAACATTCATCACCCATGCTTCACACCCATATAAGAGCGTTGGTAAAACTATACTCTCATACATTCCCCTCTTTGCCTCCAAGGACAAAGTTCTTTGTCTCCACAGACTCCTAAGTGCACCACTCACCCTTTTCCCCTCATCAATTCTATGATTCACCTCATCCTTCATAGACCCATCCGCTGACACGTCCACTCCCAAATATCTGAATACATTCACCTCCATACTCTCTCCCTCCAATCTGATATCCAATCTTTCATCACCTAATATTTTTGTTATCCTCATAACCTTACTATTTCCTGTATTCACTTTTAATTTTCTTCTTTTGCACACCCTACCAAATTCATCCACCAATCTCTGCAACTTCTCTTCAGAATCTCCCAAGAGCACAGTGTCATCAGCAAAGAGCAACTGTGACAACTCCCACTTTATGTGTGATTTTTTATCTTTTAACTCCACGCCTCTTGCCAGGACCCTCGCATTTACTTCTCTTACAACCCCATCCACAAATATATTAAACAACCACGGTGACATCACACATCCCTGTCTAAGGCCTACTTTTACTGGGAAATAATTTCCCTCTTTCCTACATACTCTAACTTGAGCCTCACTATCCTCGTAAAAACTCTTCACTGCTTTCAGTAACCTACCTCCTACACCATACACCTGCAACATCTGCCACATAGCCCCCCTATCCACCCTGTCATACGCCTTTTCCAAATCCATAAATGCCACAAAGACCTCTTTAGCCTTATCTAAATACTGTTCACTTATATGTTTCACTGTAAACACCTGGTCCACACACCCCCTACCTTTCCTAAAGCCTCCTTGTTCATCTGCTATCCTATTCTCTGTCTTACTCTTAATTCTTTCAATAATAACTCTACCATACACTTTACCAGGTATACTCAACAGACTTATCCCCCTATAATTTTTGCACTCTCTTTTGTCCCCTTTGCCTTTATACAAAGGAACTATGCATGCTCTCTGCCAATCCCTAGGTACCTTACCCTCTTCCATACATTTATTTAATAATTGCACCAACCACTCCAAAACTATATCCCCACCTGCTTTTAACATTTTTATCTTTATCCCATCAATCCCGGCTGCCTTACCCCCTTTCATTTTACCTACTGCCTCACGAACTTCCCCCACACTCACAACTGGCTCTTCCTCACTCCTACAAGATGTTATTCCTCCTTGCCCTATACACGAAATCACAGCTTCCCTATCTTCATCAACATTTAACAATTCCTCAAAATATTCCCTCCATCTTCCCAATACCTCTAACTCTCCATTTAATAACTCTCCTCTCCTATTTTTAACTGACAAATCCATTTGTTCTCTAGGCTTCCTTAACTTGTTAATCTCACTCCAAAACTTTTTCTTATTTTCAACAAAATTCGTTGATAACATCTCACCCACTCTCTCATTTGCTCTCTTTTTACATTGCTTCACCACTCTCTTAACCTCTCTCGTTTTCTCCATATACTCTTCCCTCCTTGCATCACTTCTACTTTGTAAAAACTTCTCATATGCTAACTTTTCTCCCTTACTACTCTCTTTACATCATCATTCCACCAATCGCTCCTCTTCCCTCCCGCACCCACTTTCCTGTAACCACAAACTTCTGCTGAACACTCTAACACTACATTTTTAAACCTACCCCATACCTCTTCGACCCCATTGCCTATGCTCTCATTAGCCCATCTATCCTCCAATAGCTGTTTATATCTTTCCCTAACTGCCTCCTCTTTTAGTTTATAAACCTTCACCTCTCTCTTCCCTGATGCTTCTATTCTCCTTGTATCCCATCTACCTTTTACTCTCAGTGTAGCTACAACTAGAAAGTGATCTGATATATCTGTGGCCCCTCTATAAACATGTACATCCTGAAGTCTACTCAACAGTCTTTTATCTACCAATACATAATCCAACAAACTACTGTCATTTCGCCCTACATCATATCTTGTATACTTATTTATCCTCTTTTTCTTAAAATATGTATTACCTATAACTAAACCCCTTTCTATACAAAGTTCAATCAAAGGGCTCCCATTATCATTTACACCTGGCACCCCAAACTTACCTACCACACCCTCTCTAAAAGTTTCTCCCACTTTAGCATTCAGGTCCCCTACCACAATTACTCTCTCACTTGGTTCAAAGGCTCCTATACATTCACTTAACATCTCCCAAAATCTCTCTCCTCTGCATTCCTCTCTTCTCCAGGTGCATACACGCTTATTATGACCCCCCTTCTCGCATCCAACCTTTACTTTAATCCACATAATTCTTGCATTTACACATTCATATTCCTTTTCTCCTTCCATAACTGATCATTAAACATTTCTGCTACCCTTCCTTTGCTCTAACTCTCTCAGATACTCCAGATTTAAATCCCATTTATTTCCCCCCACCGAAACTCCCCTACCCCCTTCAGCTTTGTTTCGCTTGGGGCCCAGGACATCCAACTTCTTTTCATTCATAACATCAGTAATCATCTGTTTCTTTTCATCCGCACTACATCCACGCACATTCAAGCAACCCGGGTTTTATAAAGTTTTTCTTCTTCTTTTTTAGTAAATGTCTACAGGAGAAGGGGTTACTAGTCCATTGCTCCCGGCATTTTAGTCGCCTCATACGACACGCAGGGCTTACGGAGGAAAAATTCTTTCCATTCCCGTGGACAATAGAAGAAATAAAGAAGAACAAGAGCTATGTAGAAAAAGGAGAAAAACCTAGATGTATGTATATATATATGCATGTACGTGTCTGTGAAGTGTGACTAAAGTGTAAGTAGGAGTAGCAAGATATCCCTGTTATCTAGCGTGTTTATGAGACAGAAAAAGAAACCAGCAATCCTACCATCATGCAAAACAGTTACAGGTTTCTGTTTCACAGTCATCTGGCAGGACGGTAGTACCTCCCTGGGTGGTTGCTGTCTACCAACCTACTACCTACTGTGAATGAAATCAACCTTCAGTGGCCAATGCATCGCATGAAACATTGTGTGTCAAGGCTATGTAGGCACAAACTTTGCTGACTCCTGTGCAATAACTGGAAAATGCATCTTCTGGTCGGCTCTAAACTTTTAGTGATGTTTCCCTCAAAGGAAACAATCTCTTGATATTAACTTGTGTAAGTTATCATGGGTCAATTTTATTAATGAAATTGGTTTCTGTGAAATAACTGTATACCGTCTCTTCTGATCAGAAACAAGTGAGTGTCTGACTTTATTTGGTTATCGTATGTTAAATCAACTTAATACTGTTTTTATACTTCCATGACATCTGCTGCCCTCAAGACCACTGAGAAAAATGTTTATGTACTCTTAGCTTGCATAAAATTTACTAAAGTTGCTTTCTTACAAGCTGCTCAATCTTAAGAGAACTTTGGATTAATTGTGGCCCGTGTGGGTCCTGATTTGCTTTTTTGGGGGATGGGAGAGGAGTGAAGAAATTGGAAAAAAAATTAAATACTGCTTTTCATGAAAATTTCCGAGTATCGCATTTGATTAGCTTCGACCCTCCCAGGCGGAGTACTTGACGGTGCGATATCTGAGTGACTTCACGCTTAATGTGTATGGGTTTTGATTACTTTAGCAGTATCAGTTGTTGGTGTTCTGTTGATACCGTACTGTGGTGCTCACCATCAATATTGTATTGAAGCTTACCAGCAAGAATATTGTACAGTGGTACTCACCAGCAAGAATATTGTACAGTGGTACCCACCAGCAAGAATATTGTACAGTGGTACTCACCAGCAAGAATATTGTACAGTGGTACTCACCAGCAAGAATATTGTACAGTGGTACTCACCAGCAAGAATATTGTACAGTGGTACTCGCCACAAGAATATGTACAGTGGTACTCACCACAAGAATATTGTACATGGAAACTCACCAGCAAAAATTATTGTACAGTGGTACTCACCAGCAAGAATATTGTACAGTGGTACTCACCACAAGAATATTGTACAGTGGTACTCACCAGCAAGAATATTGTACAGTGGTACTCACCAGCAAGAATATTGTACAGTGGTACTCACCAGCAAGAATATTGTACAGTGGTACTCACCAGCAAGAATTTTTGTACAGTGGTACTCGCCAGCAAGAATATTGTACAGTGGTACCCACCAGCAAGAATATTGTACAGTGGTACTCACCAGCAAGAATATTGTACAGTGGTACTCACCAGCAAGAATATTGTACAGTGGTACTCACCAGCAAGAATATTGTACAGTGGTACTCGCCAGCAAGAATATTGTACAGTGGTACTCGCCAGCAAGAATATTGTACAGTGGAACTCACCAGAAAGAATATTGTACAGTGGTACTACCAGCAAGAATATTGTACAGTGGTACTCGCCAGCAAGAATATTGTACAGTGGTACTCACCAGCAAGAAAAATTGTACAGGGGTACTCACCAGCAAGAATATTGTACATGGTACTCACCAGCAAGAATATTGTACAGTGGTACTCACCAGCAAGAATATTGTACAGTGGTACTCACCAGCAAGAATATTGTACAGTGGTACTCGCCAGCAAGAATATTGTACAGTGGTACCCACCAGCAAGAATATTGTACAGTGGTACTCACCAGCAAGAATATTGTACAGTGGTACTCACCAGCAAGAAAAATGTACAGGGGTACTCACCACAAGAATATTGTACAGTGGTACCACCAGCAAGAATATTGTACAGTGGTACTCGCCAGAAAGAATATTGTTACAGTGGTACTCACCAGCAAGAATATTGTACATGGTACTCACCAGCAAGAATATTGTACAGGGGTTACTCACCAGCAAGAATATGTACAGTGGTACTCACCAGCAAGAATATTGTACAGTGGTACTCACCAGCAAGAATATTGTACAGTGGTACTCACCAGCAAGAATATTGTACAGTGGTACTCACCAGCAAGAATATTGTACAGTGGTACTCGCCAGCAAGAATAGCATCAAGGTAAGAACATAGGCTAATACAGGATATAAAGAAGGAAGGGAAACTGAGAGGAAGGACAGACAGAGGAAGAGGTAGACAGAAGAGGTAGACAGAAGAGGTAGACAGAAGGGGTAGACAGAAGGGGTAGACAGAATGGAGGGTAGACTGGAGAGACGGGGTAGACGGGAGGGGTATCTGCGCTATTTTCGAAATAATTCCGCGTTTTCTATTAATAAAATACTATACGCCACGAAGACTGGCTACTTCTCTGCACACAACATACTTTTATATTTCCGTAAATAATGTTAGTAGTTACACGACTGGAAACGTACAAATAAATTAAGTTATAGAAATATACACAAATGTCTTTGATGCATACAAGATTTATTAAAAAAATTAAGCAATGAATGCAAAGAAATTTGAACATTTAACTTACTGATCTGACGGAGAGAGAGAGAGAGAGAGAGTGGGGGGGAGGGGGACAGGAAGCAGACATGCGGAGGAAAGAGGATGTGAGAGAGACGCTCCCAGGCAGTGAGAAGAAAAAGTTTCTCAAACCAGTTCCTCGCTCATGACTCTACGGAAGCTAGCCACGCCTATACCCCACCTTCTGCGTCATACCCACGCCCATACCTACCTTCTGCGTCACACCCACATACCTTCTGCGTCACACCCACGCCCATACCCACCTGCGTCACACCCAAGCCTATACTCATATTTACAGGTCAGTAGAAGTCTTTGGTAGTCTCCACCTTCAAGTACCTCGCTGGACCATCTTTCTCTGAAAGTTGAGTTTCATGCAGCGTGTAGAGCTGATGATTTACGTGTCCCGGCCACTGATTTAGAGTAACAAGGAAGATCTTCCAGTGACAGATAACCTCCTCAGTATTCTTCAACTAATTAAGCATCCGCTTATGCTGCATTACCAGAATTTCTAACTGCCTGTGCACAATAAATCTCTCGTCTAGGTATGGTGTATTGGCGTCCGTCATGTTAGTGGCTGCCAGTAGGCATGTCAAAAGCGAGTGGTTCTTAGAGTCAACCACTGGCTCAGAGCAAAGACTTTGACACAAGTCTCTCTATCTTGCATCTGCTGGTTGATCATGGTTACTTCCTCCCCTCCCCACCCAATACCTGGTCTCTTCCAAAGGTGACAGTAGGGCCGACCACTTGCACCACCTGCATCCACCCCTGCACCACCTGCATCCACCCCTGCACCACCACCTGCATCCACCCCTGCACCACCACCACCGCCTGCATCCACCCCTGCACCACCTGGTATCGTCTTCCAGATGTGACCACGACTCTCAACAATATTACCTCAAGGAGAAACCTGAAGCATAAATATGGCTGGTCGCACCAGCAAAGCCGAAGACAACTGCAGCAACTAAAATATGTGACAAAATTTATACTTTATATACAAGAGTTTCCACGAAATGGACTTTTTTTCCACTCTGCACTTAAATACTGCCAGCTGGACTAGAGTTTCCTTACACGGGATATGACATCCCATCACGACTGGAGTTTTCTAGCATTTTTTCCTCCTAGGTGCGAACTCTGCAGCTTAACATACAGGTATGTATTTGTGACTGGTAGGTGAGCTGGGGTGTAAGGAAACTTGCCCAAATGCTTCTCCTAGGAATCGAACCTGGGACCTTGCCATTTTTAGTAAAATGCTTCTCTCACCAGTGAGCTACACAGCACTCAAGATTGTTTTACCTGACATTAGGGGGGAGAGAGAGAGGGGAGGGGAGGAAAGAGAGAGAGGGGAGGGAGAGAGGGAGGGGAGAGAGAGAGGGGGGGAGAGAGGGGAGAAGGGAGAGAGAGGGGGAGAGAGAGGGGAGAGAGAGGGGGGAGAGAGAGAGGGGAAGAGGGGAGAGAGAGGGGGGAGAGAGAGAGGGGAGAGAGAGAGGGGGAGAGAGAGAGGGGAGAGAGGGAGAGAGAGAGGGGAGAGAGAGAGGGGAGAGAGAGAGGGGAGAGAGAGAGGGGAGAGGGGAGAGAGAGGGGAGAGAGAGAGGGGGAAAAGAGAGAGGGGAGAGAGAGAGGGGAGAGAGAGAGGGGAAAGAGAGAGGGGAGAGAGAGAGGGGAGAGAGAGGGGGGAGGAGAGAAGAGGGGAAAGAGAGAGAGGGGAGAGAGAGGGGAGAGAGAGGGGGAGAGAGAGAGGGAGAGAGAGGGGGAGGAGAGGGGGAGAGAGAGGGGGAGAGAGGGGGAGAGAGGGGGAGAGGGGGGGAGAGGAGAGGGAGAGAGAGAGAGAGAGAGGAGAGAGAGAGAGGATGGGGGGAAGGTACCAGGAAAGGTGGTAAAGACGGGTCCATTTGGGATGTACCTGTATCGTGTTACTCCAGTCTCCTCCAGTGTACCCGTAATTCTATACACTATTCTCCCTCCCTCCTCTCCCTCGCTCTCTCTCCCTCCCTCCTCTCCCTCGCTCTCTCTCTCCCTCCCTCCATCATGTTATAAATGATCACTCTTATAGGGAACATAACGATGCATTTCAATCTCTGCTCGATCATGTTCGAGAAATGATCTGGTGATGCCGACAAGATGTGGAAAAAGACACTTACGTACAGTTAAGGACATTTATTTAAGGAAACGTTTCGCCCTGAGTGGCTTCTTCAGTCTTAATATAGAGGTAACTAAGAAACAAGATTATACAGTGGCAGGAGTCCCTTTATTGCATACCCCAGCCCTCTGTACCTCAATGCATGGAACCAGAATAGTGCAGAGTGAGGAATGAGATAATGCAGTAAAATATCACTGCTGAGGATCGGAATCGAATCGGAAGACATTCACAGAGCAAGACGACTCGTCTCTCGCCTGCACGCGGACAGAGAGAAGACAGCTTCTACACAACAAGACGGGCATCAAACAGCAACTATACTCCGGCTGTACTCTTAAGAACATCACTTCATCGGAGATCATTTATTCCCAGGATGACTTCTGGAACATGTTCGTACTGTAGAATGATATCGATGAAATAAAGTCGGTTGACCACATGAAATTGCTGGCCCAAAGATGGCTCCAACTTCATCCTGGTAGCCTGGTCGGTAGCCTGGTCGTGGCCCGGTAGCCTGGTGGCTAAAGCTCCCGCTTCACACACGGAGGGCCCGGGTTCGATTCCCGGCGGGTGGAAACATTCGACACGTTTCCTTACACCTGTTGTCCTGTTCACCTAGCAGCAAATAGGTACCTGGGTGTTAGTCGACTGGTGTGGGTCGCATCCTGGGGGACAAGATTAAGGACCCCAATGGAAATAAGTTAGACAGTCCTCGATGACGCACTGACTTTCTTGGGTTATCCTGGGTGGCTAACCCTCCGGGGTTAAAAATCCGAACGAAATCTTATCTTATCTTATCTTAAGACTTTCAAAACAGCTGAGGAAGGTAACATCTCTGTGCCTAACCCAGGGGTGGTGGTCGGGGTGGGGGGTCGGGGTGGTGGGTCGGGGGTGGTGGGGGTCGGGGGTGTTGGGGGCGGGGGTGGTGGGGCGGGGGTGGTGGGGGTCGGGGGGGTGGGGTCGGGGGTGGTGGGGGGGCGGGGTGGTGGTCGGGGGTGGTGGGTCGGGGTGGTGGGGGTCGGGGGGGGTGGGGTCGGGGGTGGTGGGGGTCGGGGTGGTGGGGGTCGGGGTGGTGGGGGTCGGGGGTGGTGGGGGTCGGGGTGGTGGGTCGGGGGTGGTGGGTCGGGGGTGGTGGGTCGGGGTGGTGGGTCGGGGGGGGGTGGGTCGGGGGTGGTGGGTCGGGTGGTGGGTCGGGGGGTGGGTCGGGGGGGGTGGGTCGGGGTGGTGGGTCGGGGTGGGTCGGGTGGTGGGTCGGGGGTGGTGGGTCGGGGGTGGTGGGTCGGGGGTGGTGGGTCGGGGTGGTGGGTCCGGGGGTGGGGGGTCGGGGGTGGTGGGTCGGGTGGTGGGTCGGGTGGTGGGTCGGGGGTGGGGGTCGGGGGTGGTGGGTCGGGTGGTGGGTCGGGTGGTGGGTCGGGGGTGGTGGGTCGGGGTGGTGGGTCGGGTGGTGGTCGGGGGGGGGTCGGGGGGGTCCACAAAGTATCAAGCATTACTCAGTTGAAGCATTGAAAAATGATGTTTTAAATTAAGAGTGATTCGCCCACCTACCATGATGGCTGGCTACTACCATCATGTCTTCCTCTCACCTACCATGATGGCTGGCTACTACCATCATGTCTTCCTCTCACCCACCATGATGGCTGGCTACTACCATCATGTCTTTCCTCTCACCTACCATGATGGCTGGCTACTACCATCATGTCTTCTCACCACCATGATGGCTGGCTACTACCATCATGTCTTCCTCTCACCTACCATGATGGCTGGCTACTACCATCATGTCTTCCTCTCACCTACCCTTTATGGCTGGCTACTACCATCATGTCTTCCTCTCACCCACCATGAGGCTGGCTACTACCATCATGTCTTCCCTCACCTACCATGATGGCTGGCTACTACCATCATGTCTTCCTCTCACCCACCATGATGGCTGGCTACTACCATCATGTCTTCCTCTCACCTACCATGATGGCTGGCTACTACCATCATGTCTTCCTCTCACCCACCATGATGGGGTGGCTACTACCATCATGTCCCCTTTCCCCTCACCCACCATGAAGGCTGGCTACTACCATCATGTCTTCTCACCCACCATGATGGCTGGCTACTACCATCATGTCTTCCTCTCACCCACCATGATGGCTGGCTACTACCATCATGTCTTCCTCTCACCCCCCATGATGGCTGGGTACTACCCCTCATGTCTTCCTCTACCCACCATGATGGCTGGCTACTACCATCATGTCTTCTCACCCACCATGATGGCTGGCTACTACCATCATGTCTTCTCACCCACCATGATGGCTGGCTACTACCATCATGTCTTCTCACCCACCATGATGGCTGGCTACTAAACCCTCATGTCTTCTCACCACCATGATGGCTGGGGTACTACCATCATGTCTTCTCACCCACCATGATGGCTGGCTACTACCATCATGTCTTCTCACCACCATGATGGCTGGCTACTACCATCATGTCTTCTCACCCACCATGATGGCTGGCTACTACCATCATGTCTTCTCACCACCATGATGGCTGGCTACTACCATCATGTCTTCTCACCCACCATGATGGCTGGCTACTACCATCATGTCTTCCTCTCATCCACCATGATGGCTGGCTACTGCTATCATGTCTTCCTCTCACCCACCATGATGGCTGGCTACTACCATCATGTCTTCTCACCCACCATGATGGCTGGCTACTACCATCATGTCTTCCTCTCACCTACCATGATGGCTGGCTACTACCATCATGTCCTCCTCTCACCTACCATGATGGCTGGCTACTACCATCATGTCTTCCTCTCACCCAAACCCTGATGGCTGGCTACTACCACATGTCTTCCTCTCATCCACCATGATGGGTGGCTACTACCATCATGTCCTTCCTCTCACCCACCATTTATGGCTGGCTACTACCATCATGTCTTCCTCTCACCCACCATGATGGCTGGCTACTACCATCATGTCTTCCTCTCACCCACCATGATGGCTGGCTACTACCATCATGTCTTCCTCTCACCCACCATGATGGCTGGCTACTACCATCACGTCTTCTTCTCACCCACCATGATGGCTAAGCTGCTGCCATAATTTTCCAGCCACTACTGCTACTGAATCTTAAATTCCTTCCCACTCTAGCAGCTGGTATGAACCCTGGGGGCTGCAATCCTACCAGCAGCTCCGGTACAGACGTACCACAGCTTGCTAACTGTACCACAGCGAAGTGATCAAGGTCTCAGAAGTGATCAAGGTCCCAGGACCGAAACGTTTTCTAATAAATATGTTATAGTGTTTGCTTACGTGTCTTTCTAAACCATCTCAGTGGTGACCTGTACTTAACTCTCAGTGGTGACCTGTACTTAATTCTCAGTGGTGACCTGTACTTAACTCTGTGGAGAAGTGTCTTGTGTGCTCCCGTGGACTGAACCAAGATGCCCTCCATCGAGCAACTTTACCAGCAACTTAAGGAAGAATTGAGGGCAGCGAAGATGGAGATACGGCGATTGACCGAGGAAAACAAGAGGATTCGTAGTAGTCCTTCTGTTTCGAGTCCTCAGGTCAAGAAGGGATCGTGGTCAGTGGCTGGACAGCAGGGGACGACGAAGTTGACGATCAAGAAGACGAATGGAAAGCCAGAAACGATGAAGAAGAAAGAGACTGCTGTGGAAACTCCTGTGGAAACCTCCAACGCATTCTCGTGCTACCCGACGAATGTGGATCGACTACTGGGATCGTCACGACGAACGACAACAAGGAGGTAAGAATATTGTTGTGTTGGGATAGCCAGGTTAGATACATGGATAGGGCATTCTGCTTGAAGGACAGGAGTAGGAGACAGAGGGTATGCTTTCCTGGGGCTGGGATGGAGGACATTGTTACCGGCTTGAAAAACATCATGAACGGTAATGGGGTCAATCCTATTTTTTTGCCTCAGTGCTGGAGGCAATGATGTAGGCAAGCATAGAAGTGAGGATTTAGTTAGAAAGTTCAGGGCAGCTATAGACATAATTAGGAAGAAGGGGGGGGCGCCCTGTTATATGTGGCATTTTGCCAAGAAGGAGGTGTTGGTAATGAATGGTTTTTCCAGAGCAATTTGGGATTAATTGTTGGCTGGATAAACACTAAGGATAATGCAGTACCATTCATTGACAACGGGACAACTTCTATGGCCAAAATGACATGTATGCCAGGGATGGGGTTCACTTACCAGGGCAGGTGTGGGGTTTTCTTGCTAACTCAGTTGAGAGGGTTGTTAGGACTTTAAACTAGGGTTAGTTAGAGGTTTAATGGGTTTAGAAATGATAAATAATGAGTATGGATATATTGACTTATGCTCTGATATTAAGAATCTTAATACTAACTGTCATGGAGTAACTCTGGGTAATGATAATTCAGAAATTGTGTAAAAACAAAGATGAATAGGAAAAAATGTGCAGAAGAAAAAATATATGATGGTTTTTTATGCTAACAGTCGAAGTGCAAGAAATAAAATTAATGAACTACGTTTTGGGGAGCATGTGCTGGGAACTTTGATATCATTGCATTAACTGAAACGTGGGAAAGATTAAAGAGTCGGGATATGACTGCTGAGTGTAATATTCAGGGATTTAAATTGTTCAATGTGGATGATGTAATGGAAGGGGGGGGGGAGTTGCATTGTATGTTCGGGGAAAATATTATTGTTGCATAAAAACAGGTATAAAAAAAAGAAAGACAGTAACAAGTCTGGGCAGAGTTCGGGGAGGGTCAAGAAAAACTAATTCTAGGTGTAATATACCGACCTCCAGGCTTGGGTCACGATAGAGGGAGACTTCTTTGGGACAAATTGTTAGGGCTTCTGGACACAGTAACATAGTCATAGTAGGGGACTTTAACTTAGTCAAATTGACTGGAATTCTTTGACAGGTAATCTAGAGTCCAGTGACTTTATGGAAACAGTTCAGGACTGTTTTCTGAAAAAGAGCGTAACTGAGCCTACCAGGGGTAATAATTTTTCTAGACCTAGTCTTGTCAAATAAGGAAACACTCGTGAATAATCTGGAGATCACTGAAAAGCTTGGCGCAAGTGATCACAAATCCATCACTTTTAGCATTAATTGGGAATGCAAGAATAATGATAATACAGTAAAAATCCCTGATTTTCGTTCTGCCGATTATAATGGACTTAGGGAACATCTGTCTAATCTTGATTGGGGTTATCTACTAATGATTTATTGACGTAATCAACTTATGAATATGAAGGGATCTGCTTTTAAAGATTGTTTTCTTAATAATGTACACAGTGCCCAAGTACATACATTCCCCAGAGAGAAATTAGGTCTAATAATAATGATCCCAAATGGGTTAAAAGGAGGCTAAAGCATCTATTAGGGGAGAAAAGGGAATTTATAGGCGCATCAGAAGAGGAGAGGTTAACCTTACTGACCAAATGTTCAGCTTAAAAGAGAAATAAAAAAGGCGATTAGAAAGGCTAAACGTGACTATGAAATTTGAGTTGCTAATGAATCAAAGACTAATCAAAGGGTCTTTCAAGTGTTATGGACGAAGGTGAAGGAAAAAGTAGGACTCTGGAAAATGGATGGACAGCTGACGGGTAATGGAAATGGAAATGTGTTCCTTATTTAAGACTATTTTTTGTCAGTTTTTAACAGGGAAAATGTAAATGAGATTCCAGTAATTAACAATTATTTAGTTCCTGATAAATTTAAGTTAACTAATATTACGTCACGAGGGACATGGTTATTAAACAGATAAAAACTGAAACAAAAAAAGTCCCCGGACCCGATGAGTTGTTTTCAAGGGTACTTTAAGGAATGCAAGATGGAGCTTAGTCAGCCATTAACGAGTGTATTTAATGCGGGCCATCCTTACCCGTGTTGTGCCAGAGTTGTGGAAGATGGCTAATGTGGTTCCTATATTCAAATCAGGGATAAGTTCCACTCCTTCAAATTACCGTCCAATAAGCCTGACATCTATAGTGGGCAAGTTATTAGAATCAATTATAGCTACATTATCAGATGTCACCTTGAAGAGCAAACTTGATAAATGAATCTCAGCATGGATTCACGAGAGGGCGTTCCTGCCTGACAAACTTTCTGACGTTCTTTCAATAGAACATTTGAGGCAGTTGACAGTGATAGGGAGTATGATATTGTTTATTTGGATTTAGTAAGGCCTTCGACAGAGTACCTCACAAGAGACTCTTAAGAAAAGTGGCAGCTCATGGTATAGGAGGTAAAGTTCTAGCATGGATTGAGGGATGGCTTACCAATAGAAAAGAGAGAGTTACCATTAATGGAGTGAAACTGAATGGGGATTAGTCACTATTGGCTTTCCCACAAGGATCAGTTTAGGCCCTCTCTTTTTCAAAATTTTTACATTAATGACCTTGATTGAAGGGATTACTAGTGAATGAGTAAGTTTGCTGATGATACAAAGATAGGCCGTATAATTCACTCTGAGGAGGAATCAATGAACTCCAGGACGATTTGAACAAATTAATGTCTTGGTCTGAAAATGGCAGATGAAGTTTAATGTGGATAAGTGTAAGGTACTTGCCTGGTAATAAAAAATAACCCTCGAAGCTAAATCTAGGTGAAGTAGAGCTTGGCCCATACAGAATGTAAAAAAAGACTTGGGGAGTCATGGTAAGCAGAAATCTAAAGCCAAGACAGCAGTGCCTTAGTGTGCGCAACAAGGCCAACAGTTTACTTGGATTTATCTCAAGAACTATAAGTAACAGAAGTCCAAAAGTTATTTTAAAAGCTCTATACATCCTAGTGAGGCCTCATTTAGATTATGCTGCTCAGTTTTGGTCCCCTTATTTAAGGGAAATGGACATAGACTCATTAGAGAACATACAGAGAAGAATGACTAAATGATTTACTGTGTAAGGAACCTCCCGTATGAAAAATAGACTTAAAGCCTTAAATTCCACTCTCTGGAGAGGCGTTTGAATGAGGGGAGATATCATTGAAGTGTATAAGTGGATGACGGGCATAAACAAGGGAGATATTAATAAAGTACTGAGGGTGTCGAACCAGGTAAGAACAAGAAATAATGGACATAAGTTGGATAAATTTAGATTTAGAAAGGACATAGGTAAGTACTGGTTTTCTAACAGAGTTGTAGATGCGTGGAACAGTCTTCCCAGTGGGGTGATAGAGGCTAGGACCTTGGGTAGCTTTAAGAAGAGACTGGACAAATATATGAGTGGGAGGGGCTGGGTTTGATTGGTGTCATGGGGTACGGGAGTTATTTCTTGAGTAGCTTTAGGTAGATGTCGTTTTGTGCAAGAAAGGTATAAAATACCGACAATATGAAAGTTAAGACACGTGTGCAACATCTGGATATCTTTATTGTAGACGTTTCGCCATCCAGTGGCTTTATCAATACAGATTCTAGGACATAATAGGAAGACAGTAGAACTATATACAAAAGATGAGGTAATCAGTCCCTCGGCCTTGGAGTCAGTGTTCACAGCATCGCGGTGGAGGAGAATCCACCGCGATGCTGTGAACACTGACTCCAAGGCCGAGGGACTGATTACCTCATCTTTTGTATATAGTTCTACTGTCTTCCTATTATGTCCTAGAATCTGTATTGATAAAGCCACTGGATGGCGAAACGTCTACAATAAAGATATCCAGATGTTGCACATGTGTCTTAACTTTCAGATGTCGTTTTGATAAGGACCTGCCTCGTATGGGCCAGTAGGCCCATACGAGGCCCCCCCCCCCCGCACACCACCAGAGGGGAACACAACACACTTCACTACTCTATAAAAACATCTGCCGCCGCCAAGGACACAACAAACAATACAAATAATTAATATCACAATGCATACTGCTGGTGCTGTAATAACTTAATGTAAACAATGGGTGGTATAATGTTAACACACACACGTCTGGTATAATGTTACACCTATATCACCAACCCTCACACGCTTGATATAATGATAAACCCCCCTCCAACACCAACCCCACTTCTCTCTCTCTCTCTCTCTCTCTCTCTCTCACACACACACACACACACACACACATATATCTGGTACAATCTTATACCAAGTCAACGCCCTTCCCCCCCCCCACACAGGTACTGTCTGAATACTGAGTAAATGTCAACAACCATTCTGATACCATATTACTTCTGAGGAAATGGTATGGTGATACCGACAAGATGTGGAAAAAGACACTTATGTACAGTTCAGGACATTTATTAAAGGAAACGTTTCGCCACGAGTGGCTTCTTCAGTCCTAATACAGAGAAAACTAAGAAAACATTTATATATATAGTGGCAGGAGTCAGGTGAGGTGACGCGTGGGTAGAGGTGGTAGTAGTAGTAGTAGTATAGTAGTAATGGAACTAAGGAGGTGAGGCAAGAGAGGGACCTGCGGGCATCAAGTAACACCAGTTCCAGGATGGGTAATATCCTCTTGCTTAGTAATTTTGAAATACTGTAACTACCGGATTTTTGCTTTATAGTGTTACTGACAGAAATTAGTGCAGCTTCAATGCATTTTCTCCGTCTTAAGTCGTCTTCTTTAATAACTAGTTTAGCTTCATTGAATTTCATGAGGTGTCCAACATCGTCTCTATGTTGAACACGTGCGTTTTTGCGGGTCTCATTTCTGCAAGCATTTTGTGTTCTGCTATTCTAATGTCCAGAGTTCTGGCTGTTTCCCCTACATATACTTTGTCACACCCCCCACATGGTATAGTGTGCCAGAATCATGCTTGGGTTTCTGTATCAGGTTCCTAATAGTAGTTGAAGAGCTGGTAGATATTTTAGCCAGTTTTCTGTCAAACATGTTTGAAACATTAGTGGCAACGTTGCTGACCGGTAAAACGATGTAACTTGGAGGCTTTTCTTCAATTTGATAGGTGTTGGTCTTGCTGAGGATACGTGCCGCACCTTTCCTACAGTCACGTATGAAGTGTAGGGGAAAGTGCAGTGAACTAAAAGAGTTTTGGGGATTTTATGTACTTCTTCTTCGAGGAACTGTGGACTGGAAATTCTGTAGGCTCTCAGAAAGAAGGCCAATAACTACCCCTCTTTTAGTTCTTGTGTCATGGTGAGAGAAGAAATGTAGAAGATCGTTCTTGTAGGTAGGCTTCCGGTAGACTTTAAAAGAAAGTTTATTTTCCCCTGTGCGTAAGAGAACGTCGAGAAAAGGTAATTGGTTGTCCTTCTCCTCCTCTAGTGTAAATTTAATAGTAGGTTCCAGAGTGTTACAGTATTTCAAAATTACTAAGCAAGAGGATATTACCCATCCTGGGAACTGGTGTTACTTGATGCCAGCAGGTCCCTCTCTTGCCTCACCTCCTTAGTTCCATTACTACTACTACTACTACCACCTCTACCCACGCGTCACCTCACCTGACTCCTGCCACTATATATATAAGTGTTTTCTTAGTTTTCTCTGTATTAGGACTGAAGAAGCCACTCGTGGCGAAACGTTTCCGTTAAAAATGTCCGAGGAACTGTTATAATAAGTGTCTTGTTTCCACATATTACTTCTGGCTAGGAACCACTGGCATTATTAACACTAACAACACCAAAGCATTGTATGACAGCAGCATTTTCAGAGTAGAACGTCACGAGAAGTACAAAAGCGACCCGTATCTGTTCCAACTCTGATATCTCTCCTGCCCTGACGGCAGCCGTCATAAAATGATAGATGGTACCTTAGCAAGAGAACAAATGCGATTTGACTTGCGTCACCACACTGGCCATCGTTTCTTTTTTTTTTTTTAATTTATAATTATCCACCGTAATTTTCTCGATTTCGTAACATTTTGGTTGTCTTGATTATACGACAGGTTTTTCAAAATTCTTTCGTTCCGCTTGTCACATCAGGCGCCCATCTCTCAACCAGACAGGTCTGTTTATGACTTGTGTAACAAAGTACACTTACTGTGTGTCCAAAGACTAAGTCAGTTTTACTTCATAATTTACTAAAGTCCAATGAAAAGGAATATTATAAAATTTTAATAGAACGTGGAAAAAATAAGACCCCCCACCCAAATTAGTTCTTGTGTACATTCACCAATAGTGTTATAGCAGTACGTGACTAGAATAGAAGCAAAGAAAGAGCCAAGACTGTAGCAACTGGAATAGAAGATTCTTCCTAGGAAACAGTCCCTGATAGAGGGGTCACCACGAGTAAAGAGCAGGCAATACAAAACACGAGTACAATGGCATGGTGTGGAGGAACATGGTGTGGGAGAAGGACATAAAGGCTAGTCTGTCAGGAAGCGTACATACACTTTCTGCTCACGGACTAGCTTGTACCTAGTGGCTCCTCTCCAAGATATTTTGACAGCACCTAGAATCACTTAGTCATACGAAGTAAGGCAGTTGTGTATAGCCGATTGTCTTGCTACTCGTCACACCCACGAGTAAATTGCCAGTCACTTGCAGCTTTTTCTAGTACGAATACTAACTTAATATTGGTAATGTAAAATATTACTGAATTGAATTCACATTCAATTCACTAACAATATACACAAATATTTACAAATATACTCGTATTTACTAGAGTACTTGCAATATTTGAAGTCCTTGGCACCAATTCAGTAGGATTTAAGTGTGGTAAAATTACTAGTATCGTAAGGTGTTGATGTAATACAACCCCGGCACCAGGACCCTGCCTTGGGGCACTCACTCTGCCAATTTGCTAATGCTAGATTTTTTTTTTTTGGTTACACTGTGTTCTATTTGTCATAAATTTTAACATCTATATGTCTACTTTCCCAACTATGTTGTATTCATCTGCAGTTTTTGTGGCTCCTTGTGGGTTTGTGCCATCATTTGGATACGGTAAAATAAACTAATTGAAGGAAAATGTAGAGAATATTGAGATTTCAGATATTTTATTAACAAAGTGATTTGCAAGTTCTTGCAAGGCTGTGATGTACGTACATTACACATTTACTTAAACATACACACACACACACACACACACACACACACACAACCACCACCTTGAGACTCCCTACATCCTGGCTCCTTCCTTCCTTCCCATGGGAGTTGCCTGAGCACGTCAGGACCTACAGTTAGCTCCTTCAGGTTCTATCCACACAAGGGAGTCCTACCGCGTCCTTCACACCCAGGATGGCAGTGCCACTCACCCCTCCACCCCGAGAGAAGGATCTCTGAAGGAGGCGTCCAGTCACGATGACTACCAACACCCTCCTCATCACCCCCCCTCCCACCAATACACCCCTCAACCTACAGCATTCTTAACACACCCCGTAACACCCATGTCACTCTCCTAACACCCTGTCATCCCAAAGTAAATTTATTCAACCGGGCAAGCAGTTACTTTTTTCTGCACACAATAAGGTAAATTAATTTTTTTAGTTATCCTAGTTGAAATCTAATGTAATACTTTGCGAGACTAGATCATGTGTGTGTGTATTTTCAAGACCGCCGAGAATTTTTGTCACGAATGTAAGACTTGTACAAAATCTGGCTTATCCATCAAGTTGACCGTAGGAGCTAGTTTATTATCTAATAGGAGGGCGGTAGAAGCTAGTTTATTGTACTACCATATCCGTCAAATGGAGGAGACTACGACAGCCCATGAATCTAGAAAGCTCCAAGAACTAGGCACTAATTACACCATTTACAATACTGTCTTCCTGTACTAATATATTTTATGCTGAAGAATAAAAAGGCACAATACCGTGACTTTAACAATACACAAATATCCGAAACGTCACGATAAGTTTCTATGTTCGGGTTATTTGTGTATTTTATGCTATAAGTAAATTTCCTAGGAAATTTCTGGTATTTTGTTTTAATGGATACCTGGAAGTTATTCCGGGGATCAACGCCCCCGCGGCCCGGTCCATGACCAGGCCTCCCGATGGATCAGGGCCTGATCAACTAGGCTGTTACTGCTGGCCGCACACAGTCCAACGTACGAGCCACAGCCCGGCTGATCCGGCACTGACTTTAGGTATCTGTCCAGCTCTCTCTTGAAGGCAGCCAGGGGTTTATTGGCAATTCCCCTAATGCTTGATGGGAGGCTGTTGAACAGTCTTGGGCCCCGGACACTTACGGTGTTTTCTCTTAGTGTACCAATGGGCGCCCCTACTTTTTATTGGCGGCATTTTGCATCGCCTGCCAGTCTTTTACTTTCGTAGGGAGTGATTTCTGTGTGCAGATTTGGGACCATTCCTTCCAAGATTTTCCAAGTGTAGATTATGATATAATCTTCCCTCCTGCGTTCCAAACGAGTACAAGTCAAGTGCTTCCAAGCGTTCCCAGTAGTTAAGGTGCTTGACAGAACTTATACGTGCAGTAAAGGATCTCTGTACACTCTAGATCTGCGATTTCACCTGCTTTGAATGGAGATGTTAATGTACAGCAGTATTCCAGCCTAGAGAGAACAAGTGATTTGAAAAGGATCATCATGGGCTTGGCATCTCTCGTTTTGAAAGTTCTCGTTATCCATCCTATCATTTTCTTTGCACGTGCGATCGTGGCACTGTTGTGATCCTTGAAAGTGAGATCCTCAGACATTACTACTCCCAGGTCCCTTACATTATTTTTCCGCTCTATTGTATGGCCGGAGTCAGTAGTATACTCTGTTCTAGTTATTATCTCCTCCAGTTTTCCGTAACGGAGTAGTTGGAATTTGTCCTGAAGGGTCTTAAATTATACAGAAAAGTCCACACAAATCATCCATGTTTCCTGGGTTTATGTGGTAACGTGTACAGATGTTGAAGTAGCGGCGGTCCAGCACCAAGTTGCACGAAGCCAAGAGAAGCGTGTAGATGCCTAGTTGATGCTATACAGCAGCATGGAGAGTAACCTAAGCATGGCTCAAACGGCTTGCGGCCACGAACAGCCAACAAATGTCGCTACTGAAGTACGACTTTGTAGAAAATATACACGTGGCGGGAGGTTTGAAAGGTTACCACAGATAGGTCCATGCGTATACCAGGCCCAGTGCTCTTACCACTCTGCTAGAGAACTTACAAACAGAAAGAGTTTTACAACCAGCACTTCCGTGGTTCAGTGGTCACAGCGCTGGGCTTACCTTCCATATACTTTAGAAGAGTTTCGAGAATTTTTCTACTCCGGAAGCCCGACCCTGGGCCAGACTTGTCTAGTGATTGGTTAACCGGTGTTCATTGCTTGCGACCCGCATATCCATCACGGCCTGGTTAGGGGCCACCATTCATAAAATATTCGATTTCTTTATTTGTCAACCAACTACGTTCATTTTTGGTGTACTATTAGAAGCTTATATCGACAATGCTTGGTGAAGTTTCAAAAATATCGACCAAAAAGCAAATGAAATATGCAAAATTTACTAAAAATTACATTTGGCAGCGGACCTGTACTTAGTGGTACTTGGAAAAGTGATTTTGAGTCTTGCTACTGATAGAACACTTCTAATTCCATCATTGCTCAGGTGCCAATTATATAATAAACATTATGTTCAAGCTAAAAAAAAAAAAGTTTATATTTTTTTGACATTTAAAGATGTTGATATCTTCTGGCAAGACGCTGAACAGACTACACTGACACAATGTTCTCTTATTGTACCCTCGTCGTCCACATTTTTTACTGCTTTGTTGTACATTTCCATGAATTTATTACGTATCTCTCCTTCGCTCCAGCAAGTACATATATAATGTGTTCCCAGTAATTTAAATACTTTACTGGTTCTATGCGGGCTGTAAATGATCTCTGTATCTGTTCCTGAACAGGGCCATCAACAGTGAACAGTACTTTAAGCAAGAGAGTACAAGAGATTTGAAAAAGTTACTATTTCTCCTGTTCTAAAAGTTCATTATCCACCCCGTCATTTTCCTGGCTGTCCTGACATTTACCTAAGTGTGTTCTTTGAAAGAAAAGTCAGCCGATATAATTACTTCTAGGTGTTCCTTTCGTTTCATTTGATGATCCTCTTGAACTTTGTATAATGTGTCCCTTTTGAGTTCATTCTTTCTATACCTAAGCAGCTGGAACTCATCACCACTGAACGTCTGAACGTCATGCTGTTCTCTGCTGCCTACTGGAAAACACTGCTTATATCTTCCTGTAATTTTTCTGCGTCTTCACCCAAGGAAACTTTTATATTTATTTTGGTATCATCCGCAAATGATGATATAAAACTGCGGTGAATGTTTCATCTGTTTGCTATGAGACTAAGAAACAGCAGAGGTACCAGAACCGTGCCTTGGGGTACCTTGGGCTTGCCACACACACAGCCCATGGTTCGAGTCACCGTCCTGTGCAGGAAGCGGGCCAGGGCTCGGGCTTAGGAATGGGCGAGGCGAGGGAACATCAGGCAGTCGTGTGTCAACTACACCCCTGGCTGTCTTCAAGAAGGCACTGGACAGGCACCTAAAGTCAATACCTGATCAGCAGGGCTGTGGTTCGTGCGTCAGTTTACGTGCGGCCAGCAGTAACAGCCTGGTTGATCAGGCCCTGATCCACCACGAGGCCTGTTCACAGACCGAGTCGCGGGGGCGTTGATCCCCGAAACCCTTTCCAGGTATACTCCAGGTATGACATTCCCTCATTAATGCTTATCTCAGGTTTAAACACATATGTATGTAGTGTAGAAATTATTCGTTACATACACAAAGCTAAATAAAAACTAACTTGAGTGGGACGAGTGTTGAGTGAAGAACCTGAACATTGAACTAACATCCCCCCCCCCTCCTTCCAACCATGACATTACCCCTCCCCCCTTCAACTACACTCAACTTGCTGCTGTGGTAATTACGTTCCGACAATACCTCACCGCATCTTCACCTCGTCTTCCTATTCACCTACACATCCTTCCGCCTCGCCTATACACAATGACTCGCATCTTTCTACATCTTAGTTACACTTCGCTCTTCAAGCATGTCACTTAGCATATCTTCCCAAGCCAATCTACCCTCCTGGCCGCCCAC
Source organism: Cherax quadricarinatus (assembly GCF_026875155.1). Classification (NCBI taxonomy): domain Eukaryota; kingdom Metazoa; phylum Arthropoda; class Malacostraca; order Decapoda; family Parastacidae; genus Cherax; species Cherax quadricarinatus. The sequence goes on along the minus strand of NC_069400.1, from coordinate 124,423,334 downwards.
CCACCGGGAGCCGCCGCTGCCGCCGTCACCCACCTGGAGTCGCCGCCGCCGCCACCCACCGGGAGCCGCCGCCGCTGTCACCCACCTGGAGCAGCCGCCCCAAGCCGCCTCTCTGCCAAACTTGCTCCGCAATATAAACTTTTTGTAGCTGCGGCTGGAGCTTCCTCATTCCTGCACGAGGCAGGCTGAGGGCACCACTTGTGTCTGCACCTACACCACCACCACGTACACACGGCACCTACGTACACACGACACCTACCCACCAGCATGAGAAGCCTGGTTGTAAGACAAAGATCCCTACAAACTTAAGCAACATGTAGCAATGACAGAGTCATGGTGTAGACCTGTTTAAGAGAAGGAACCTACACTAGATTCCTAGGATTGTTCTCAATCATTACAAACTAAACCCCGGGTATATTTTACACAACACTAATACTTCTAGTAGAATTGCGTAAGAGAGAGAGACGGAGAAAGAGGAGCAGAGATGAGAAGAGGAGAGAACTGGACGAGAGAGGGGGAAGTGAAGGAGAGGGGGAAGTGAAGGAGAGGAGGAAGTGAAGGAGAGGAGGAAGTGAAGGAGAGGAGGAAGTGAAGGAGAGGAGGATGCGGAGGAAAGGAGGAAGTGAAGGAGAGAAGGACGTGGAGGAGAATAGGACGTGGATGAGAGAAGGAAGTGGAGGAGAGAAGGAAGTGGAGGAGAGGAGGAGAGAAGGAGGAGAGAAGGAGGTGGAGGAGAGGAGGTGGAGGAGAGAAGGAGGTGGCGAGCCTAAGGCTGCACCATCTGCCTTATAGAGACCAGGGGGAGTGGCCACACTAGACCAACCCACTCCACACCACATCCCTCTCACCTCACAACACCCTCTCACTACACCAACACCTTCTCACTACACCAACACCCTCTCACTACACCAACACCCTCTCACTACACCAACACAACCCTCTCACTACAACAACCCTCTCACTACACCAACAACCCTCTCACTACACCAACAACCCTCTCACTACACCAACAACCCTCTCACACCAACAACCCTCTCACTACACCAAACCCTCTCACTACAACAACCCTCTCACACCAACAACCCTCTCACAACAACAACCCTCTCACAACAACAACCCTCTCACAACAACCCTCTCACAACAACAACCCTCTCACAACAACAACCCTCTCACAACAACAACCCTCTCACAACAACAACCCTCTCACAACAACCCTCTCACTACACCAACACCCCGTCACTACACCACAACCCTCTCACTACACCAACAACCTGGTTGACCAGGCAAGCACCAGACAAGTCTGGCCCAGGGCCGGGCTTCCCTTCATATTTAGTTGCAGCTGTTGTTTCATTTATTCTTCCGTGATCTTTACTTATAGTATTATAGATAGTTGATTCACTAATTCCATCGTCTGCTTATTAATAAGACAGCTTCTAAACGTTCAAATCTGCAAGTCTATCGCTCAGCGGGTGAGAATGGGAGAAAAAAACACGTTCCTCCCCCCACACACATATCCACCCTCCTTGTCTTCGATTCGCCAGACGGTTTCAGAAACCAAAGCAAGAAACTGTTCACGACACTGTATAAATCAGGCCCATACTGGAGTACGCAGCACCGGTATGAAACCCATGCCTTATCAAGCATATTAAGAAACTGGAGAAGGTGCAGAAGTTTGCAGTGAGACTAGTCCCAGATCTAAGGGGTACGTCCTAGTGAGAGATTAAGTGAGCTAAACCCGGTGACATTAGAGGAAAGGACTAGAGGTGATGTGATAACGTACAAAATATTGAGAGTAAATGATATGGCGGACAGGGACAATGTGTTCAAGAAACGGGAAACAGGAGCACGAGGGCACAGCTGGAAGTTGAAAACACAAATGAGAAACAGGGATGTTAGGAAGTATTTCTTCAGCAGAGCTTTAAGAGGTACTATAAGAGTCTCCAAGGTGAGCGTGAGCCCAGTAGCGGCCAGGAGTCGAAACTCGACCCCTGCAACCACATATCGGTGACAATAGGTGAGCTGTAATCCTCTACGTGAGCGTATGTGCAAGTACACACACGTACAAACGTGTACGTACGTTCTGCTGTCATAATTCACCCCAAGAACTCTCCTCAAAATCTCCGTGTTCCACACAAGACACATCACAAGTATACACATCATACAAGACACATCACAAGTATACACATTATACAAGACACATCACAAGTATACACATCATACAAGACAAATATACACATCATACAAGACATCACAAGTATACACATCATACAAGACATCACAAGTATACACATCATATAAGACATCACAAGTATACACATCATACAAGACATCACAAGTATACACATCATACAAGACATCACAAGTATACACATCATACAAGACATCACAAGTATACACATCATACAAGACATCACAAGTATACACATCATACAAGACATCACAAGTATACACATCATACAAGACATCACAAGTATACACATCATACAAGACATCACAAGTATACACATCATACAAGACATCACAAGTATACACATCATACAAGACACATCACATATATATACACTACACTGCGGGTATAACTTTTGATATCCACTGTATTCTGAGGGTCATCACTAATCACAAAAACCGCTGGTCATAACTTCCCTGACCCCCCTCTACTGCTGTGTAAAAATACACCACCTTCCTACCTAGACTAATGACCTCTAGTGACTCCTAGTGAGGACACACTGCCTCCATATGGTGAAGCAGTGTAGCCAGCCATCAATTACACCCTGGGAGGACACCGCCACGCCCTCTGGCAACACCCATGTCCATTATTTCCTCTCTCGTGAAAGGGGAACTAAGGGACGGCGCCCCTTGGCTTGCTTGAACTCTGTTTTCTTGGCTCTTCTCTTTCTCACCTGCGTGACTCTCAAGACTTAGATGAACAAGTGTAGTCACTGCCCATTTGTAAAAATGTTACGTTTTAACGTATTTCTCTCTCTTTACTAACGTTCCTTCTGACGAATGATGACGTTCTTACTTTCAGACAAAATCATGAGGGGGGGGGGGCTACTTTATTTATATCTTCCTATTAGTTTTTTTAACTACATTTTTTCCCAAGGTAATTACTGCTCTGAAAGTTTTGGACTCCTATCCCATTCCATATTAAATATATCAAAATGGTTTTCTTACTCACCTGCTGTACGAGTCTCATCCTGAGTGCTGGAAAACGACCAGGAAGATAACTTTTGTCCCCACTCTGTAATGGTAAATATCGAAAGATAACTTCCCACTGGTTAACAGTAACTATCAAAAAGAGTAGGGTAGCAACACACTGCTGATCTACCTATTACTTCTCCCACTCGTCTCATAGTCCCACTACCTGAAACTACCATACAAGTTTTCCTTTCCTGAGCCAAGCTTCAGTGATAAGTTATCGCCGGAGTATCAGCATTATCTTAGGAAAGACGCGGGCGGTAATACCAAGTCGGGAGGTCCTCTCAAAGGCAGTGTCTTCCTCCTCCCTCAGATTAGGACCACGTCGACGCACACCTGATCTGTTTTACCCAAAGTCTTACTTCCACTGATCAAATCTGCAAGAGTGGGGCCCGGGGATAGGGAAGGTAGTTAGGCTGAGGAGGAGAGATTAGGAACAGAGTTTGAAGACGGGATGAAGGGTAAGAGAATGAGGGAAGCACGAGATAGGAAGCTCAGAAAGAAGGGTTAAGGAAGAGAGGATAAAGAATAAAAGGAAATGGGAAGGAGATGGAAAGGAGTGAACAAAAAAAGACTAAGCAAACAGAAGGATGGAAATAGGACTGAAACAGGGATGAGGAGAGGAATTAGGAACAAAGGAGAGTAAAAGTGGAAAGAAAGAGGAGAGTGAAGAGAATGTGGGGATGGTGTTGAAGACCTCTCCCTCCCCACACTGATAACACCCAACAGGGAAGAGGTCACGCCTCCTCCACCCAGGTCACTAACCTGACCCCAGGTTACATACCCGGATATTCCCAAGACTCTCCTTCCCCACGCCACCTGTACCCACAGTCGCTTCCGGAGGTCACACTGCCCCCGCGCCCCGGTTCCAGACCATGTCTCCTGGTTCCTGGCCTCGTCTGTCAAGTTACTGCCCCGCAGCCCAGTGTATGCACCACAGTCGGGCTGATCAGGAGCTAATTTGAGGAAATTGTCGAGATCCCTCTTGAAGACAACCAGAGGTCTGTCGATAATGCCACTTATGCATGGAGGGTGTTGAAAACTCATGGTCCCTTTACACTTATTGAATACTCTGTGTACTCATCGTGCCCCTGTGATTATGTAGTTATTTCAGTGTGCAGGTTGTTGAAGGAAACTAACAAGCTACAGGAATTGTCCAGTACCTGAATGTAGCCCCTTGCATATACCAGGTAATGCAGAGGAAGAATTTTACCCGAGAGAGATTCTAGACGAAGAATCGACCTGGGAGGTATTCCAGTGAAGCAGGAAAGTGAGAGGAAAAGTGCCACTCACAGGATGGATAAAGAAAAGTTGCCAGGGGTATACACCCCACCAAGCCCCTCACCGGAAGCGCACATGAACAGGATGACACTAGCAGGATATGCAAAGCAGGCAAATATGAGAATAACCTTAAGGAAAATTAAGCAGGGGATTTTTGTATTCTCTTTTCCGGGGCAGACTGATGGCTACTAGGAGGCGTCACCATGGAACTTATCAGAGACACAGACAACAACGTCCAGAATCCTACCCAAAGACTGCTCATAAAACGTAAGTGTTGTTATACACTTGAATAGGTTAAGAGAGCTGAACCTTAAACCAGTAAAAGACCACTGAAGCAAAGTATACATCACCAAAACATGTACGATACTTAAAAAATGATATAAAGATAGGCCATTAGAGATTCGAATTCGAAGCGGTTCGCGGGTATGGTCTCGCCCCGGGTCTTTTCCATGAGGTGGCCTGGCACTAACTCCCCAGGTGGGAGAGTATCGTAAGTCTTCTTTCTTGGGAATATTGGAGATGAACGTAAACAGTACAAGGAGACATCTCCCCCCCCCCCAAAACTGAAGAATTCCTTTACTGTGATGGCAGTGCTTGCATGGATTCAAAAGTAGACATGACAAGTCCGAGAGCGCAGGGAGTAAGCCGTAGTTACCAGGTTGTGTGAAGGCCGAGTCCAAGAACTGGAACCCAGCTGTCGCTCGCAAAGTGTGACGCTTTCCACATCTTGCCTGTGACTTGTTCTGTAGACCTGTATAACCTACCAGCTTATTTTGAAGAAAGACTTTTTGACTGCCTGGTCAACGAGGTTGTTGCTAGCGGCAGCTAGCAACAACCTGATGAGGATGAGGGCCACCAGCCCACAATCAACAACCTGATGAAATGAGGGCCACCAGCCCACAATCAACAACCTGTTGAGGATGAGGGCCACTAGCCCACAATCAACGATTAATGCCTTTGATATACCTTTATCTTTGAAGAATTTCGAAAGTATATCTACTCTCTGAGCCCGGCCATGGCCAGGCTCGTCTGGTGCTTGCCTGGTCAACCAGGCTGTTGCTGCTGGAGGCCCACTGCCCCACATATCCATCACAGCCTGGTTGATCTGGCACCTGGTGATGATACTTGTCTAGTTTCCTCTTGAAGGCTTCAATACTTGTTCCAGCAGTGTTTCTGATATCTTCTGGTAAAATGTTGAAAAGTCTGGGACCCCGGATGTTGATACAATGTTCCCTTATTGTCCCCACCGCACCCCTACTCCTCACTGGGTTTATTTTACACTTCCTCCCATATCTCTCACTCCAGTATGTCGTTATGGCAGTGTGCAGATTTGGGACCAAGCCCTCGAGTACCTTCCAGGTATATAATATCATGTACCTCTCTCTCCTCCGCTCCAATGAGTACATGTTCAAGACTTGCAGGCGTTTCCAGTAGTTCAGGTGCTTTACTGGCTCAATGTGAGCCGTAAACGATCTCTGTATTTGTTCCAGCTCCGATATTTCTCCTGCCCTGAACGGGGCCGTCAACACTGAGCAATATTCTAAGTGAGGGAGCACTAGCGATTTGAAGAGTGTCACCACGGCATTGTTTCCTTTTTTTTGAAAGTTCAATACCCACCCAGTCTCTTCCTGGCTGTCGTGATCTTTGTTTTGTTATGGTCTTTAAAAAAAAAGGGTCCGCTGACATAATTATTCCTAGGTCTTTTACGTGCCCTTTACTTCTTTTGGTGCCCCTCTTGATTTTTTGATATAGTGCCCTTTTGAGTTCTTCATTCTTTCCATACCTAAGCAGCGGGAACTTATCCCCATTGAACGCCCCATGTTGTTTTCCACGTCCCCTGGAAAACCCTGTTCATGTCTTTCCCGTACTTTTTTAGTCCTCTACCGTACTGACTTTCATGCTTATTTTAATTTATCGCAAATGATGAACAAAAGTGTGCCCGGGTTTTTGCTATGTCTGCTATAGAAAGAGCAGAGGTGCCGGGCGTGCCTTGGGGCACTGAGCTTTGACCTCGCGATGCGGACTTGCCCGTTCATACATTTTTGTGTTCTGTGTGTTAGGAAACCAAAAACCCTTGCCTACCTTCCCCCTAATGCCCTTGCCCTTCATTTTGTGCGTTATCACTCCATGATCGCATTTGTCAAACGCCTTTGCAAAATCTGTGTAAATCACATCTGCGTTTTGTCGTCTTCCAGTGCCTCCGAATTCTGTCATAATGGTTTCAGCACTGTAAAGGGACATGATCGTCCTCTAAAAACCTGCTGGTTCGGTTTAAGTTGGTTGTGCTTGCTCATGAAATTTGAAACCCTCCGTCTCAAACACACTTTCGAAGATTTTTATGATGATGTGAGGGGTTTTAGGGCTACTGGTCTGTAATTTTTTTAGCTATGCTCTACTGCCTCCCTTGTGCAAAGGGGGATATTTTCTGCACTCTTAAGCCTCCGTATTTCACCTGGGATCTAAACCATCTCCAAAGAATACTGAGGGCTCGTGCTAGTGGTACTCCTCTCAGTAGTGGTCCAATTCTACAGGTAGTTCTTAGCTAGGATTTTGCGTAGGAATAGAAATATTTTGGGTTTCTTGCAATATCCTGTATGGCCTTTTTTCCCTTTGTACTCTGTGGGGAAATGACATCCTAAGTTTTTGCTCTAATACAGTGATCCTCTGCTAAGTCTGTTTTTCCTCTGTTGTAGCATATTTGTGTTTTTAAGCAGTTCAGTAACCTGTTTTCTTCTTCTGTACCATCTCCTACGCTCTCTCTCTATATCTGATCTTCTTCTGGGTTTCCTCAATGGTACATGTTTCATACATACTTTGTATGCTTCTGTATTCAGCTTCTCTAGGCACTGGTGGGGATTTAGGGTGCTCATGTCTGCCTCCCAGGGTATGTCTGATAGCTCTTGGTGTATTTTTTCCCAGTTAATTCTATGGTTGTTAAAATTAAACTTACTGAACATCCCGTCTCTAACTTCAGCGATGCAGTTTCCTACCCCTGAACACACGCACACAAAAACAGACAGATAGACACACACACACACACACACACACACACACACACACACACACACACACACAAAAGAGTCTTTTGTAAAATTCTAAGAAAGGGAGGAAACAACAAGGCTGGGAGAAAGCACAGAGATAAACTAGTGGGAAAACTGGAAGAAGGGAAAAAAAAGAAAGAAAAATCCGAGAGACAAACAAATGACTAAGAGGATAATGAGAAGCTCTAGAGTTGCGGGAGCACACGTTCCCCGGGTTGCTTTTAAGAGTCGAATCTCAGCTCTTGGCCCCTAGTCTCAACCTACAATCAACCTGCATCACAGGTTCCAATTTGCATGGTGTCTACTCTTGAAGTTGTGTCCACTGAGTTTGCTTACACTACTCCCCGGTGCACCTCACTCCACTGTCTTACCTGAAGAAGTATTTCCCAACATCCCAGACACTAGAACACTCGCAACACAGCAACACTAACCAAGCCATGACACTAGAAGAGATACGATAAGCTCATGACGAAGTATGGAGAGAGTGGCTCTAGCAGCGACCAGAGAAGTGGCGGGGCCAGGAGCTGTGAATCGACCCCTGCAACCCCAAATAGGTGAGTGCAAATAGGTTAGTACACACACACGTTCACAACTCAATCCCAAAAGCACGTCCCTAACCCACGCTTATCCCCACACACGCTCACAACTCAAGCCCAAACAAATGCCCCCACGGGGCCACGACCCACGCCCATCCCCACACAAACACCCACACCCCACGCCCAAACGCCACCCACTGGAATGGAAGATGACATCACTTGAACCTTCAACCTCAAGAGGCGTTTCTTGTGAACTTCTCCGTCGACCCCGCCAGCGAGGACATAACAGGCAGTTTGAGGAAAAAATGATAAACAGGGGAATATTAAGACACAAAAAACAAGACAGGTCTTCTGCAAAATTCTAAGAAAGGAAGGAAACAATGCGTGAGAGAAAGCAGAGATAAACCAGTAGGAAAAATGGACGAGAGGAAAAGATAAAAGGAGAATCAGAGAAACAAATGACCAAGAGGATAATAGAGTTGCGGGAGCACACATTCCCCAGGTTGCTTTAGGAGTCGAATCTCAGCTCTTGGCCCCTAGTCTCAACCCACAATCAACCTGCATCACAGGTTCCTATTTGCATGGTGTCTACTCTTGGAGTTGTGTCCACTGAGTTTGCTTACACTACTCCCCGGTGCACCTCACTCCACTGTCTTAACTGAAGAAGTAGTTCCCAACATCCCAGACACTAGAACACTCGCAACACAACAACACTAACAGTCATAACACCACAAGACTCCCAACACAACACTAACAAAGTCATAACACCACAAGACTCCCAACACAACAACACTAACAAAGTCATAACACCACAAGACTCCCAACACAACAACACTAACAAAGTCATAACACCACAAGACTCAACACAACAACACTAACCAAGTTATAACACCACAAGACTCCCAACACAGCAACACTAACCAAGTTATAACACCACAAGACTCCCAACACACACTAACAAAGCCATAACCCCACAAACTCTCAACACAACACTAACAAACCCCATAACACCAAAAGACTCCCAACACAACAACACTAACAAAGTCATAACACCACAAGACTCAACACAACAACACTAACCAAGTTTAACACCACAAGACTCCCAACACAGCAACACTAACCAAGTTATAACACCACAAGACACCCAACACAACAACACTAACAAAGTCATAACACCACAAGACTCCCAACGCAACAACACTAGCAAAGTCATAACACCACAACTCTCAACACAACAACACTAATAAAGCCATAACACCAAAAGACTCCCAACACAACACTTACAAAGTTAAAAACACCACAAGACTCCCAACACAACAACACAAACCCAAGTTATAACACCACAAGACTCCCAAAAACAACAAAAACTAACCAAGCTATAACACCACAAGACTCCCAACACAGCAACACTAACCAAGCTATAACACCACAAGACTCCCAACACAGCAACACTAACCAAGCTATAACACCACAAGACTCCCAACATAGCAACACTAACAAAGTCATAACAAGTGTCTTTTCAGTTTGATGTACCGCGGATTTCCTGACTGAAAATTTGTGCACTAATAAATTTCTATGTACTAAAATAAAAATTTAAATGTTTCTACTGAAACTTGAGATTTTCTCTGCTATCTGCACTAGTTTGGAAGGCGCACTGCGGCTGCCTCTCGTGTAGTGTTCTCCAGTGTTTTATCATGTTAAAAATAATATCCTTTATTTATTGAAATCTGCAATTTTTTTTTATCCTATTTCCGTAAGTGAATTATAAGTAGCATATTCTTTTCTCTAGAGGAACCCGCACAAGTTGGAATTCAAACAACGTGGCCTGTCACTATGTTAGGTCACCTTGAGTTGCTTACGGGGGTCACCGCCCCCGCGCCCCGGTCCCAGACCAGGCCTCCTGGTTGCTGGGTTGATCTATCAAGCTGTTAGTGTCTGCCACCCACAGTCAAACGTACGCACCACAACCCGGCTGATCAGGAACTGATTTGAGGAATTATATGTTGGGTTCCCTCTTGAAGACAGCTAGCTATGGGTTTGTTGGTGGAGCTCCTCATAAAATGAAGATGTTAAAAAGTCGTGGTCCCTTTACACTTTTCAAGATCTGTCTCGCTCCTCGGCTTTTCATCTTAGGTATCCTACACCGTCTCCTAAGCCTCCTCTACTCATATGTAGTAATTTTGGTGTGTAGGTTTGGTACCAATCCTTCCAGTGTCTTCCAGGTGTAAATTTTCCCTGTGTTGACGTGGACCGCTATTAATACACAGCAATATTCCAGCCTAGAGAGAACAGTGCCCTGAAGAGTCATCATTGGCTTGGCATATCTTGTTTTAAAGGTTCTAGTTATCCAACCTATCATTTTTCTTGCAGTTGCTCCTTGAACGTGAGACGAAGATTATCACTCCCAGGTCTCTCACATTAGACTTACGCTCTAGGTAGGTTCAGATTAGGTTTATTAGAATAAAAAAAATGTTAGTATACAAATTTGTTGTATAACACCCAGTTAACCTTAACCCCTTCACTCTTGTAGGTTCACCCTGGTCCTTCCCTCCTCTAGGTTCACCCTGGTCCTCCCCTCCTCTAGGTTCACCCTGGTCCTTCCCTCCTCTAGGTTCACCCTGGCCCTTCCCTCCTCTAGGTTCACCCTGGTCCTCCCCTCCTCTAGGTTCACCCTGGTCCTTCCCTCCTCTAGGTTCACCCTGGCCCTTCCCTCCTCTAGGTTCACCCTGGCCCTTCCCTCCTCTAGGTTCACCCTGGTCCTCCCCTCCTCTAGGTTCACCCTGGTCCTTCCCTCCTCTAGGTTCACCTGGCCTTCCCTCCTCTAGGTTCACCCTGGTCCTTCCCTCCTCTAGGTTCACCCTGGCCCTTCCCTCCTCTAGGTTCACCCTGGTCCTTCCCTCCTCTAGGTTCACCCTGGTCCTTCCCTCCTCTAGGTTCACCCTGGTCCTTCCCTCCTCTAGGTTCACCCTGGTCCTCCCCTCCTCTAGGTTCACCCTGGTTCCTTCCCTCCTCTAGGTTCACCCTGGTCCTCCCCTCCTCTAGGTTCACCCTGGTCCTTCACTCCTCTAGGTTCACCCTGGTCCTCCCCTCCTCTAGGTTCACCCTGGTCCTTCCTCCTCTAGGTTCACCCTGGTCCTTCCCTCCTCTAGGTTCACCCTGGTCCTCCCCTCCTCTAGGTTCACCCTGGTCCTTCCCTCCTCTAGGTTCACCCTGGTCCTCCCCTCCTCTAGGTTCACCCTGGTCCTTCCCTCCTCTAGGTTCACCCTGGTCCTCCCCTCCTCTAGGTTAACCCTGGTCCTTCCCTCCTCTAGGTTCACCCTGGTCCTCCCCTCCTCTAGGTTCACCCTGGTCCTTCTCTCCTCTAGGTTCACCCTGGTCCTTCCCTCCTCTAGGTTCACCCTGGTCCTCCCCTCCTCTAGGTTCACCCTGGTCCTTCCCTCCTCTAGTTTCACCCTGGTTCTCCCCTCCTCTAGATTCACCCTGGCCCTTCCTTCCTCTAGGTTCACCCTGGCCCTTCCTTCCTCTAGGTTCACCCTGGTCCTCCCCTCCTCTAGAGGTTCACCCTGGCCCTTCCCTCCTCTAGGTTCACCCTGGTCCTTCCCTCCTCTAGGTTCACCCTGGCCCTTCCCTCATCTAGGTTCACCCTGGCCCTTCCCTCATCTAGTTACCTGGCCCTTCCCTCTCTAGGTTCACCCTGCCCTTCCCTCTCTAGGTTCACCCTGGCCTTCCCTTCGTCTAGGTTTCACCTGGCCCTTCCCTCTCTAGGTTCAACCCTGGCCCTTCCCTTCATCTAGGTTCACCCTGGCCCTCCTCATCTAGGTTAACCCTGGTCCTCCCCTCTCTAGGTTACCCTGGTCCTCCCTTCTCTCTAGGTTACCTGGTCCCCCTCTCTAGGTTAACCCTGGCCCCCTTCTCTAGGTTACCTGGTCCCTCCTTCTCTAGGTTAACCCTGGTCCCTCCCTCATCTAGGTTATCCACCCTGAGTCCCTTCCCCCTCCTCATAGGTTAACCCTGGCCCCCCTCATCTAGTTAACCTGTCTCCCTTCGTCTAGGTTACCCTGGTCTTCCCTCCTCTAGGTTAACCCTGGTCCCCCCTCTCTAGGTTAACCTGGTCCCCCTCATTAGGTTAACCCTGGTCCTCCCTCATCTAGGTTAACCCTGGTCCTCCCTTCGTCTAGGTTAACCCTGGTCCCCCCTCATCTAGGTTAACCCTGGTCCCCCCCTCATCTAGGTTAACCCTGGTCCCCCCTCATCTAGGTTAACCCTGGTCCCCCCTCATCTAGGTTAACCCTGGTCCCCCTCATCTAGGTTAACCCTGGTCCCCCCTCATCTAGGTTAACCCTGGTCCCCCCTCATCTAGGTTAACCCTGGTCCCCCCCTCATCTAGGTTAACCTGGTCCCCCCCTCATCTAGGTTAACCCTGGTCCCCCCTCATCTAGGTTAACCCTGGTCCCCCCTCATCTAGGTTAACCCTGGTCCCCCCTCATCTAGGTTAACCCTGGTCCCCCCTCATCTAGGTTAACCTGGTCCCCCCTCATCTAGGTTAACCTGGTCCCCCCTCATCTAGGTTAACCCTGGTCCCCCCCTCATCTAGGTTAACCCTGGTCCCCCCTCATCTAGGTTAACCCTGGTCCCCCCTCATCTAGGTTAACCCTGGTCCCCCCTCATCTAGGTTAACCCTGGTCCCCCCTCATCTAGGTTAACCTGGGCCCCCCTCATCTAGGTTAACCCTGGTCCCCCTCATCTAGGTTAACCCTGGTCCCCCCCTCATCTAGGTTAACCTGGTCCCCCCTCATCTAGGTTTAACCTGGTCCCCCCCTCATCTAGGTTAACCCTGGTCCCCCCTCATCTAGGTTAACCTGGTCCCCCTCATCTAGGTTAACCCTGGTCCCCCCCTCATCTAGGTTAACCCTGGTCCCCCCTCATCTAGGTTAACCCTGTCCCCCCCTCATCTAGGTTAACCCTGGTCCCCTCATCTAGGTTAACCCCGGTCCCCCCCTCATCTAGGTTAACCCCGGTCCCCCCCTCATCTAGGTTAACCCTGGTCCCCCCCTCATCTAGGTTAACCCTGGTCCCCCCTCATCTAGGTTAACCCTGGTCCCCCCTCATCTAGGTTAACCCAGGTCCCCCCTCATCTAGGTTAACCCTGGTCCTCCCACCAGTCTTCATCCCATAATCGGGAATGTCACAAACAAGATTACTGCTACATGCTCGTACCCTCCCCATATACCACACCGGCTGCCCACATGTTAAGCTGCCTCCGCCTTCATCAAGCCTACAGCACAAGACTGAGGTCTTGTTAGACTAACTTCGCCTCCGTCTACTCCACAAGTCTGGATTTATCACCATGAGGGTTCTTTACTGATCTCTCTCACTTAAAACCCAAGGCTTAAAAGACTTTAAAGACCACCTGGTCCCTTGTACAGTATCAAACCCCTTATCTCTCTTCTCGACTTACAGGTTCAAAGAGCGGAAGGCTTTTCTGAGGAAGAGGGAGGCAGCAGGCATAGGACAGAGGAAGAGGAGACAGGAGAGAGCAGACAGAAAGGGAGACAAACGGAGGAAAGGATAAAGAGAGCATGTAGGGAGAAAAGAATGGCTGGAAAGATGGCCAAGAGGAGGGGGGAACAATGCAAAGGTCGGGAAAGAAAGGCTATCAGGAGGATGGAAAGCGTAGAAGGAGACCGGAAGAAGCCAAGTTGGAAGAGACAGTGCAACGGAACGTTCGGGTGGGGAGAAGGGAGGGGAAGGGGGACGGGAGAGGGAAAAAATCAAGACTATCACTTTCCCACCACCTCCTGCTACACTTCTCCCTGTAGCTACGCATAGTCACTTCCGGGGGTCACCGCCCCCACGGCCCGACCCCAGACCAGGCTCCTGGCCCAATCATCAGGCTGTTGCTGCCTGCTGCACCGTATACCAACATATACACCACAGCCAGGCTTACAAGGAACTAATCTGAGGAATGAGTCGACTTCCTTCTCGAAGACAGCTAGGAGTATGTTGGTAATCCCCCCTCAGGTAAGCATGAAGGGTGGGTGTTGAGTCGTGGTCCCTTTACAATTACTGAGTTTTCAGTGTACTGCTCGCTCCCCTGTTTTTCACTGGAGGCATCCTGCACCGTCTGCCAAGTCTTGCGTTCAAATGTGGTTATTTCAGTTTGCAGATTTGAACCCAATCCCTCCGGTATCTTCCAGGTGTAAATTATGATGGATCTTACTCGTCTACGTTCTAAGGAGTACAGTTCTAGGGACTTCAAGTGCTCCCAGTAAATTAGGTGCTTGATACGAGGTGTGAAGGTTCTCGGCATATTTTCTAGTTCTATAATTTCGCCTTCCTTGAAGGTGACTGTTAGTACAAAGCAAAATTCCAGCCCAGAGAGAGAGAGTGACCTGAAGAGTATCATCTTAGGCTTGGCATCACTGTTTTGAAGGTTTTAGTTATCCAACCTGTCATTTTTCTTAACAATAATAACACTGTTGTGTTCCTTGAACGTGAGATCAACACACTATCACTCCCACAGACTTACGCTCTATTGAATAATTAAACTTGTCTTTTACCCCGATTGTGTTTTCATTCCCTCAATCCTTCCGTGACGTAACAACTGAAACACGTCCTCAGTGAATATTAAATAGTTGTCAGTAGGTTACTGGAAGACTTGGTTTATATCAGTTTGGAGTCTCGCTGTGTCTTCTATGGATGACACTCGTAAAAATTCTAGTATCGTCTGCAAAGGATGATACAGTGCTAAGATTTATGCTGTAGATGAATGGTTCAGAGAACCGACACGTTGATAAATTAGACATGTGCAACTCTTGGGTATCTTTATTGAGGAAACGTTTCGCCACACATGTGTCTAATTTATCAACGTGTCGGTTCTCTGAACCATTCATCTACAACCCTGTCGGACACTGCAACTTCTTGGGATCTTAATACTTGGGAATTCTTCGCTTGCCTAACCCTTGGGCACGACCTACTTCCACATTAAACAAATGTGACACCACCTACAACTGCTGCACCTCTCCTGCACACAGAAATCACTTCCTACGAAAGTAAAAGACTGGGCAGGCGATGCAAAATGCCCCCAATAAAAAGTAGGGGCGCCATTGGTACACTAAGGGAAAACACCATAAGTGTTCGGGGCCCAAGACTGTTCAACAGCCTCCCATCAAGCATTAGGGGAATTGCCAAGAAACCCCTGGCTGCCTTCAAGAGAGAGCTGGACAGATACCTAAAGTCAGTGCCGGATCAGCCAGGCCAGCTGTAACAGCCTAGTTGATCAGGCCCTGATCCATCGGGAGGCCTGGTCATGGACCGGGCCGCGGGGGCGCTGATCCCCGGAATAACCTCCAGGTAACCTTCTCCGCACATATGCCGTATTCTATTCAAGATTGATGGACTGACCACATCGACTCAAGGTTGAGGGACTGATTACCTCATTCTCCTCCTGATCTTCAAGATTCTCCTTTGTATAAACTGATGAAGCCACTGTGTGGCGAAACGTTTCCTCAATAAAGATACCCAAGAGTTGCGCATGTGTAATTTATCAAGATTTATGCTCTTGTCTATGTCAGATACGAGAATGAGAAAGAGAAGTGGGGTGAGTACTGTGCCTCGGGGAACATTGTTTTTCCACTATAATAGCCCCTGATTTCCCCACTGTGCTCAATTAGCTCGAAAGTTAAATATCCATCTACCCACCTTTCCAGCTATTCCTTTTGCATGTATTTTATGCACAACCACCCTACGGTGCATAGTCGCACTTGGCAAAGACTTTTGCCAGGTGCGACTATACATTATACAGATACCTAAAGTCAGTGCCGGATCAGCCGGGCTGTGGCTCGTACGTCGGACTGCATGCGGCCAGCAGTAACAGCCTAGTTGATCAGGCCCTGATCCATCGGGAGGCCTGGTCATGGACCGGGCCGCGGGGGCGTTGATCCCCGGAATAACCTCCAGGTAACCTCCAGGTAAGTGAGTGTAAACAACGTCTGCCCCCCCTCCCCTCTCACCTTCTTATCTACCTGGGGAAGGAAGGAGAGAGAAAGGAAAAGGAAGGAAAGAAAAGAAGCAAGGGAGAATTGAGAAAAAGGAAGGGGAGAGAGGAAAAAAGACAAGAGAAAAGGAAGAGAAAGAGGAGAGGGGAGGGGGTGGTAAGAGGGATGGCTACACACAATCACGACCAACCATCAGGATGTTCCGTGGCGTATTTCCGGTGATTTGTTCAAGGCACCAACGTACACATGCAGCGTCTAACCGGTCGTTTGCTACTCTCTCCTCACAAGGTGCTGGTGTACATGTGTACACACACACACACACACACACACACACACACACACATACTTAACCAGGTGGTATAGTTGCTTATATATTTTAATTTTTAGAATTATAATCAAGACTGACTGCCACAGTATCTTACAGAGAGACTAACTAATAAGATATTACAAGGACCCCAACGGAAACAAGTCACTGACTTTGTTTTAGGTTATCTTAGGTTATTTACACACGTTACTATGTAAACATTACCTCTCGGTCCACAACAGGATTCGAACCTGCACACACTGTATTAAAGTACACAGTACTTTGCTGTGGACTGAGAAATAATGTTATTAAAATTTCGTCCGTTTACGAATTGTTAAGCATGTTACTATGATAATTATACTTAAGTATACCTGTATTTAAAGTTACCCGAGGCTGGTGACAGGTGTTCCCTGACACCGTAAAGTTTGGCGTTTTGGGGATTGAAACAAAAAGTACCGGGTAACCGTTCACCCCAAAGGTCTTTGCCCCCCCCCCCAACCAAAACCAACCATCAACCGGGGGTTCAAAATAATTTTTGGGAAAAACAAACATCCCCAATTTCTGGGGCAAAATTAAATTTAAAGGGCCCCCCCAAAACAAAGTACTGTTTGGGTTTATTTCTTATTTTTCCCGGGCAGTAAAAACCCCCCCCAACACCCTCCCATTTTTAAACCAACGTAAAAATAATAATAAAAGCCAACCCAATGAACGCCCCTGTAAACTAAATAATGAAAAAACCCCCCTTTCCCCCCCAACCACCATGTAACCACCACTTAAACCACCACTGTCAACCACCACTTCACCACCCGCCCCCAAACCAATCACCACCCAACTTCCCAACAAAAAACCCATGTCACCCACCAACCCCCGTCCCCACCACCCTTTTTCACCACCCCATAACCCTGCAACACCCCCAAACCCCTGTCAAAATAAAATTTTAAAAAAAAAACCCAACCACCACCCTGTAACACCAAAAAATAACCCCCCTTCCACCACCCCCACTTCACCCCCACACACCACCACCAACCACTTCACCCCCCTGCACCCCCACCACAAAACCCACCACTTTCCACCACTACCACCACCACCACCCCCACTGTACCACCCCCCAACTATCACCCCCACTGTCAACACCACCACCCCACCACCACCATGCCCCACACCACTTCACCACCCCTGTCACCACCACCACTGTCACCCCCACCACCACATCACCCCCAATTTACACCACCCCCAAACCCCCCCTGTAAACACCACCACCATTCACCCCCCTACCACACACCACCACTTCACCCCCCACCACTTCACCACCCCCCCCACTTCACCACCACTTCACCACCACCCACACCACCACTGTCCCCACCACCCCCCCCACCACTTCACCACACTGTCACCACCAACCCACCACCACACCACCAAAAAAGAAAATTAAAACCCCAACCCTGTAAAACCACACCAGTACCAACCATTTAAAAACCCCCCCCCAAACCCCCCCCAAACTGTAAACCCCCAATATGAAACCCCCCACCAAAACCAAACCACCACCATATCACCCCCCACCCCACCCACACCACCCCCCTGCACACCCCCCCCCCACGCACACCCCCACTCCCCCCCTTCACCCACCACCACCCCCCCCCCCCACTCCCAACACCACCACTGCCACCCCCCCACTTCACCCCACCACACTTCACCCCCCTTTTCCCAACACCACCACTTCACCACCCCCCCTGTCACCACCCCCCCTTTCCCCTCTTCAACCCCCCAACCCTATCCCCCCCTTCAAAACCATTCCCCCCCCCCCCAAAAAATTTAAAACCCTTACCCCCCTTTCTAACCCCATCACCACCTTTCTTTCCCCTTCCAAAAAATCGAAACCCCTTCCCACCCCCAAAAAATTTTTAAAAACCCCCAAAACCCTTCCCCTTCCCACCATTTTTTACCTTTCCCCCCCTCTTTACCCCCCATACCTGCCCTCCCCCCCTTTCCCCCCACCCCAACCCGATTCCCCCCCCCTTTTCCCCCCACCATATTAACCCTCCCCTCCTTCCACCCACACCATCCCCTCGCCTCCTCCCCCCTTCCCCCCACCCCCATCACCTCGCCACCCTCCCCCTTTTTTCCACCCACACCTCCCCTCGCATCCCCCCTCTCTTCCACCCACACCATCACCCGCATCCCCCCCTCTTCCACCCACACCATCACCTCGCCATCCCCCTCCTTCCACCCACCCATCACCTCGCATCTCCCCTCTTTCCCCCCACCCTCACCTCGCCATCCCCCCCCTCTTTTCCACCCACCCCATCACCTCGCATCCTCCCTCTTTTCCCCCCCCCCAAAACCCCTCGTCATCCTCCCCCTTTCCACCACAATACCTCGCATCCCCCCCTCTTCCCCCACCCCATCACCTCGCATCCCCCCCCTCTTCCACCCACCCATACCCGTCTCCTCCCCCTTTTCCACCCACCCTCACCTCCATCCTCCCCCCCTCTTCCCCCCACCCATCACCTCGCCCCTCCCCCCTCTTCCACCCACCCACACCTCGTCTCCTCCCCTCTTTCCCCCCCCACCCATAACCTCGCATCCTCCCCCTTTTTCCACCCCCCCCATCACCTCGTCATCCCCCCCTCTTTTCCCACCCCCCCCTCCCCTGTCATCCCCCCCTCTCTTCCACCCCCCCATACCTGCATCCCCCCCTCCACCCAAAACCCTCACCTCGCTCCTCCCCCCTCTTCCACCCCCCCCCTCACCTGAATCCCCCCCCCTTTTCCCCCCAAACCCATCACCTCGCCTCCCCCCCTTTCCTTCCACCCACCCCCTCCCCTCGTACCCCCCCCTCTTCCCCCACCCATCACCTCTCATCCCCCCCTCTTCCACCCAACCATCACCTCGCCATCCCCCCCCTCTTCCCCCACACCATCACCTCGCATCCCCCCTCTTCCACCCACCCATCACCTCGCATTCCCCTCTCTTCCACCCCCCATCCCTCGCCACCTCCCCCCTTCCCCCCACCCCATCCCCCTCGCATCCCCCCCTCTCTTCCCCCACACCTCACCTCTCATCCCCCCCTTCTTCCACCCACCCATCCCTCGCATCCTCCCCCCCCCCCCCTCCCCCCCCCCCCTTTTCCACCCACCCATCACCTTCATCCTCCCCCCTTTCCACCCACCCTCCCCTCGCATCCTCCCCTCTCTTCCCCCCCACCCTCCCTCGCATCCTCCCCCCTTTTCCCCCACCCACCATCCCCTCGCATCCTCCCCTTTCCACCCACCCCATCACCTCGCCCCCCCCTCTTCCACCCACCCAAACCCACCTCGCATCCCCCCTCTTTCCACCCCCCATCACCTCGCCATCCCCCCCCTCTCTTCCACCCACCCCATCCCCCTCGCCATCCCCCCTCTTCCACCCACACCATCACCCCCCCCCATCCTCCCCTCCTTCCACCCACCCATCACCTCCCCACCCCCCTTCTTTCCACCCACCCCATACCTCGCACCTCCCCTCTCTTCCACCCACCCATCCCCTCGCCATCCCCCTCTTTCCCCCACCATCCCCCTCGCCATCCTCCCCTCTCTTCCACCCACCCATCACTCGCCTCCCCCCTCTCTTCCACCCCCCATACCTCGCCATCCCCCCCCCCTTTTCCCACCCACCCCATCACCCGCCATCCCCCCCTTCTTCCACCCACCCCTTTATTTCGCCCCCCCCCCCCCCCCCCCAACCCTCCTCCCCTCCTTCCACCCACCCCACCCCTCGCCACCTCCCCTCCTTCCCCCACCCCATACCCGCCATCCCCCCTTCTTCCCCACCCCATCACCTCGCCATCCCCCCCCCTTTTTTCCACCCACCCCCATCACCCCCCCCCTCCTCCCTCTTTCCCCCCCAACCCCCATCACCTCGCCATCCTCCCCTCTTTTTCCCCCCACCCCACCCCTCGCTCCTCCCCCCTTTTCCCCCCCCCATCACCTCGCACCTCCCCTTCTTCCACCCACCCTCCCCTGCACCTCCCCTCTCTTCCACCCACCCCATCACCCGCTCCCCCCCCTTTCCCCCCCCCCCCCCTTTCCCCCCCTTTTCCCCCCACCCATCACCTCGTCATCCCCCCTCTCCCCAACCCCCCCCATCCCCTCGCACCCTCCCCCTCTTCCCCCCAAAACCCCATCCCCCGTAAACCCCCCCTCTCTTCCACCCCCCCATCACTGCCATCCTCCCCCCTCTTCCACCACCCCATCACCTCGTCATCCTCCCCTCTCTTCCCCCCACCCCATCCCCTCGCCACCCCCCCTTTTCCACCCACCCCTCACCTCGCCATCCCCCCCTTCCCCCCCACCCCATCACTCGCCATCCCCCCCTCTTCCCCCCACCCCATCACCTCGTATCACCCCCCTTCCACCCACACCATCACCCGTCATCCTCCCTCTCCCCACCCCCCCTCCCCTCGCCATCCTCCCCCCTCTTCCACCCCCCCCATCACCTCGTCTTCCCCCCCCTTTCCCCCACCCACACCTCGCCATCCTCCCCCTCTTCCACCCACACCATCACCCCGTCACCCTCCCTTTTTTCCACCCCCCCACACCTGTCATCCTCCCCTCTCTTCCACCCCCCCACACCTCGTCACCCTCCCCTCCTTCCACCCACCCCATCCCTGTCATCCCCCCTTCTTCCACCCCCCCCATCCCCCTCGCCATCCTCCCCTTTTTCCCCCACCCCATCACCTCGCATCCCCCCTCTCCCCCACCCACCCCATCACCTCGTCATCCCCCCTCTTCCACCCACCCCTACCTCGCCATCCTCCCCTCTCTTCCCCCCACCCCATCCCCCTCGATCCCCCCTCTCTTCCACCCACCCATACCTCTCACCTCCCCCCTCTTCCCCCACCCCATCACCTCGTCATCCCCCCCTCTTCCAACCCCATCCCCTGTCATCCTCCCCCCTTTCCCACCCACACCTCACCTTCATCCCCCCCCCTCTTCCCACCCACCCCATCCCCTTTCCCATCCCCCCCCCTTTTCCACCACCCCATCCCCTCGCATCCCCCCCCCCTTTTTCACCACCCCATCACCTGTAACCTCCCCCTCTTTCACCCACCCCATCACCTCGTCATCCTCCCCCCTTTTCCCCCACACCATCCCTTCGTCATCCTACTGACAATGGCAACGCCGAGTAAAAAAAAAAAAGGAAACGCCCAGATGCAAAAAATAAAGTAGGGGATAACAAGGTTCAAAATCCCCTCAAAAATGAATCAAACTGTTCCCAAATTTATCATTACGTCCCCTTAAACAACCCTCCCAGCCCCCTAACACTAAAAACCCCCCTCACAGCCATAAAACAACCCCAAGACCATCTTAGTCCAGTAAATACCACGACCTTATATGTCGTGGTAGGCTCGACTCGAGCCCCGTCGCAGCGGTAGTAATTTTTTAATTTATTTAGTAATTTTTTGCATACAACAGAGACAAAAAATACAGGTAAAAGGGAGCATGCCAAGCCACTATAGCATAGCTTCGGGCTGGCTTAAAAATAACTTTAAAATTAACTAAGCAATGATGAAATCATGATAAAACATTATTGAAACGATAAAATAAAGCACAAATGAGTATTTCAAAGACAGTCCCTATTGTTGCTCTTGCTGTACATTCGTCGAATGGGGTATTTTTTAGGAGTGTATTTAAAAAAAAACAAAGTTAGATTGGGTCCTAGGTTTTTCATTGTGTATATAATTTTGATAACAAAAAGGAATACAAATTTAAAAAGGTTCTTTTTTCGATTTTTTGGTTTTAGTGAGTAAGTGTTTTTTGAGAAGAGACTTTAATTTAAAAAAGGTATTTTTTTATATTTTAAAAATATGAATTCCCGTTTTAGGGGGCCCTTTATGGCTTTTTTTTTTGCTAGCGGAGAGGACCGAGGAACATCAAAAAAGTGATCTGGCCTTGTGTTTGGGCATGTGTTGTTGAGGTTTGGGGAAGGAGATGTTTGAGGGGGGGGTTTAAAACAGAGTTAAGTGTTTATGTATGAAAAGGTGCAGTAATAAGTATGGATGTTTTGTATGGTGAGTGGTTGAGGGGATTTTAATATTGGGGTGTCGCGGTGAGAATTTGTTATCATTTAACTGCAGCCTTTTGTTGGGAAATTTGGTCTGAGATGGTTAATTGTTGTTGACCCCATGCACAAATTTTCCCTAGGTAATAGGGGTAAAAAGAGAGTTAAAAAAGGCCAGAGGCTGACGTGGAACATGTACCGTATTTCATATACCTACAGTCTTGGAAAAATTTTTTTGAAATTTTTGTATATGTGTATGAAATTTGGTCTATTTCAAGGGGGTTCCTAAAATTTTCCCTCTGTTAGCTTAGTGATAGGTGATTGTTTTTCGTTTTGTTAAAGGTACATCTGAGCTCTGTTCCAAATGAATGAAGTAGGTTTTGCAATGTTTATGTAATTTTTTTTAGTCCTCTCCCGGTGATATTTTCTGTAATTTTGGGGGTTTTTCATATTGGGTAGCGTATCTCGGGGGAGAGAAGACGTAGTAGTGCATCGCAAAAATGGGGTTTGAGTAATTGCGAACATTGGGGAGGGCTTTAGTTAAAAAGAAAGAGAAGAGGGGAAGGACACTTTCCCCTTTTGGGCACCCAAATGTAATTGGTTGGGCGGGAAAAGCTTCCCATTTTCGAAAAATATTGGCTTTCTGTTGTGGGTTGACTTGAGGTAGTTGAGGGGGTGCCCCAAACCATGTGTACAATTTTACGTGGAGCAAGTCTGGTCAATGTTCAAAAGCTTTTCGTAAGCAATGAAACCCCATGGGATTCTTTTTTCTCGCATGTATTATGTTTTGCATGTGTTTTAAAAGCATCTTATATTTTTATTAGGCCTTCCAAATTGGGAGGGGGGAGAATGTTTTGGGAGTGAGTGGAGTAGATTTTTAAATTAATTTTTTCAAGATTTTTGAGAGAGGGTGAAAAAGGGGTATTGGCCTAAGTTATTCAACTGTTTGGTCCTCCTTTATGGGGTCGGGGGACCCTCATTTGAGACTTTGGGGAAAGGGGGAGGATTCATGGATTTGTTAAAGAGTGTTTCAATGATTGGTGTATAAATTGTGACACTTTTTTGTATAAAAGGGGGGTAAGGGATTTAAATCCCTGCCTTGTTTTTTAGTGTGTTGAAATAAGGAGACTTTTGTATGGGTTTGTCGGAGCTAGGAACAGTGTTCGGTAGTTGGCCAGTGAGGTAGTCATTTGGTGGGTATCTGAGCTTGGGATTTTATTGGCAAGGATTTGTCCTATAGTGGAGAAGAAATCATTGAGTCTGTTTGCTGTTTCTGTGGTGGGAGATGGGGTTCATCTGATTTTGCTAATTTTATTTCGCTATTTCGTGATATCTTTTTTGTTCCCAGAATTTCTGATAGGGTCTTCCAGGTCTTTTTTTATATCACCATCGTAAGTTGGATAATCTGTTCTCATAATACAGTTTTTTTTGCCCTTCTTATCAGGCTGGTTAGGATTGACGAGTAACGTTTTTGTTTGGTCTCTGGTTATGTGAACCCATTATGTACTGTTTTTCATATCGGTGTTTTGTATTTATGGATTTGAGAATGCTGGGTGTTAGCCAGGACTGTTCAGTCCCTTAGCTGTCATCTGTTAGTTTTCTTAGGGCAGTGCTTGTTATAGAGGTATTGGGTCTTTTTTAGAAAATTATTAATACATTCGTCAATATCTGTATAGATTTCTAGCTCAGTGTGCCAGTCAATGTTTGTTACTGCTGTTGTGAAGTTATAATGGCTGCCTCATTGTGAAGTCTGAAGGTGACTTTAGTAGTGTCTTGGGGTATTTTACCAAGAGTTGTTATGAGGAAAGTAGGGTAGTGGTCTGTGGTATTATCTGTAATTATGCCTGATTTTAAAGGGGAATATGGTGTTGGTCCAGATGTGGTCAAGTAGGGAAACACTAGTCTCCGTAACTCTTGTAGTTTTGTTACTGTGGTAGCAACATGCAGTTACTCATAGTGTTTGTGAATTCAGTAACGTGTGGGTCCTGGTCTTGCAGAGATTTATATTGAAGTCACCTGAGAGTAGTAAGTGATCTTTGTTCATGCGTGCATCAGTTATCATACTTCCTAGGTTTTGACTAAATTGGCTAATGTTTGATTGTGGAACTCTGTAGATGTTTATCACTGTGAGAGGTTTTGTAGGTATTTGGATTTGAATTTAGCTACTTATATATTCCCCATGTTCATCCCTTGTGCAAGTATTAGTGATACATTCTAGTTGGTCTGAGTAGTATATAGCTGTGCCACCCCCTTGTTGGTCTGGCCTACAGTTGTGTATGGCTGTGTAACCAGGAATGGCATAGACATCTGTAGTATCAGGCTTTAGCCAGGTTTCAGTTAGTGTAATGATGGACATATTGGCATGCAAGGAATTTAGTAATGCTAGGAGGTCATCGTAATGCTTGCTTAAAGATCTGATATTGTAGTTAAAGATAGTATGTTGTTGTTGGCTCTGAGAAGTGCCTTTGATTGTTCTGCTGTGTAGTAATTACAGTAACTGTTTGAATCATTTAAGTAGACACGGACACCTAGCCCAGTCGTAGACTGGTAGTAGACACGGACGCCTCGTCAGTGTGTAGATTGGTGGCAGACGTAACGCGCTCAAACAAACCCTCAAGAGAGGAAGGGGAAAACAAA
>NC_069400.1:124298964-124397801 GCF_026875155.1 Cherax quadricarinatus | reverse complement strand
ACCCCCTCCTACTGCCAGCAAAATCAAAACATCAGACAAAGAAATTTTTTAGAACTGACAAAATTTTTGCAAAAGTGCCGGGTCACCCGGGGATGGGTAGGGGTCTGGTCACTAAACAACCTCGTTAAAACCCCGGTTTAACTTGGGCCCAACCAACTAGGGAACAAAAACCTCAAAAACCCCGGGAAAAAATTCCCTAATACTACCACCAGTGTCATCCTCTCCCCCCCCCCCACCCCACCCTCACCCCGCCATCCCCCCTCTCCACCCACTCCCATCACCGCCATCCTCCCCTCTCTTCCATCCAACCCCACCACCTCGCCTTCCTCCCCTCGCTCCACCCACCCCAATCACTCGGCCATCCTCCTTCGCTTCCACCCACCCCATCACCTCGCCATCCTCCCCCTCGTCCACCCACCGCCCATCACCTCGTCATCCTCCCCCTCTCTCCCACCCACCCCATCACCTTCGCCATCCTCCCCCTCGTCCATCCCACTACCCAACACTCACGTCATCCTCACCCTCACTCCCACCCACCCCATCACCTCGCGCATCCTTCAACCTCTCTCCACCCACCCCAATCACCCCGCGTAGCATCCTCCCCACCTCTTGTCGCACCCACGCCCATTCCACCAGTTCGCCATCCTCCCCGTCTCCTTCCACCCACCCTTCACCTCGTCATCATCGCCCTCCTCTTCTCACGCCACCCCTCACCTCGCCATCCTCATCCTCTCGTCCACCACCCCATCACCTTTCGATCATCCTGCGCACCTCTTCTTTTCCACCCCAACCCCTCACCCGCGCCAACCTCCCCTCTCTTCACCCACCACCCATCACCCTCGCATCCTCCCTCTCTCCACCCACCCCCATCCCGACCTCGTCCATCCTCCCCTCTTACGTTCACCCACTCCCATACACCTCGTCATCATCCCCCTCTTTTCCCACCCAAGACCAAACACCGTTCGTCAACCTCCCCCGCCGTCATCCACCCACCCCACTCAATCGCCATCCTCCCCCCCTCTTCCACCCGAAACCATCACCTCATCGTCATCCTCCCCCCTCTTCCACCCACCCCATCACCTCGCGCCAACCTCTCCCCCTGCTTTCCCACCCACACCCATCACCTCGTCATTCCATCTCCCTCTAGCTTCCCACCCACGATACCGATCACAACCCTCGTCCATCCTCTGCCTCTCGTCCACCCACAATCCATCACCATCGTCATCGCTCCCCTCTCTTCACCCACCCATCACCTCGTCATCCCCTCCCCTCTCTTCCACCGCACACCATCACCTCAGTCGCATCCTCCCCTCTCATTCCACCCACCCCATCACGTCTCATCCTCCCTCTCTTCCCCACCCCATCACGCTCGTCATCCTCCCCTCTTCATCCACACCACCACCTATCACTTCGCATCCTCCCCTCGTGCTTCCACCCAGCCCCATCACCTCGGACATCCTCCCCTCTCTTCACCCACATCCATCTACCACGTCATCCTCCCCCACTTCCACCCACCCCATCACCGTCGTCATCCTTCCCCCCCTCGTCCACCCACCCGCAGCACCTCGGCATTCCTCCCCCCTCTTTTCACCCTCACCATCACCTCATCCTCCCCCCTCTTCCACCGCACACCCATCACCGTCGCATCCTCCCCCTCTTTCATCCACCCCATCACCTCGTCATCCTCCCCCCTCCTGTCACCCAGCCATCACCTCGTCAGTCTACCCCCCGCTTTCACCCACACCATGCACCTCTCATCCTACCCCCACTTCACCCGACACCCACACCTCGTCACGCGCTACTGCGAAAGTGTGCAACGCCCGAGTAAAAACAAAACAGAAACGTCAGGAAGCCAGATAATAAGACTACGATACACAAGTTTACCAGAATACCATCAAAATGAATCAAACAGTGTCGCCTAATAATCATTACGTCCGTCCTTAACAACCCTCTCACGAGCCACCCTTGAAACACTTAACAGACCCACATCCAGCCATATTAAACAACCCCTAACGACCATCTAGTCACAGTAAATACCGAGCACCAGTTATAAGTGCGTGTGTAGCTCGACTCGTAGCCCATCGCAGACTGTAGTATTTATTTATTTATTTATAATTATTAGCATACATCCAGAGGTACAAAAAATAACAGTAAGAGCAGCATGCCAAAGCCACTTATACTTATCATTCCGGGCTGGGCTAAATTAACTATGATTAACTAAGCATGATGAAATGCATTTGATAAAAATTAGTGGAAACAGATAACTTATAAAGCACAAATGAGTATTACAAGAGACAGGTCATATGTTGCATGCATTGCGGTACATTCATCGAATGGATATTCGTTTAGGTATGAATTTTAAAAAAATAACCAAAGCTTAGATTAGTTGATCCTAGGATTTTAACATTGTGTGTGATTATAATGGTGAGAACATAAGGATAACCAATTTATAAAAGGTTCAGTTAGTCAGTATTTCATTTGGTTTTGAGGGTTGGAGTATATGATCTTTGAGAAGAGACTTGAATTGTATAAACAGATAGTTGTTTCTTTTATATTAAACATTAATGAATTCCAGAGTTTAGGGCTTTTTGTTGGCATGAGTTTTGCATAGCGAGATGGACACGAGGAACATCCAAGAGTTGATCTGTGCCTTGTGGTTATGGTCATGTGTTCTGTTGAAGTTGCAAAGAGATGTTTGAGGGGAGGGTTTTTATAGCAGATTAAGTTGTTCTATTATGTAATTTTAGGGGTTTGCAGTAATAATATATTGTTTGTATGGTATGTAGGTTGAGTGTATTGAATATGGGAGGTATTGTGCTGCCGGTAGTGAGAATTTGTTATCATCTAACTGCAGCCTTTTGTTGGAGGTAATTAGTGGTCTGAGATGGTTTAATTTTGTTGACCCCAGATGCACATAGTTCCATAGTGAGAGATAGTGGTAAATAAAAGTCATTTTAAAAGGCCAGAGCTGACTGGGGAACATATACCCGTATCTCGATAGTAGCCTACATCATGGAAATTTTCATGAAATTTGTTGTATATGGTGTATGAAATTTGAGTCTATTTATCAGAGGTGGGCTTCCTAAGAATTTACCCTCTGTATAGCTTACTGATAGTATGCGGTTATCGTTATGTTAAAGAAGAACATCTGTAGCTCGTGTGTACTCAACAGAAAGGGAAGGGTAGGTTTTTGTCAATGTTAGTTATAGTTTGTGTATGCCTCATCCGCCAGGTTAGAATATTTTTCTTAAATTCGGTTTTACATGTATTGGTCTAGCGTGACGGGCTCGGTGAAGATACGAGGATGTCATCAGCAAAAGTGGGTTTGAGTAATTGCGAAACATTTGTAAGTCATTTATGTATAGGGAAGAAAGGAGAAGAGGGGACAAGGCCACTTCCCTTGGGGACACACAGAATTGGGTTGTGTCGGTAGAGCTTGCCCATTTGCGTACACCTATTGGCTTCATGTTGCTGAGAGATGACTTAGGTAAGTTGAGGAGTGCCCTCAAATACCATATGTGACAATTTTACGTAGCAATCATGGTCAACTTACAAAAGCGTTTACGTAAGTCAGGTAGATCCCCATGGGAATTCTTTTTCTCTATTGCAGTGTATAATAATTGTTTCTAGCATGTGTATATTAGCATCATTAGATTTTTATTAGGCCCTGAATCCAAATTGGCAGGTGTTGAATGTTTTGGGAGATGAGGGTAGGAGTAATTCGTTGAGAATTAATTTTACGAAGATTTTCAGTGAGAAGGGTGTATATTGCGAGTTATTGGACTATAGTTATTCAACTCTGTATTGGTCTCCTCCTTTAGGATCCGGGTGGAACCCGTGCTATTTTGAAGCTGTAGAAGGTGAGGATTCAATGGATTTTGTTAAGAGTGGTTGCAATGATAGGTGAAGTACTTGTGACTCTTTTTTTATATAAAGGGTGAGTAAGGTAGGTTTAATCTCCTGCTTGTTTTATGTGTTGATAATAAGGGAGACTTCGTAAGGGTTTAGTCGGAGCTAGAAACGTGTTCGGAAGTTGGCCATTGAGGTATTCATTTGGTGAGGGTAATCTAGAGCTTGGTGTTTTAGTGGCAAAGTTTGGTCTCTATGTGTAGGTGGAGAAGAAAATCATTGTGAGTCTGTTTGCTGTGTTCTGTTGGTGGGAAGGGGTTTTCCATCTGATTTTTGCTAATTTAGTTCGCGATTTCGTGATAGTCTTTTTTGTTCCAGAATTTCTGAATAGGTCTTACCAGGGCTTTTTATATCACCGCTGTAAGTTTGGATAAACGGTTCTCATAATACTGTTTTTTTGCCGCTTCTTATCAGGCTGTTAGGATTACGATAAAGGCGTTTTTGTTTGGTTCTCTGTATTGACCCTTAGGTACTGTTTTTCATATCGTGTGTTCTGTATTTGATGGATTTGAGAGATTCTGGGTGTTAGCCAGGAGCTGTTCAGTCTCATAAGCTTCATCGTTTAGTTCTTCTTAGGGCAGAGGCTTGTATAGAGGTATTGGTCTTTTTTAGAAAATTATTTTAATACATTCGTCAATATCTGTATAGATTTCTAGCTCAGATGTGCCAAGTCGAATGTTTTGTTACTGCTGTTGCAGTTATTAATGCTGCCTCATAGTGAAAGTCGAAGGTGGACGTTAGTATGTCTTGGGTATTACTCAAGGAGCATTGTAATGGAGGAAGTAGGGTATTGGTCTGTAGTAGTTATCTGTAATTATGCCTGATTAAAGGGGATATGGTGTTTGTCCAGAGTTGTGGTCAAGTAGGGAAAACAACGATCTCTCGTAACATCTTGGAGTTTTGTTACTGCTTGGATCAGCAACATGCAGTTACTCAGAGTGTTTGTGAATCAGTAACTGTGGTCCCTGGTCTTGCAAGAGATTTATATGTGAAAGTCACCTAGATTAGTAAGTGATCTTTGGTTCATGCTGCTCAGTATCATACGATCCTAGGTTTTTACTAATTGGCTTATTGTTTGTACATGGTACTCTGTAGATGTTTAATCACTGTGAGATGTTTTTTGTTAGGTATTTGGATGTGAATGTAGCTATTATATATTCCAGGCCATGTTCATTCCCTTGTTGCACAGATTTTGTGATTACATTCTAGTTGATCTGAGTAGTATATAGCTGTGCCACCCCCGTTGTTTGTCGGCCTACAGTTTGTATGGCTGTGTAACCAGGTATTGCATAGACATTCGTATATCAGGCTTTAGAGCCAGGTTTCAGTTAGTCGTAATAGACATGAATGGCATGCAAGGAATTTAGTCAATGCTGAGGAGTCATTCGTTAATGCATGGCTTAAAGATCTGAGATGGTAGTTAAAATAGTTATTTGTTTTGGCTCTGAGAAGTGCGTTTGATAGTTCGTGCTGTGTAGTATTAACAGTAACTGTTTTGAATCATTTAAGTAAGACACGAACGACCTAGCCCGCCGTAACTGTAGTAGTCACGGACGCCTCGGCATGTGTCGATTGGTGGCTGAACGTAATCGCTCTCCAACACCATCAAGAGAGGAAGGGAGACTAAATTATTATGAGTATAATCAAAAGAAAGCCGAAGCCACAAGGCTATACAGCGCTGAGCAGTTAGGGAAGGAAGCACGAATTGGATGGCAGAACGGATGGGGGATGATCACAGTGACAGAAAACACGGGCAGGATAGTACGGTAGAGGGTATCAAGAGATACAAGTAGACAGCTGAAAGTATCAGAATTTGTTGAAGTAAGTCAGTCGTGTGTCAAAAGTCCAAGAGAGAGTCCGGATTAAAGGTGGGCCAATCACGAGAAGGGAAGTAAAGAGAGACACGGGGAGGCGAAGACAACGAAAAAAAAAAAAAAAAAAGAAAGCAGAGGGTAAATTCTGCTGCTCGTGATAAAGGTGGCAGTCCAACAAAAGTGGCTTGAACATGATAAGGGAGCATGCAAAGTGGTTTCTGTCACAGAGAGGAGCAAGACGCCTACTCCATAGATTATCCATGAGTAAGACGAGTATGGCCAATGCGAAGACGGGAGATGTAGTCTCCCAACCTCGACACTTAGGTGATTAGAAGACGGCCAGTAACCTTATACTCTGTTTTAATAGACTGAATTTTGTTGGCTGATCATAGTAAACAACGTAGTGACCAACGGGTGTGAAGTTGTGGAAGCTATTACAGCAACATAGTACCGTACATGAATTACCACTAAAGAAACTGTAGTCATGTACTCGTCCGCGCACAGTGTCTGCCTGTTCAGTGCCCTGATAACGTCAACATGACCAGGACCCAACAAAAAAACAAAATCATTATCTATAAAGATCGCGTACCAAAGTTGGATACGGAGACTAAGGGGGTGAGGTGTAAGCAAATTTTGTATACCGTAAAGCACGATAGGATCTGGACAACCACAAATTATGAGCACTGGCATAATGCAATACGGATAAGTGCGGTAAGGAGGCAATAGGAATCAGCAGTCAAAAATACGAGCAGAAGATATTAAATCCCTATGTACGAGCGCTGTCCGGAAACACTGCTGCGAATCCTACGCCGTCAGAAGACTTAGAGCCATCGTGTACAACACAATGGCATTAGATAAGTGAAAGTGAGTCAAGAAAAAAGAGAGCGGAGCGACGTAGACATTGGGCTGTCGAGCAAGGGAGGAGCAAAGAACAACTCGAACAGCAGAAACATCCCAGGGGGGTAGGAAAAAGTGAGATTGCGACATGAACATAGAAAGGTGGGTTAGTTGTAGAGAGACAAGAGCGAATAAAGGCGAAGAGAGAAGGGACGGATAAACAGGGGCGGCGAACAAATAAAGAAAGTCTACTAATCTCAATGACCATTTCCTATAAATGAAGGATTGCGAGTCATCATGATAGCGTACATAGTACGCAGTGCAATGCATCACCCGATCGATAAGGATGGTACCGTTCGCTTCTGCATAGAGCTTTCGACGAGGTAGAACGCGATAAAGCACCAAGCATAAAACGAATCCTTGGGATACGGGGTACGGCTAGAGAAGTAGACGAATGGCCGCTGAAAATCTGTCAACTTAATCAATTTTCGAATAAAATAAGGTGGAAATGATGAAGAGGTTCCGACGATCTGCTCCTCCACGAAAGAATGACAAGTTTTAAGAAGGTTCAGTTCCGGCCTGTGACAAGTTGGCCTTCAGAGAGGTAATATGTTGGTTTCACCAGGTATAACCTACAGCAAGAGGAGGCCCAAAACTTAGACTGAACACAGTCAATGGATAACGTGAGCCATAGAGGTACTAAAGAATGATCAGAGATGACAGGAGCGCGTCTAGTGAAAGTGATTTGTGGGTTTTTAGATGCTGGAAAAATAACCCATGTTGGTGCCCAATTTGAAACACGTCACTGCATGCTGAGAGAGAAACTGAAGAGGATGTGACAGTCCACCGCCTCAACAGGCCACTAGCGAAGTCATCAACATAAAGAGGGATACTAATTATTTGATTGGATAGACTAGAGTGCCAAATCATCTAATAGCAAGGGAGAAAAAGTGTTGTGGCTCTAACAATCTTGGGACACCCTCTGCTTGGGATAAATCCGGGGAGAGCACAGGATTAACCCAGACATACGGAATTGGCTGTCAGTTAAAAAGTTCTTAAGGAAGTTGAAGGTTAGATTGCCTTCAAGGCCTAATTGGGCCGTAGGGCTAAAATATTATACATCCAGAGTGGCCGATATGCTTCTCAAGGTCAAAAAATATGCTATTAACTGATGGTATAAGTCGCAAAGGCCTTACGAACTTACGTATCCAAGCGCAGTAAGTCTAATGTATACGTCCCTATACGAAAGCCTATTGACGATGGAGAGACTGTTGTGTGTCTCGAAATACCACACTAACCGCTATTTACTAGACTGTTCCTTTACGTTGCTAAGACTGCACTGTAAGACAATGGGACGATAGTGGGAGGTTTCATGTCCCGTAGTGCCGTGTGCGTAAGAGGAGAACAATGCGGATTTCCACAGCTGTTGGAAGAACGCCTTGTGACCAAATAATATAGTAAGGCGTATAGGACTCAAGGGCTGCCTGATGTAAATTGTTGTAGCATAGACTGCATGATGAAATTGTACGGTCGGCCCAGCTGCCGATGATCGACAAGCGATAGTTGCCTCCAGGTTCTTTGAAGTGTAAAGGCACAATTAAACTGCTTCTTCTCTGAGAGAAGAAAAAGTCCAGTCTAACTCTCTGCAGACTTTGAGAAAGAAAATAGGGGGCATAGATGGAGTCCCTGAGAAATACGGCGACCAGATGATTGCCAATTTCATCTTGGCAACACTCTAGTGGTTGTCTATAACAACACCAATACAACCCGCAGAAAACAGACCGTGTCAGGAGAATATTGACTCACTCATTTTTCGTAACTTTTTTCCAGACTGCACCCATAGGAAGCAAGGTGAGGGTGGAGAGCTAATCTCGCCAGCAAGGGCGTTTAGCGTCACGATACAACGGCACTGCGATCCGCACCGCCGGTGGGGTATAATGATTGAGTCGCTCTGTGGTGTCTATGTACCGGACTTCCCCCAGGCAGCGCGTATTCGAAACTACTGCACGAGCACATAAGCAGGAACCACCAAGGCACCAGTTTCTGGAATGCCTCCCGTTAGTTTGGGTAATAAATGAAACTCGGTGAAAACGAGGACAGAAGAGTTGTAAAAGCTCCATCCGATGGAGACGAATAGAACCCTGTAACAACATCTGGTGTGAGTAGAAAGGTTCCTATTGTGGCACCGAGAAATTGCCAGCGTGGTGCGAGAAGGTTCAATATGAAGGGGAAGTAATTATGATATGGAAATGATCGACTGTCATGTAAGTCCGGGAGAACAGTACCAAAAAATCAATGCGGCGAAGGAGAGAGCAAACTGAAGAGAACGATGCAAGAGAAGTAGTATCCGAGATCAAAATGGGGTATACCTTATTTAAACACCTGAGGGGGTGGGTGCAAGAACAGCTCTAACTGAATTCCACGGGAAACACAGTGAGACCTCCCAGAGGAAATGGTGGCAGTAAAAGCAAATCACCAAGTAACAGAAACGGTGGCGAAATGACACACAAGGAAGCAAAACCGGAATAAATATTCCCTGAAGGAGAGAATATAAAGAACAGAGCGTATACCACTTAAGTAAGTGGGATACGGCTGCTGTGTAAGCAGGGCAAGGAGGAATAAATAGCTGATGTACGGAAATATCAGGTGCGGAGAAGAATGGGCACTTTCAGTAAAAGTCCCATCGCGAAAGGATCTGAAGAATACAAGGAAATTATAGCCTGAGAATAGTGAGAAATAACAGCAGAGTGTAATTTTGGTTTCCGTGTAAGCAAACCACCACAGGGCAAACTGGAGAGTAACATCTTAAGCTCACCTGCCCATTAACCCCTAGGCCGCGTAATATACCCACTGTAAGAAGGCCTGATTGGACAGATGATCAAGATAAGTGAAATCCGCAGGTAAGGGTTCCTACGGACTAGTAAGGGTATAGAGCAAATGTCCCAACACTCATGCGAGGCATGGAAAATGTGCGAAGAGCACGAAGAAACGGGCGGTGCGCTGTGAAGAAGGCAGTTTTCGCAGAATGGACAGAGGAAGAGAAGAGCGGAAGGTGGTGTCATGTCCATTGATGGTTTGGTCTCTTCGGCAATAATTTCAGAGATTGCTTAAAGTGGTTTCGGAATTCAGAGATGTCGTAGGGAGACAATATTGGGAATGTAGGGAGGAGAATAATAGATTGGTACTGTCTTGGACTGTACCAAGTAGGAGTGGGGCGAAAGGGGAGGGAACTGAAAAGCAGTGGGCAGGGAGCAGAAGAACAGGAACCTCTGGAAGGTGCAGATAGGAAGAAACTGGAGGGAACAGGAGGAGGAGGTAGCATTACGAGGAGGAGGGTGTACCTCTGGCACTGAACTGATCCAGTGAGGAGGGTGACGAACTAAGGGACAGAAGACAGGGGAGGTAAAAATGAGGAGTGAGAAGCGATGGAGTAGAGAGTTATACCGACCTTTTTTGACTTAGAAGAGAAGACATTGGAAGAGGTGTCGTACGAGGTTCTCGTCGATACTGAGGCTTGTAATAAGAGAACGTGCGAAAAGGAGATTAGACAGAGCGTTGAAGTAGGACGTCTGAGCCAGGACAGCATAAGGTTTAGATACAGTAGTGATATGGGAAGGGTAACCACAGAGAGTGGTGTAGAGAGGGAGACCGGGAATGGGGAGTTTTGAAACTCGGATATTTACTACTGGGAGTCCCCTTGGAGTCGAGATAGAAACCCATGGCATAAGAAATTCCTTCGCTCTTTGAGTAACGGATGCACGCGCGTTAAATAGACGCTTTGACAACGGCGAGACTACATGGTGAGCCTCATGAACGTTAAGGCAAGAGGAGAATTCGATTGCAAGACGATATAATGTGTCATCGCACCGACAGACGGGGCATTGTCCGGGCGATATCTGCAATATTTCACTGGATTGGCCAAAGTCGCCAGCCATTGTCTACACGGTGTGTGTGGGCAGTGATCAACCTTTCGTAATTGTAACGCGATGTCCTGCTATATTAAAACGAGGAGAGGATGGCCTCTCGGCGGTCAAAAAGTTTACAGCCACTAGCTAAGAATACGTCTCCGCCCACTGCAGGAAGAATCGTAATGGGCTACCTTGAGATGGAGATCTTGAGTATTTCCAGCTGTTCCTAGAATGCGATGCCACACATGTCTGGAATTTTTTTTGAACTATGTATGGGAGCAGGAATAATCGGTACCACTAAAAATGATGAATGTATTTTTTCAAGGGGTGACATGTAACAAGTATACTATATGGAAAAGACGAGAGGAGCTCACGAGGCCTGGTAAGGCATTTCTGTTTCTGTACGGTAATGATGAGCGTAATGAACACGCTCGTTTATGACATGAAAAGTAATTAGAACGTTATACCACATGGCGTTGGCGTGCCTTGCCCAATACTATGTCAGAAAGATAAGTCAGTAAGGTAAAGTTGGAGTCGTAAAGTGAAGAAATATAGCACTGTCCGAGTTACTGAAACTGAGCGTGGAAAGTATGAAGGACGTGGTCCGATCGTTCTGAGAAGAACGAGAATAAGGTGGAGAAGTATCATCACAGTAATAGTCGTTGACGTGTAGTAGCGAGGGACCAGATTGGTCTCCGATCTTGAAAAAATCGGTCTGTCCGAATTGAAAATTGCCGCACCGTAAGAGGAGAGCCGGGAAGCAGAGTCCATGATGAGAGGCGAAAGTCTGATAAATCGAGTAAGAGTCAGTCGAGGCCTCAGTAACCTAAGCTGGTGAGAACCAGCGACCGCGTCAATTGGGCTAAAGAGCATTAGATATGTCTGAAGAAGTGGTCATAGACGATGGCGGGGTCTAACGGGTGAGTAGCAAGGAAGGGCACGGGTACCAGTTTCAAGGACTAGGGCTGGACATTTGTTAGTTACGTCTTTCTTTTTGTTTTTAAAACAAAAAAAAGTTAAAAGAAAAGTAGAAATAAAAAGATATAAAGAAAAAGAAAAAAGGCGGGACCAGGAGGGATAGTTCCTAGTAAGAATGTGAAAGGGCCGAGCAATTCTTCCCGCCGCAGCCCAAGAGGACTCGACAAGTACCGCTAGTAAATGCGCATATCAAGCATGGAACCCCGTGCCATAATACCCTAAAGATAAACCCTTCATGCCAGTAACACAGCTAATTCTGATAGCAACAATCACAACTGCCGAAAGCTAGCCTCGGAACATAAGAGAGGCGGACGCCGGAATATGCCTCCACAAAGCATGAGGACCTACCTTCAAGATGAACTGGCCAACCAAGATGAACCTCCCCCGGAATCCGAAAGGTGGCTCCAGAGATACAAAACCCCTCGCCCAAAATAACACCAAAAGCTACACTCCGATACCGATGAGGGATCGGCCAATCCCCTAGCAAGATACCATATTCTCAACGCAAACTACAGCCAACCGGATAGGCGCAGAGAAACCTCAACGGATATGGGATGGGGACCCGGTGTTCCTTATCCCACCTATCCTAGGCAAACTAGGCGCGCTCTCTGTGGGTAGAAATCACGAAGGCTAAAAAGGAGTCAGGGCACAAGGAAAGGTGAGGTAGGAGGAGAGTAATTGGAACAAGGAGGGATAGGGAGGGATGGGTATAAGGGGAGGGAGACATTGGGTAATAGGATGCGGTCTGAAAAAACCGACAGCTTAATTCCAGCATACCATAGACCCTCTTCAACCCACGCAACCCAAGGACCGCCCCTTTGAAGAGAAGGAACAAAGCACAATCGCCGCGGCAAGGTATGTGATTCCATGACTTTTTTTATTCGTTATTTTAAAATAATTGCAGTAATGTCTAGTACCCTAGCAGGTTTGACGAATTTTTTAATTCTTAATACAGGAGATAAACCATGCATTACTCGCAGGAGACTTACACTTGTTATTAGCCTCGTTTTGTATATGATCAAGTGCAATGCCGATTGATAACTAAACGCTAGCTGCTATTAAGTTCTGCTGCATGACGCCCTCAAAGAATCAATTCGTTCTTCGTCATGACCTGTCTGTCAAATGTTCATGTATATTTGATTTTGATGTAACAGTTCGTCCGTTGTTAGTACCAAATCC
Source organism: Cherax quadricarinatus (assembly GCF_026875155.1). Taxonomy (NCBI): domain Eukaryota; kingdom Metazoa; phylum Arthropoda; class Malacostraca; order Decapoda; family Parastacidae; genus Cherax; species Cherax quadricarinatus. The sequence continues at coordinate 124,385,176 of NC_069400.1, read as the reverse complement.
TGAGCCAAACTAGGTCGAAGTCTTCACAACTTCATTTACCCAGAATGTGTACAGGACAGCTGAGTGTATAGCATACATATTACGATCAGGGAGCCTCACACTTGAGATACACGTACTACTCGTATACCCAAACACACGTTGTATAAAGGCAGTAGCATTATTTTTATCCCAAGGACCACACTGTTAACAGTTACTTTGTTTACCACAGGACTACACGGTGTATACGTAGTAACTAGTTATTACCAGTCCGGACCCACACTGTTTAAAGCGAACATTCCACATTCTGACACACAGTGGTTAAGAGAATATGCATTTACAGTATAACCCTCCAGGACCCACAACGTGGTAAAGCGAGTACCATTATACCCTGGGAGCCTCCACATTTGTGTAAAGCATAATTATTACCGCAAGGACCCACATTGGTAACAGTACATAGCGTGACCGAGAACAGGACCCCACGATTGTGTATATATGTACAATGTGTACAGCATAACATACCCACACTGTGTTAGGCAGTACATCTAATGGTAAAGAAACAGGCCCCTACAGTGCAAAGTCAGAACTTAGTTGTATACCACAGATGACCACCCTGTGTTAAGCAGGTACATTACCCAGGACATACTGTGAAAAGAAAGCAAAAGGCCGTAGCATTACCCAGGAGACTCGACACGTAGCCGTATATAACATTGGTTTACCAACCCATGACCCCCACACTGTGTAACAGAGTAACGATTGGTTGCCACAGTGTGAGACCTTCACACTGAAGATAACAGTAATATATTGTGGACCGCAAGGAACCCACACTGTGTTACAGTAAATAAAGTTGTGACCGCAGATACACTCTGTAACATACTTTTGTTTCCTTGAGTCCCTTGATACACAGGATACACTACGGGGTGGTAACAGTACAATTGTAACCCAGGATAGCCACTGTTGTAACATACATTACTAGCTGCATCGATGATAACACACGGTTAAACAGTACAACTGGTATGCCAGATACCACTGTTAACAGTAACCATTGTTACCTCATGATTACACACTGGTAACTTGCATTTGAGGTTACCGCAGGACCGCACACCGTAACAGTACAATTAACCTAGGACACCCATTCAACAAATAAGTTGCAGTTGTTACCCAGGACTCACACACTGTAAACAGAACCTTAGTTTACCACAGGATCCACTACAACAGGTACATTTTACTCAGGACCCGCACAATGAAACATTAGTAACAATTGATACCCGCGTGAATGACCCACACTGTAACATACATTTGTACTCAGACCCACACTAACAGTACATGATACCCAGACCCACAGCTGAGTTACGAGTGACATTGTCACCCAGGACCCACACTGTAGCATACATGTTTTAACCAGGAGGCCACCCAGTGTGAAGCAGTACATTTTTACCCAGGATAATCACCCCAAACATGTGAAGCAGTACCGATTGGTTTACCTTGTTCAGGACCACACTGAGTGTAGCATACATTGTTACTCATGACCCTCACTGTGGTTGTAGCAGTGACACTGGTTACCAGTGCCCCACACTGTGTTAAGCAGTACACTGGTTACTCAGGTACCCACTACTGTGTTGTAGCAGTTACACTGTTATCCCAGTGACCCACCACCGTTGTGTAGCAGTACACTGTTACCCAGGACCGCACACTGTGTGAAGCAGTACAACTGTTACTCAGACCCACACTGTGTTTAGACAGTACAATTGTTAAGTACAGGCCCACACAGCGTGTAGATAGAACACTGTTACTCAGGACGCACACTGTGGTAGCAGACTTTGTTACTCATGACCACACACTGGTGTAGCGCGCAGGGACACTGAGTTTGACTCAGGACCGCACACTGTGTGAAGCAGTACACTTGTTACCCAGGACACACACTGATGTGTATCAGTAGCACTGTTACCCAGACCCACACTGTGTTACAATAAAGTTGTCTCTAATGTAATCGTCATTGTATTAAAAAATGTGAACATGGTATTCGCAGGCTTATTAGAACCAGTTTTCTGTTAAAAGCTGACAATTATTTCCTGCCTATTCCACGGAGGGTTAAACTACGACTCGCCGAGGGAGGTGTAAAGACTATTACCTAGCCAGAGAGGGTCAACAATTACATAGCCAGGGAGTGTAAACCTATTACTATCCATGCGAGGTAAACGATTACTAGGCTCAGCGAGGTAGAACTTATTACAATGGCCAGCTGAGGGTAAAGCAAATACTAACCAGCCGCTGGTAACGCTATTACTAGACTAGCGAGGGTAAACTAATACTAGCTGCAGGAAAGGAGAAAACCAATAACAACTAATTCCCCGATCCAACCTAATCCGTTATAGGGGTCCTGATCACAAATGCTATATACCTGTGAAAGGTGTCTTCACAAAATACAACTTCAACAATAACATCAACAGGACCAGGTAATACCCATGTCCTAGAATTTAAACGATGTTAGGGAAGTTATACTTAAATTGACATGAGCCAAACCATTCTTGAATGGATCAACTTCCTGCAGCTGAATCATGTTCTTAGAGCATATTCCCCTATGATTAAGAAAGCAGGAGTAAACTGAGAAAGAACGCTCCGTGCTACAGAAGACGACGAAGAGTCACTGAGCTCCTCAGGGAGTGTTAGAATATTCGTGAACCACGAAAGGAGAGCTGACCAGGGAATGAAACTAATCGACTTATGTTAAATGCGACCTCTTTACAGGAACCAGAGAGACAGGAGGATCTTAAAACATAATAGTGTAGATTTGAAAGAAATTCGAAATATTTCTTTTCATAACGCCAAAAAAACAAGCAAAATACCACATATAGTGATCGGCCCTTACTCAGACAGATTGGTCTTACAACAAGACCAACAAGGAAATGAAGTGAAATATGAAATCCCAGTACGACTCTGTGTTTAGTGAGCCACAAATCATTCTGAGGATACGACGACCCAAATGAAATCTTACATGACTGAGCCTCATAACTCCAAAATGCATGACCAATTCCGACATTGCTCTAACTGCTCAATAGGACTTCGAAAAAACATGACAACATGCACATGGCCAGCCACCCCGGGCCCAGACCTTCGGTTGGAACTCTGTATCATTAAGAACTGCTAGATAAGGACCTCCCTCGTAGGGCCAGTAGGCCTTCTGCAGTGTTCCACATTCTTATGTTTTATGTTCTTTTTACCCAGGACCCACACTGTGAACAGTACATTGTTCCCGGGAACACTGTGTAAATAGTACTTATTCCCCAGGACCCACACTGTGTAAGCAGAACATTACCAGGACACTGTTAAAGCAGTACATTAAAACCCAGGACCCACACTGTGTAAAGCAGTAATTATTACCCAGGCCCCACACTGTGTAAAGCAGACTCGATTGAGAAGGCCATTGGTGAAAGCCTATGATTTTTAAAACTGATGGAAGATAGAGGTATGGGTGTGTGTGGGAAAAAGAGGTTGCAACATTGGGGTTTGGAAAACAGTAAATTTTTAAAAAAGGATTCAGCATGAAGTTATAAAAAAAAGACAATAATAGGTCAGCAAACAAAGGGGGACAGGGGGGGGCGCAAGGGACTAGCCCCCTTTAAAGGTTTTACTATATAATGGGCAGGATGTAAAAAAAAGATGATGAGCAAAGTTTAAATTGCAGTGCAGGAGCATAGATATTATTGCTATAAAGGGACCTCTCAATTAAAGATAGAGAGATGCCCCGAATGTCACATAAAAGGCTAAAAATTATTCCCCACTGACAGGGTCAACGGAAAAGGTGGTGGAGTGCGATGTAGTCAGAGAAAATTTAAATTGTTGTTTTAGACAAGATTTTTAAATTAAAGCGTCAGCCACTGAATTTTTTTTGGTTTCCTTCTCGAGGGCCCGAAAAAAACTAATTTTGGGTGTGATTTACGGGGCCCCCCAAATCTTATAGGGGTGCAGTAAATTCTATGGGCGAAATTCGAAGGATCTACATACGAAAATGTTGTGTAAGGGGGATTTCAACATAAAGATTGATGGAGCAATTGACAGGAAAATTTTGGCAGGGACTTTTTGATACGATCCAGGATTTGTTTTTTAAAAACAGTTTGTGACAGAGCCCCTAGGGAAATAACCCCCCTTGATTGGTTCTTGCCAGTAGGGAAACACTAATTTAAAAACTTGAGGTTAATAGAGTTGGGAAAGGAAACCAAAAACACTAGTTTTTAAAATATCTGGAATTTCCCCCCAAAAAATGGCAATCAAGTCTCCCTCCCTGACTTTCGCTTGGCTATTTCTAGGGCTGAAAATTACTTGGTGGGGTGAACTGGAATGACCCGACTAAAGGGGAGGAGGTGGGGATGGTTTTCCCATATGATGCTTTCCAGGGCATAGTTTTAGTGCTCAGCAAATTTGTTCCAAATAGGGGAAAACGATAAAAAAAAATATCCTAAAGGATGAACAATAGATTAAAAAAATTGATTGGTCAAAAAAGAGGCATATATGGAAAAACAAAAGGGAGAGGGGGAATTTAAAATCGATATATTAGTTTAAAAAGAGAAATAAAAAGGGAATTAGAAACCAAAAAGAGATTATGAGGTTAAAGTGCAAGGAAACGAAGCTAACCCCAAAAAGGGTTTTTTCAGGTATACGAAATAAATCAGGGACAAGAAGGCCCCTCAAAAATTCCCCGGGTCAGCTCACTGCATGATAAGGAATGTGTGAATTTTTAACACTACTTCCTCTCAGTTTTTACACAGGAGGATACCAGCAATTCCAGAAATATAAATTAGTAAAACAGGACGATAATAAACTGTTACTTTGGGTCACAAGGACATGGTCCTTAGGCAAATAGAAAAAATTAAAAAACCTAACAAATCCCCGGGGCCCTGATGAACGTATCAATTCTTAAAGGAGGGAGCTTAGCACCCCTTTTGGCAAATCTTTTCAACATACACACAAACTGCATGGTGCCAGAAAGGGGAAAAATGGCAAAGTGATACCTATTTTCAAAACAGGGAAGGTCCTTAGCTTCGAACATAGACCAATAACCAAACCTCCATAGTGGGAAAATTTATGGAATCAAAAATTCCCGGGGCATTTCGTAGCCCCCTTAAAAAAAGAAAAATTTAATCAACGAATCTAGAGGGTTTTACAAAGGGCGTTCCGCCTTACGAATTTATTAACTTTTTTCACAAAGGGGTATGAGGAGGTAGATCATGAATAAATATGAATTGTGAAAATTGGTTCAGTAAGGCTTTTCGGGGTCCCACATCAAGTATTGGGGAAAATTAAAGACAGGGAAAATGGGGGAGAAATTTTTTCCTGGAAGGGGCATGGTTGCAAATAGGCAGCAGAGGTTTGCAAAAGGGGAGAAATCAGAGTGGGGAAGTGTCACGAGCGTGTTCCACAGGGGTCGGTTGGGCCCCTGCTGTTCACAATCTACAAAACGAATAGATGAGGGGATAAAGGCACTCGGCAAATTTTTCCGATGACCCAAAATGGCCGTCGAATTCATTCGCGAGGACATTCGAGCACTCCAGGAAATTTGAATAGAGATGAGTGGTCGGAGAAGTGGAGATGCAGTTTAAAATAGACAAATGCAAAGTTCTAAATGTTGGACGGACAATATCATGCCCCAAAATAAACTAAATAATTGATCTTAATATTAGGTGCGAAAAAGGGTTTAGGGTTCTGGGTTTGCAGTAACTGAAAAACCCAAAAAAAAAAACAGGCATAAGTTTTTGCAATAAGCTAAAAGAATCCCTTTGGGTTCATATCAAGAAACATAAAAAATAGGAGTCCTCAGGTTGTTCTTCAAAATCTAACATCCTTGGTTAGGCCCATTTAGATTATCTGCAAAGTTTTGGGCCCCTTTTTACGAAGGTATAAATTTCTGGAAAATTACAAAGGAGGATGACAAAGTTGATCCCCCGTTCAGAAACCTTCCCTAGAGGATAGACAAGGGGCCCCCAATCTGCCTTCTGAAAAAGTAGAAATTTGGGGGGATATGATTTAGGGGTATTTAAAAGGAAGACAGGAATAAATAAAGGGGATGTAAAAAGTGTGTGAAATTAATTTGCCTGAAGGGGGTCGCAGCAATGGTTTTAAGTTGGAAAAAAACAGATTCAGGAAGGATTAGGGAAAAAACTGGTTTGGGAATAGAGTTGTGGATGGAATGGAACAAACTCCAAGTACCCCTTTAGAGGCCAGAACGTTGTGTAGCTTTAAAAAAAGGGTTTAAAAACATAGTGGAATTGGGTGGGTGTGGTTAGACTGATAGCTTGTGCTACCAGGGGCGGTTCCCTGTTCCTCCCTTAAGTCAATGTGACCTGACCGACTAGGTTGGGGGATTGGCTTTAAACCGGTAGGGGACTTGGACCTGCCCGCATGGGCCCGTAGGCCTTCTGCAGTGTTTTTTCGTTCTTATGTTCTTATGTTCTTATTATTACCAAGGGCCCCCACTTTTTACAGCACTTTTTACCCAGGACCCACACGTGTAAAAAGCAGTAATTTTTATCCCCGGGCCCACACTGTGTTTAAAACAGTAATTTTTTACCCCGGACCCCCATTTGAACAGTACATGTTACCCCGGACCCCATAAGAACATAAAAAAATAAGAACTAAGAACGAAAGGGCACTGCAGAAGGCTACTGGCCATGCGAGGGAGGTCCGTCTCCTACCGGGTTAAGCCAAAGCACCCAACCCCAAAAGGGGCAGGTCACAAATTGATTAAGGGAGGAACACGGGGAACCGACCTGTTGCCAAAACTATCCAAACTCCCCCCAACCCACTTTCTTATTTTCCAACCTATTTTTAAACTAAAACTTCTGGGCCTTTAAAAAAGGTTTGGGATTTTTTCACCAAAACTTTTAAAAACCTTTTTTTATTCCTTCCAACTTATTTTTCAATTAAAACCATTCTCATCCTTTAGGAGTATTTTCGCCATTTTTTAAAACCCCTTTTTAATTCCTGTCTTCCCTTTTCCCCCCCCCCAATTTCTTTTCCCTTTGGGTTTTTTTTTTTTTTTTTTAAAACCTTTTTTTTTTTTTTTTTTTTCCAGAGAATTTTACCTTTCTGTAATCGGTGCCCAAAATGTGCAGCATAATCTAAATGAGGCCTAACCAAGGTTGTATAGATTTGAAAAAAAACCCTGAGGACTTATTATTTAGCTTTTTGATATGAACCCAAGGATTCTATTGCTTTTTTGCGAAACTTATGACGTTGTCTTGGTTTCAGTTATGCAACCAAACTCCAAAATTTTTTTCGCAACCCGAAATTTTAAAGATTACATTATTTGTTTTATGTGGGCATGGATTGTCCTGCCAACTTTTGGGAACTTGCATTTGTCTATATTAAATGATCTGCCACTTCTCCGACCCTGCATAGTTATTAAAAATTTCCTGGAGTGCTCGAATGCCCTGTAAAATAAATTTTCGACGGCCTATTTGGTGTCACGGAAAACTTCCCGATGTCGTTTTTTATCCCCTATTATGTCGTTTTTGTGTTTGTGAACAGCAGGGGGCCCAACACTGACCCCTGTGGAACACCGCTCGTAACGCTTCCCCACTCTGATTTTCCCCATTTATGCAAACTCTTGCTCCCTTTTGTAAACCATGCCTCTATCCAGGAAAAATTTCTCCTCCTATTCCATGTGTTTTTAATTTTCCTCAATGTCTTGATGGGGGACCCTGTCAAAAGCCTTCTGAAGTCCATAACACAATTCATATTCATTACCATTCTACCCCCTCAAATACCTTAGTAAAAAAAAGTTAAATTCGTAAGGCGGGGGAACGCCCTTTGAAAAAACCAGGTGAGATTCGTTGATTAATTTATGTTTTTAAAAGGTGGTACGAATGCCTGGCAATTATTATTCCATAAATTTTCCCACTTGGGGGTTTAGGTTATTGGTCTATAGTTCGAAGCTAAGGACCTGTCCCCTTTTTTGGAAAATAGGTTCACTTTCCCTTTTTCCCACAAATTGGCACCATCCCCAGTTTGTAGTGAATGGAAAAGATTAGCAAAGGGGGGTAAGCTCTCTTTACTCCTTTAGAAAAGATAATTATAGGGCCTGGGGATTTGTTAGGTTTTAATTTTTATTTGCCAAAGGGCCCAAAGCACTTGGACCTAATGGTGCACAGTTTTTTTATCGTCCGTTTACAAAAATTTATCATTATGGAATATCTGGTATCCCCCTGTGTAAAAAATGAGAGGAAGTTGTGTTTTAAAAAATTTTACACATTTCCCTTTTCACTGTCAGTGATGACCCGAGGAACTTTTGAGTGGGCCTATCTTGTCCTGTCTTACTTTTTGTATACCCGAAAGAATCTTTTTGGGGTTAGTCTTCGATTTCTTGCAACTTTAAACCCATAAACTCTTTTTTCTTTTTTTAATTCCCTTTTTTTTTTTTTCTCTTTAATGAATTATCGATTTCTTAATTGCCCCCCTCCTCTTTTGATTTGCCTATATATGCCCCTTTTTTTGCCAATCGAATTTTAATCTTTTTGTTCATCCTTTAGGATCAATTTTTTTTGATCTGATTTCCCCATTTGGAACATAATTTGATGGGGCTAGAAAATTGCCTGGAAAAAATCATATCGGCAAACCTCACCACCCACCTGAAAACCCCTTTGTCAGGTCATTCCAGTTCAGCCCACCTAAGTAATTTTTCATCTATGAAAACAGCAAGGAAGTCAGGGAGGGAATAGATTTGATTTTTTAGGGGAATTCTGATAGTTAAAAAAATGAGTGATTTGTGATCACTCTCCCCAAGTCATCATTAACCCAAAATTATTAATTAGTGTTTCCCTACTGGCAAGAACCCCAAATAAAGGGGGTTATTTCCCCTAGTTGGCCGTACAAATGTTTTAAAAAAACAATCCTGGATCGTTTCAAGAAAGTCACCCCACTCTAAATTTCCTGTCAAATTTCTCAGTCAAAACTGTCTTTTGTTGAAAACTCCCCTTAGACAAAATTTTTGTTTTGTAGAGCCTTACGAATTTCGTCCCATAGAAGTTTACTGCACTCCCCATCAAGATTTGGGGCCCCGTAAAAACACACCCCAAAAATTGTTTTTCCGGCCCTCGAGAAGTGTAACCAAAAAAGATTTAGTGGCTGACGCTTCTAATTTAAAATCTTGTCTAAACAACAATTTAAATTGTCTCTGACTACTCGTACTCCCCCACCTTTCCTGTTACCCCGTCAGTGTGGAATAATTTATGCCTTGTATGTTTACATTCAGGGGCATCTCTCTTCTTTCAGATTGAGCCAGGTCTTGTTTTTGCATAATTCTATGTTCCTGCACTTGCAATTAATTTAGCTCACTATCTTATTTCTAACACTCCTGCTATTAGTATAGTAAACCCCTTTGGGGCAGTCCCTTGCTGCCCTTGTGTCCCCCTTTTTTTGTGACTTTTTTATTGTTTTTTATTTTAAAATTCATGCTGAATGCCTTTTATCATTTACTGTTTTAACCCCAGTGTTGCAACCTGCTTGTTTCCCCCACACACCCATACCTCTATCTTCCATCAGTTTAAAAAACATAGGCATTTCACCAATGGCCTTCTCAATTTGGGCTGCAAGTTGCTCCCCCCCTGCCCGAGAGATGTACCCACCCCTTTCAAACATTCTGTTTGCCATAAAGTTGTTCCGTTGTCAAGAATGGGATTGCAAGTTCCTTGGCAGTATCTGTCTAGCAGCAAAATTTTCACCAAAATTTCCCTAGCAACCTTTTTTTTCCATCCCCTTTAGGAAGATGCTCATATGATTGGGGTCCCTCCCCTTGACTTAATGAAAAAAATAGTGACCCGTACTTATCTAGAGCTCTTCTCCCTACCTTCCCAAAATCATTTCCCCCAGCACTGAGACGTAATGGGTTTTTCCATTACCCGACATGATTTTCCAGCTGTTGACAATTCCCAAAAACCCGCTCCCCGGGAAAACACCTTATCTCTCTCTTTTATTCCCATTAAAAAAGCCCGGGCAATTCTACCTGAGAGTCACCAACACAAGAATGCGCTTACCCTTTATTAGCGGGGCAGAGTTTTCCCCTTTCCTTCATGGCCCCCTGAAGTAATTCATCCCGGGGGAAAAAAGAGAAGCGATTTCCATTCAGATCTTCCTCTTCTTTCCTTCTCTGATGCGCCTCCCCTTACTGTGAACAACTCGCCACTTGTAGCAGGGTGCTGGACTGCACCTCACTGCTGGTAGCCGTTGCTACCTCCCCACCTACAGCCTCCTCACAGTGAGAGACAGACTGCACCCCACTGCTAGAAGCCTCATTCCCCACATCTCCAACCACCTCACACTCTCTCCCAGGCCCATTGAGGTGGACCTTCAGCCTCCTAATCTCCTCCTGGAGAAGCAAGACCTCCTCCTTCAACTCTCCAACCTCAGATTTTAAAACACTGCAGAAGCAAGCCATGCTTTGTAACCGTCCACGCTAATCCCCAAAGCAGCTCAGGGTCTGTGACCTCACGTGACGACTGACCACTGAACACTGACCACTGAACATTGTGTAATAGTACATTGTTACCCAGGACCACACTGTGTAGCAGTACATTACCCAGGACACTGTGTAAAGCCGTACATTACCCAGGACTCACACTGTAGCAGTACATTGTTACCCAGGACCCACACTGTGTAACAGTACATTGTTGCCCAGGACCCACACTGTGTAACAGTACATTGTTGCCCAGGACCCACACTGTGTAACAGTACATTGTTGCCCAGGACCCACACTGTGTAACAGTACATTGTTACCCAGGACCCACACTGTGTAACAGTACATTGTTACCCAGGATACACACTGTAACAGTACATTGTTACCCAGGATACACACTGTGTAACAGTACATTGTTACCCAGGATACACACTGTATAACAGTACATTGCTACCCAGGATACACACTGTGTAACAGTACATTGTTACCCAGGATACACACTGTAACAGTGCATTGTTACCCAGGACCCACACCGTAACAGTACATTAACCAGGACCCACACTAACAGTGCATTGTTACCCAGGACCCACACTGTAACAGTACATTGTTACCCAGGACCCACACTGTAACAGTACATTGTTACCCAGGACCCACACTGTAACAGTACATTGTTACCCAGGACCCACAATGTAACAGTACATTGTTACCCAGGACCCACACTGTAACAGTACATTGTTACTCAGGACCCACACTAACAGTACATTGTTACCCAGGACCCACACTGTAGCAGTACATTGTTACCCAGGAGCCACACTGTGTGAAGCAGTACATTGTTACCCAGGATACACACTGTGAAGCAGTACATTGTTACCCAGGACCCACACTGTGTAGCAGTACATTGTTACTCAGGACCCACACTGTGTGTAGCAGTACAGTGTTACTCAGGACCCAGTGTGTGTAGCAGCACATTGTTACTCAGAACCCACACTGCGTGTAGCAGTACATTGTTACTCAGGAAACACACTGTGTGTAGCAGTACATTGTTACTCAGGACCCACACTGCGTGTAGCAGTACATTGTTACTCAGGAAACACACTGTGTGTAGCAGTACATTGTTACTCAGGACCCACACTGTGTGTAGCAGTACATTGTTACTCAGGACCCACACTGTGTAGCAGTACATTGTTACTCAGGACCCACACTGTGTGTAGCAGTACATTGTTACTCAGGACCCACACTGTGTAGCAGTACATTGTTACTCAGGACCCACATTGTGTGTAGCAGTACATTGTTACTCAGGACCCACACTGCGTGTAGCAGTACACTGTTACTCAGGACCCACACTGTGTGTAGCAGTACACTGTTACCCAGGACCCACACTGTAGCAGTACACTGTTACCCAGGACCCACACTGTGTGTAGCAGTACACTGTTACCCAGGACCCACAGTGTAGCAGTACACTGTTACCCAGGACCCACACTGTGTGTAGCAGTACACTGTTACCCAGGACCCACACTGTGTGTAGCGGTACACTGTTACTCAGGACCCACACTGTGTGTAGCAGTACATTGTTACTCAGGAAACACACTGTGTGTAGCAGTACATTGTTACTCAGGACCCACACTGCGTGTAGCAGTACATTGTTACTCAGGAAACACACTGTGTGTAGCAGTACATTGTTACTCAGGACCCACACTGTGTGTAGCAGTACACTGTTACCCAGGACCCACACTGTAGCAGTACACTGTTACCCAGGACCCACACTGTGTGTAGCAGTACACTGTTACCCAGGACCCACACTGTGTGTAGCAGTACACTGTTACCCAGGACCCACACTGTGTGTAGCAGTACACTGTTACCCAGGACCCACACTGTGTGTAGCAGTACATTGTTACTCAGGACCCACACTGCGTGTAGCAGTACATTGTTACTCAGGAAACACACTGTGTGTAGCAGTACATTGTTACTCAGGACCCACACTGCGTTGTAGCAGTACATTGTTATCAGGACCCACACTGTGTGTAGCAGTACATTGTTACTCAGGAAACACACTGTGTGTAGCAGTACATTGTTACTCAGGACCCACACTGCGTGTAGCAGTACATTGTTACTCAGGACCCACACTGTGTGTAGCAGTACATTGTTACTCAGGAAACACACTGTGTGTAGCAGTACATTGTTACTCAGGAAACACACTGCGTGTAGCAGTACACTGTTACTCAGGACCCACACTGTGTGTAGCAGTACACTGTTACCCAGGACCCACACTGTGTGTAGCAGTACATTGTTACTCAGGACCCACATTGTGTGTAGCAGTACACTGTTACCCAGGACCCACACTGCGTGTAGCAGTACATTGTTACTCAGGACCCACACTGTGTAGCAGTACACTGTTACCCAGGACCCACACTGTGTGTAGCAGTACATTGTTACTCAGGACCCACATTGTGTGTAGCAGTACACTGTTACTCAGGACCCACACTGCGTGTAGCAGTACACTGTTACTCAGGACCCACACTGTGTGTAGCAGTACACTGTTACCCAGGACCCACACTGCGTGTAGCAGTACACTGTTACTCAGGACCCACACTGCGTGTAGCAGTTTCACTGTTACCCAGGACCCACACTGCGTGTAGCAGTACACTGTTACTCAGGACCCACACTGTGTGTAGCAGTACACTGTTACTCAGGACCCACACTGTGTGTAGCAGTACACTGTTACCCAGGACCCACACTGTGTGTAGCAGTACAGTGTTACCCAGGACCCCCACTGTGTTAATAAAATTGTCTCTAAGTGTAATCTTCAGTTGTATTTAAAAAAGTTAACATTGTATTCTCCGCTTATTTGAACCAGTTTTCTGTGAGAAACTGACAATATTATTTCCTGCCAGTCACGGAGGGTAAACTACTACTAGCCAGGGAGGGTAAACTATTACTAGCCAGGGAGGGTAAACTATTACTAGCCAGGGAGGGTAAACTATTACTAGCCAGGGAGGGTAAACTATTACTAGCCAGCGAGGGTAAACTATTACTAGCCAGCGAGGGTAAACTATTACTAGCCAGCGAGGGTAAACTATTACTAGCCAGCGAGGGTAAGCTATTACTAGCCAGCGAGGGTAAACCATTACTAGTCAGGAAAGGTAAACAAAAACAACTAATTCCGATCACAACCTAATCGATATAGGGGTCCTGATCAGCAGAATGCATATACCTGTGAAGGTGTCTTCACAAAATACAACTTCAACAACAAGAACATCAACTGGGACCAGGTAAACCATGTCCTAAATTAAACATGTTGGGAAGATATCTTAAATGACATGGATCCAAACCAGTTCCTTGAAAGGATCAACTTCCTGGCAGCTGAAGCATGTTCTAGGCATATTCCCCTAAGAAAGAAGAAGAGCAGGAGTAAACTGGAGAAAGACGCTCCCTCTACAGAAGACGACGAAGAGTCACTGAGCTCCTCAGGAGTGTTAAAATATCTGATACACGAAAGGAGGAGCTGACCAGGGAAGTGGAAACTATCGAACTTATGTTAAATGACTCTTACAGGAACCAGGAGAGACAGGAGGAGCTTAAAACTATTAGTGAAATTGAAAGAAATTCGAAATATTTCTTTTCATACGCCAAAAACAAGGCAAATACCACATCTAGTATCGGGCCCTTTTCTCAGACAGGATGGGACTTACACAGATGACAACAAGGAAATGAGTGAAATACTGAAATCCCAGTACGACTCTGTGTTTAGTGAGCCACTAATCAGTCTGAGGATCGACGACCCAAATGATTTCTTCATGACTGAGCCTCATAACTCCATAAATGCATGCCAGATTTCCGACATTGCTCTAACTCCAATAGACCTCGAAAAAACGATTGACAACATGCCCATGCACTCAGCCCCGGGCCCAGACTCGTGGAACTCTGTATTCATTAAGAACTGCAAGAAACCCCTCTCGAGTGCCCTAAGTACACTGTGGAGGAGGAGCTTGGACATGGGTGAAATTCCACAGTCACTTAAAACAACGGATATAGCTCCACTCCATAAAGGTGGCAGCAAAGCATTAGCTAAGAACTATAGACCAATAGCTCTGACGTTCCACATCATAAAAACCTTTGAGTGCTAAGAAGCAGGATTGCAAATCACCTGGATTCCCAAAATCTCCACAATCCAGGGCAACATGGGTTCAGGGCAGGTCGCTCCTGCCTCTCACAACTACTGGATCACTATGATATGGCCTTGGATGCACTGGAAGAAAATCAGAATGCAGATGTAATATACACAGACTTTGCAAAAGCGTTTGACAAATGCGATCATGACATAATAGCCCATAAAATACGTGCTAGAGGAATAACTGGGAAAATGGGGAGATGGATCTTCAACTTCCTAACAAATCGAACACAAAGAGTAGTGGGCAACAGAGTTAAATCGGAGGCTGCTATTGTGAAGAGCTCTATTCCACAAGGCACAGTACTCGCCCCCATCTTATTCCTCATCCTGATATCAGAGATATACACCACAGCACCGTATCATCCTTTGCGGATGATACTAGGATCTGCATGAGGCTGTCATCTGCTGAGGACGCGCTTAACCTCCAAGAAGATATAAACAAAGTTTTCCAATGGGCAACGGAGAACAATATGATGTTCAATGAGGACAAATTCCAACTACTCCGTTATGGAAAACTGGAGGAGATAATAACTAGAACACAGAGTATACTATAAACTCTAGCCATACAATAGAGCGGAAAAATAATGTAAGGGACCTGGGAGTAGTAATGTCTGAGGATCTCACTTTCAAGGATCACAACAGTGCCACGATCACAAGTGCAAAGAAAATGATAGGATGGATAATGAGAACGTTCAAAACGAGAGATGCCAAGCCAATGATGATCCTTTTCAAATCACTTGTTCTCTCTAGGCTGGCATACTGCTGTACACTAACATCTCCATTCAAAGCAGGTGAAATTGCAGATCTAGAGAGTGTACAGAGATCCTTTACTGCACGTATAAGTTCTGTCAAGCACCTTAACTACTGGGAACGCTTGGAAGCACTTGACTTGTACTCGTTGGAACGCAGGAGAGATCATAATCTACACATGGAAAATCCTGGAAGGAATGGTCCCGAATCTGCACATAGAAATCACTCCCTACGAAAGTAAAAGACTGGGCAGGCGATGCAAAATACCCCCAATTAAAAGTAGTGGGCGCCATTGGTACACCATAAGTGTCCGGGGCCCAAGACTGCTCAACGGCCTCCCATCAAGCATTAGGGGAATTACCAATAAACCCCTGGCTGCCTTGAAGAGAGAGCTGGACAGATACCTAAAGTCAGTGCCGGATCAGCCGGGCTGTGGCTCGTACGTTGGGCTGCGTGCGGCCAGCAGTAACAGCCCGGTTGATCAGGCCCTGATTCACCGGGAGGCCTGGTCATGGACCGGGCCGCGGGGGCGTTGATCCCCGGAATAACCTCCAGGTACTAGCCAGGGAGGGTAAACTATCACTAGCAACTGTGGGTAAATTGTCACTAGCCACTGAAGGTAAACTATCACTAGCCAGGGAGGGTAAACTATTACTAGCCAGGGAAGGTAAACTATTACTAGCCAGGGAAGGTAAACTATTACTAGCCAGGGAAGGTAAACTATTACTAGCCAGGGAGGGTAAACTATCTCTAGCCAGGGGGGGTAAACTATCACTAGCCAGGGAAGGTAAACTATTACTAGCCAGGGAAGGTAAACTATTACTAGCCAGGGAGGGTAAACTATTACTAGCCAGGGGGGGTAAACTATTACTAGCCAGTTGTGATGAATGGTTTGAAAACCGACAAGTTGAAGATAGACACTTATGCACCATATGGGAATCTTTATTTAGGAAACGTTTCGCCACACAGTGGCTTCATCAGCCCAATACAAAGCAGAGAGGTGCAAGAAGAGGAGATTGAGGTAATCAGTCAATCAGCCTGGAGTCGATGTGTTCAGTCCATCAATCTCTACAAGATTGATGGACTGAACACATCGACTCCAGGCTGAGGGACTGATTACCTCAATCTCCTCTTCTTGCACCTCTCTGCTTAGTATTGGGCTGATGAAGCCACTGTGTGGCGAAACGTTTCCTAAATAAAGATTCCCATATGGTGCATAAGTGTCTCAATCTTATTACTAGCCAGGGAGAGTAAACTATCACTAGCCAGGGGGAGTAAACTATTACTAGCCAGGGAGGGTAAACTATCACTAGCCACTGAGGGTAAACTATCACTAGCCAGGGAGAGTAAACTATCACTAGCCAGGGAGAGTATACTACTATCTAGAGAGGGTAAACTATTACTATCCAGGGAGGGTAAACTATCATGAAATCCATCGAAGGGGAACTAATACAATCCATCGAAGGGGGAACTAATACAATCTATGAAGATGGGAACTACCTTGTTACAACCGGAGGGGGTAACTACTACGCTACAACCGTGGGGGAAACTACCTTGCTACAACCGTGGGGGAACTACCTTGCTACAACCGTGGGGGAACTACCTTGCTACAACCGTGGGGGAACTACCTTGCTACAACCGTGGGGGAACTACTTTGCTACAACCGTGGGGGAACTACTTTGCTACAACCGTGGGGGAACTACCTTGCTACAACCGTGGGGGAACTACCTTGCTACAACCGTGGGGGAACTACCTTGCTACAACCGTGGGGAAACTACCGTGCTACAACCGTGGGGAAACTACCTTGCTACGACCGTGGGGGAACTACTTTGCTACAACCGTGGGGGAACTACTTTGCTACAACCGTGGGGGAACTACACCAAGACAAGCAAGCGTGGGGGGGGGGGCACTAATACAAGGTTGTCTGTGCCTTATGTCGCTACACCAGTGTTAATATTGACACGAGAGAGGCGGTGACAGATGTCAGTACACACACCAGGGAGGGGAAGCGACAGTACACGCTATCTAGCAGGGGAAAACTACACTAACATACACCATCTAGGAGGGGGGACTGCACTAATACACACCATCTAGGAGGAGGAACTACACAAACACCATCTAGGAGGGGGAACTACACTAATACACACCATCTAGAAGGGGGAACTACACAAACACCATCTAAGAGGGGGAACTACACTAATACACACCATCTAGGAGGGGGAACTACACTAATACACACCATCTAGGAGGGAGAACTACACTAATACACACCATCTAGGAGGGGGAACTACACTAATGCACACCATCTAGGAGGGGGAACTACACTAATACACACCATCTAGGAGGGGGAACTACATTAATACACACCATCTAGGAGGGGGAACTACACAAACACCATCTAGGAGGGGAACTACACAAACATCATCTAGGAGGGGGAACTACACAAACGCCATCTCGGGGGGGGAACTACACAAACACCATCTAGGAGGGGGAACTACACAAACACCATCTAGGAGGGGGAACTACACTATTACACACCATCAAGGAGGGGGAACTACACTAATACACACCATCTAGGAGGGAGAACTACACTAATACACACCATCAAGGAGAGGGAACTACACTAATACACACCATCTAGGAGGGGGAACTACACTAATACACACCATCTAGGAGGGGGAACTACACTAATACACACCATCAAGGAGGGGGAACTACACTAATACACACCATCTAGGAGGGGAAACTACACTAATACACACCATCTAGGAGGGGGACTACACTAATACACACCATCAAGGAGGGGGAACTACACTAATACCACCATCTAGGAGGGGGAACTACACTAATTACACACCATCAAGGAGGGGGAACTACACTAATACACACCATCTAGGAGGGGGAACTACACAAAACACCATCTAGGAGGGGGAACTACACTAATACACACCATCTAGGAGGGGGAAACTACACTAATACACACATCTAGGAGGGGGAACTACACAAATACCATCTAGGAGGGGGAAACTACACTAACACCATCTAGGAGGGGGAACTACATTAATACACACCATCTAGGAGGGGGAACTACACTAATACACCCATCTAGGAGGGGGAACTACACTAATACACACCATCTAGGAGGGGGAACTACACTAATACACACCATCTAGGAGGGGGAACTACACTAATACACACCATCTAGGGGGGAACTACACTAATACACACCATCAAGGAGGGGGAACTACACTAATACACACCATCTAGGAGGGGGAACTACACTAATACACACCATCTAGGAGGGGGAACTACACTAATACACACCAACTAGGAGGGGGAACTACACTAATACACCCCATCTAGGAGGGGGAACTACACAAACACCACCTAGGAGGGGGAACTACACTAATACACACCATCTAGGAGGGGGAACTACACTAATACACACCATCTAGGAGGGGGAACTACACAAACACCATCTAGGAGGGGGAACTACACTAATACACACATCTAGGAGGGGGAACTACACTAATACACACCATCTAGGTGGGGGAACTACACTAATACACACCATCTAGGAGGGGGAACTACACTAATATACACCATCTAGGAGGGGGAACTACACTAATACACACCATCTAGGAGGGGGAACTACACTAATACACACCATCTACACAGAAATCACTCCCTACGAAAGTAAAAGACTGGGCAGGCGATGCAAAATGCCCCCAATAAAAAGTAGGGGCGCCATTGGTACACTAAGAGAAAACACCATAAGTGTCCGGGGCCCAAAACTGTTCAACAGCCTCCCATCAAGCATTAGGGGAATTGCCAATAAACCCCTGGCTGCCTTCAAGAGAGAGCTGGACAGATACCTAAAGTCAGTGCCGGATCAGCCGGGCTGTGGCTCGTACGTTGGACTGCGTGCGGCCAGCAGTAACAGCCTAGTTGATCAGGCCCTGATCCATCGGGAGGCCTGGTCATGGACCAGGCCGCGGGGGCGTTGATCCCCGGAATAACCTCCAGGTAATCTAGGAGGGGGAACTACACAAACACCATCTAGGAGGGGGAACTACACTAATACACACCATCTAGGAGGGGGAACTATACTAATCACACCATCTAGGAGGGGGAACTACACAAACACCATCTAGGAGGGGGAACTACACTAATACACACCATCAAGGAGGGGGAACTACACTAATACACACCATCTAGGAGGGGGAACTACACAAACACCATCTAGGAGGGGGAACTACACTAATACACACCATCTAGGAGGGGGAACTACACACACACCATCTAGGAGGGGGAACTACACACACACACCACACACCATCTAGGAGGGGGAACTACACAAACACCATCTAGGAGGGGAACTACACAAACACCATCTAGGAGGGGGAACTACACAAACACCATCTAGGAGGGGGAACTACACAAACACCATCTAGGAGGGGGAACTACACAAACACCATCTAGGAGGGGTAACTACACTAATACACACCATCAAGGAGGGAGAACTACACTAATACACACCATCTAGGAGGGAGAACTATTGATGTCATGGCATTAAGAGTAGGAGGGATTAGTGGATGCTCCTCCGACCTCCCCATTTTCTCCAATGTTCCATTTATCTCCACCCTCCCTACTGACCCCCCCCCCATCACTGAGCAGTTCTGGCCTGTGTCATGGTGATGAGTCTCTCCCACACCCCCTCCTCCCAACAGTGTTCTGCCATCTCTCACAGTAATCCTCACTATATATATTTTTATTATTATTATCACACCGGCCGATTCCCACCAAGGCAGGGTGGCCCGAAAAAGAAAAACTTTCACCATCATTCACTCCATCACTGTCTTGCCAGAAGGGTGCTTTACACTACAGTTTTTAAACTGCAACATTAACACCCCTCCTTCAGAGTGCAGGCACTGTACTTCCCATCTCCAGGACTCAAGTCCGGCCTGCCGGTTTCCCTGAATCCCTTCATAAATGTTACTTTGCTCACACTCCAACAGCACGTCAAGTATTAAAAAACCATTTGTCTCCATTCACTCCTATCAAACACGCTCACGCATGCCTGCTGGAAGTCCAAGCCCCTCGCACACAAAACCTCCTTTACCCCTCCCTCCAACCCTTCCTAGGCCGACCCTACCCGCCTTCCTTCCACTACAGACTGATACACTCTTGAAGTCATTCTGTTTCGCTCCATTCTCTCTACATGTCCGAACACCTCAACAACCCTTCCTCAGCCCTCTGGACAACAGTTTTGGTATCCCGCACCTCCTCCTAACTTCCAAACTACGAATTCTCTGCATATATTCACACCACACATTGCCCTCAGACATGACATCTCCACTGCCTCAGCCTTCTCCTCGCTGCAACATTCATCACCCACGCTTCACACCCATATAAGAGCGTTGGTAAAACTATACTCTCATACATTCCCCTCTTTGCCTCCAAGGACAAAGTTCTTTGTTTCCACAGACTCCTAAGTGCAACCACTCACTCTTTTTCCTCATCAATTCTATGATTCACCTCATCTTTCATAGACCCATCCGCTGACACGTCCACTCCCAAATATCTGAATACGTTCACCTCCTCCATACTCTCTCCCTCCATCTGATATTCAATCTTTCATCACCTAATCTTTTGTTATCCTCATAACCTTACTCTTTCCTGTATTCACCTTTAATTTTCTTCTTTTGCCACCCTACAAATTTCATCCACCAATCTCTGCAACTTCTCTTCAGATCTCCCAAGAGCACAGTGTCATCAGCAAAGAGCAGCTTGACAACTCCACTTTGTGTGTGATTCTTTTCTTTTAACTCACGCCTCTTGCCAAAACCCTCGCATTTACTTCTCTTACAACCCATCTATAAATATATTAAACAACCACGGTGACATCACACATCCTTGTCTAAGGCCTACTTTTACTGGGAAAAAATTTCCCTCTTTCCTACATACTCTAACTTGAGCCTCACTATCCTCGTAAAAACTCTTCACTGCTTTCAGTAACATACCTCCTACACCATACACTTGCAACATCTGCCACATTGCCCCCTCATCCACCCTGTCATACGCCTTTTCCAAATCCATAAATGCCACAAAGACCTCTTTAGCCTTATCTAAATACTGTTCACTTATTGTTTCACTGTAAACACCTGGTCCACACACCCCCTACCTTTCCTAAAGCCTCCTTGTTCATCTGCTATCTATTCTCCGTCTTACTCTTAATTCTTTCAATTATAACTCTACCATACACTTTACAGGTACACTCAACAGACTTATCCCCCTATAATTTTTGCACTCTCTTTTATCCCCTTTGCCTTTATACAAAGGAACTATGCATGCTCTCTGCCAATCCCTAGGACCTTACCCTCTTCCATACATTATTAAATAATTGCACCAACCACTCCAAAACTATATCCCCACCTGCTTTAACATTTCTATCTTTATCCCATCAATCCCGGCTGCCTTACCCCTTTCATTTTACCTACTGCCTCACGAACTTCCCCCACACTCACAACTGGCTCTTCTCACTCCTACAAGATGTTATTCTCCTTGCCCTATACACGAAATCACAGCTTCCCTATCTTCATCAACATTTAACAATTCCTCAAAATATTCCTTCCATCTTCCCAATACCTCTAACTCTCCATTTAATAACTCTCCTCTCCTATTTTTAAACTGACAAATCCATTTGTTCTCTAGGCTTTCTTAACTTGTTAATCTCACTCCAAAACTTTTTCTTATTTTCAACAAAATTTGTTGATAACATCTCACCCACTCTCTCATTTGCTCTCTTTTTACATTGCTTCACCACTCTCTTAACTTCTCTCTTTTTCTCCATATACTCTTCCCTCTTGCATCACTTCTACTTTGTAAAAACTTCTCATATGCTAACTTTTTCTCCCTTACTACTCTCTTTACATCATCATTCCACCAATCGCTCCTCTTCCCTCCTGCACCCACTTTCGTGAACCACAAACTTCTGCTGAACACTCTAACACTACATTTTTAAACCTACCCCATACCTCTTCGACCCATTGCCTATGCTCTCATTAGCCATCTATCCTCCAATAGCTGTTTATATCTTCCCTAACTGCCTCCTCTTTTAGTTTATAAACCTTCACCTCTCTCTTTCCCTGATGCTTCTATTCTCCTTGTATCCCATCTACCTTTTACTCTCAGTATAGCTACAACTAGAAAGTGATCTGATATATCTGTGGCCCTCTATAAACATGTACATCCTGAAGTCTACTCAACATTCTTTTATCTACCAATACATAATCCAACAACTACTGTCATTTCGCCCTACATCATATCGTGTATACTTATTTATCCTCTTTTTCTTAAAATATGTATTACCTATAACTAAACCCCTTTCTATACAAAGTTCAATCAAAGGGCTCCCATTATCATTTACCACCTGGCACCCAAACTTACCTACCACACCCTCTCTAAAAGTTTCTCCTACTTTAGCATTCAAGTCCCCTACCACAATTACTCTCTCACTTGGTTCAAAGGCTCTATACATCACTTAACATCTCCCAAAATCTCTTCTCTCTCCTCTGCATTCCTCTCTTCTCCAGGTGCATACACGCTTATTATGACCCACTTCTCGCATCCAACCTTTACTTTAATCCACATATTCTTGAATTTACACATTCTATTCTCTTTTCTCCTTCCATAACTGATCATTTAACATTACTGCTACCCTTCCTTTGCTCTAACTCTCTCAGATACTCCAGATTTAATCCATTTATTTCCCCCCACTGAAACTCTCCTACCCCTTCAGCTTTGTTTCGCTTAGGGCCAGGACATCCAACTTCTTTTCATTCATAACATCAGCAATCATCTGTTTCTTGTCATCCGCACTACATCCACGCACATTTAAGCAACCCAGTTTTATAAAGTTTTTCTTCTTCTCTTTTTTGTAATTGTATACAGGAGAAGGGGTTACTAGCCATTGCTCCGGCATTTTAGTCGCCTCATACGACACGCATGGCTTACGGAGGAAAGATTCTTTTCCACTTCCCATGGACAATAGAAGAAATAAAAAAGAACAAGAGCTATTTATGAAAAAAGAGAAAAACCTAGATGTATGTATATATATATATGCATGTGCGTGTCTGTGAAGTGTGACCAAAGTGTAAGTAGGAGTAGCAAGATATCCCTGTTATCTTAGCGTGTTTATGAGACAGAAAAAAAGAAACCAGCAATCCTACCATCATGCAAAACAGTTACAGGTTTTTGTTTCACAGTCATCTGGCAGGACGGTAGTACTTCCCTGGGTGGTTGCTGTCTACCAACCTACTACCTACATATATATATATAATATATATATATATATATATATTATATATATTTTATATATATATATATATATATATAATATATATATATATGAGAGAGATTTTCAATATCTGGGTATCTTTATTTGTAGAGGTTTCGCCATTAAGTGGCTTTATCAACGTAAGGACAGTGTGAAATATGCACAGCTATATACAAAAGATGAGGTAATCAGTCCCTCAGTCTTGGAGTTAGTGAAGAGAAACAGTCTTGAAAAATCTGAAGTACAGGAAGTAAGACTGTGAACTGAGAGGTTTTCCTTTATAATAATTGAAGTGGTGTAAGGTATTTATTGTACCTGGTTACCTGGAGGTTATTCCGGGGATCAACGCCCCCGCGGCCCGGTCCATGACCAGGCCTCCCGATGGATCAGGGCCTGATCACCTAGGCTGTTACTCCTGGCCGCACGCAGTCCAACGTACGAGCCACAGCCCGGCTGATCCGGCACTGACTTTAGGTATCTGTCCAGCTCTCTCTTGAAGGCAGCCAGGGGTTTATTGGTAATTCCCCTAATGCTTGATGGGAGGCTGTTGAACAGTCTTGGGCCCCGGACACTTATGGTGTTTTCCCTTAGTGTACCAATGGCGCCCCTACTTTTTATTGGGGGCATTTTGCATCGCCTGCCCAGTCTTTTACTTTCGTAGGGAGTGATTTCTGTGACTTCAGGAGGAGGATTGAGCCTTCACCACTCTTGGGCTGATAACACTCACTGGTTTGCCTCTTCAAAAGTATATAATCTTCATTTTTCCTCCGTTCTTGCATTTCCAGGGACCCTGAGACGACATTATTACTGTATATTCATAGAGGCTAAAGACGTAGGGTAATGAAGACTCTCTTGAATCTGAGTCCAGGATCTAGAGCTCCTCACCAGCATCAAGGCACCCACCTCCTCCCCCCACTGAAGAGTCTGAGGGGAGGAAAACACTTCGCACAACTACCCCCAACCCAGTTTAAGACCTTCTGACTTCTAATCGTTTTGTAGTAGTGGTAAAAACAAAACTAACATTTTTTTTTTGTTGACTTTGATGTGAGATCACCCATATTAATCAGTTTTGGGTACGGGAAGGTCGCTGACCTCTTTTAGACAGTATACTTTAGTCAGAGCAAGCTGGAGTAAGGACGGGGCTAGAGCTGGGAAGACCCTGGTGGAGGCAAGATGCAGGAGGGTCGTCGGTGGTGGAGTGAGAACTTGTAGTGTGAAGCAAATTGTGAAGTTTCAACAACTGGAGAATTCAAATTACTTTACAGCAAAGAGACTGGCACAGTGGAGCCTATAAAACTATTGATTTTAAATTGCCAGTGGCATCATTCACTTAATATTTTAGTTTTATCTTCCTTTAAGAAGTCATCAATATAATTTTCTCTCGTGACATTATATTACTCTTAAAATATTAACTTATCAAGTAGCTTCATAACTCTAGCATTAAATAAATTAAGTGTATTCCTTTCATTTATACTCAAGAATTAGCCCCTAAGAAATAAGAGATAATGGTTATAATCATAACCATGATTTTTAAACAAGTGGACCGGTAAGTCGGTTAGATGACCAAAAGCTCCAGTTGTGGGTCATCTGACCGACTAAGACCTGCGTCAGGAAACAAGGTTCACTACAGAGTTATCTACCAAGGGGTGAGGTGAGGTTCTCTCACAACCCTCTGTAGGAAGTCGTAATCTAAGTGGCTTGCCAAGTGGAGAGGGAGTTACTCTTTCTTCACTAAGTGATTAATTCATTGGTGAAGCTGTGGAAAAGTATAAGTGATTTATTATTAGCTCTGCCAGGAGTAAATCTGAAGTCCATTCCTTGCCCCTGGTATGAGAGCGCTACCACAACCTGGTATGCGCAGCGACGCACCCACCAGCATTTCCTTTATTTAAAGTACCAGTAATGAGTGCGCCTGTATGCGGAGCAGGCGCTGTGGTTCACTTCCCTCGTGGTCTCCCATACATGTGATCCATTATATTGCTGTGTTGCAACCCTTCAGGACGCTGGAGGGCTCGGCATCCAGGGACTTGGAGCTACCCCTCACCATCGTAGGTTTAGCGTCTCTACGAATACTCCTGTGGAGAAATTTTCTCCAAAGCAAAGAGCCCCCCCTCTCGGGGCGGCTCAAGCTCCCTCTCTACGCCTTCCCACACTGGCAGGCAGAGTGGGGTAGGAGGAAATCACATCTATTTATTTTTTGCACATGCAGAAATGAAGCTCACATGTCTTGCAACCTAGTGTCCTAACTCAGTAGTTTTAAATTAGAGAATACCAGAAACATCCATTAATCTTAACATGTGTATCTCACTAAGCAATATTTAGGCTGCGCCAGTCACAAGACCTCTCCTTCCCTCCTTACGGGAGTCTCTGCGACCTTTTATATACATGTGTAAGTAGGGGAAGTTGCTATTTCCCATGACCAGGAACAATTCAAGTTAATTTTCTTCTACCCTGTTAATATAGCTAGTGGCATTCTTCTTCTTAACCCGCACCTCTGACTCAAGTAATCCAAACTTCTTGATTCAACCATGTCGATAGAACCGGCACCTAATGCCTGCAGACACTGTCAGCATATACCCGCCCATAGAGGGCGAGAGGCTGCAATATGCAGATTATTATTATTATAATCAAGCGGGAAGCGCTAAACCCGGAGGATTATACAGCGCCCGGGGGAGGATGTGGAAGGCATTCAGGCTTAATTCGGGGAACTGGAGCACAGATCCAATTCCCTAAATCAAGAGCCCCTCACCAACATCAAGGAACCTTCCTTGAGGGGTGCAATATGCAGAGTACAGTTTGAACTCGACCAGTGAAGATATGACGGAAATGAAAGGGTGTCTCCGGCCGGGCCATTCCGCGCTGATTGTAGAAACATTTGTGGCCGTATTTGTTGTGCATCAAATTCGTGTCATGTACTGACAATAACCAGGAATACCTGTGCATACTCTTCCTGCCGTGATTATGAACTATTAGTCGTCAGAAGACTTTCTATGTGCTAAGGAGACGACAAAAGTGAAGATAGGATGGATGGATAATGAGAACTTTCAAAACGAGAGATGCCAAGCCCATGATGATCCTTTTCAAATCACTTGTTCTCTCTAGGCTGGAATACTGCTGTACATTAACATCTCCATACAAAGCAGGTGAAATCGCAGATCTAGAGAGTGTACAGAGATCCTTTACTGCACGTATAAGTTCTGTCAAGCACCTTAACTACTGGGAACGCTTGGAAGCACTTGACTTGTACTCGTTGGAACGCAGGAGGGAGAGATATATCATAATCTACACTTGGAAAATCTTGGAAGGAATGGTCCCAAATCTGCACACAGAAATCACTCCCTACGAAAGTAAAAGACTGGGCAGGCGATGCAAAATGCCGCCAATAAAAAGTAGGGGCGCCATTGGTACACTAAGAGAAAACACCATAAGTGTCCGGGGCCCAAAACTGTTCAACAGCCTCCCATCAAGCATTAGGGGAATTGCCAATAAACCCCTGGCTGCCTTCAAGAGAGAGCTGGACAGATACCTAAAGTCAGTGCCGGATCAGCCGGGCTGTGGCTCGTACGTCGGACTGCGTGCGGCCAGCAGTAACAGCCTAGTTGATCAGGCCCTGATCCATCGGGAGGCCTGGTCATGGACCGGGCCGCGGGGGCGTTGATCCCCGGAATAACCTCCAGGTATCCAGGTAACGTCCGACGTCACTCTTCAAGACTCAAGCTAATAATATCGACCTCTCTTCTACGTTGTTGTAGCGTCACAGGCTTCCGTTACGATGAGCCAGGCAAATCACTATTTTACCAGACATTCGCTTAATTACCAATGCAGTGCCTAGGGTCGATGTTTGGTAAACACGGCTAACCATTCGAGGCCGTGATGGGCTGCCCCAACCCCAAAACACAGGTAAGGATCGCCCATGACTTTCCGGTGATATACCAGACATATCTGAATAACAATTCAGCAGGGCACGTATTAACCGTGGTTATAATCACCTTTCCAGCCTTGGTGGGTCATTAGGCAGCAGACATCGGAGAGACCCTGGCGGAGGTTGCAGGTGTCTTCCTATGTCACCAACAAAGATGATTACCCCACCACACAGTGGTCCTTTTATATTATTGATTACTCTACTCGTCCAAAATCCCACATAACTCCTGTAGGTTACCTAAAGTCACCTCCAAAGGTCACAGCCTCCTCTTCCCTGTGGCTCGGTCCCAGACCAGGCCTCCTGAAATGTTGGTCTGATCGATAAACCTGTTAGTGCCCGCCGCCCGCAGTTCAACGTATGCATTACAGCCCGAGGCAAGAGACTTGTCTGTTCCATTTAGATCAAAAGTACGAATCTTCGGTGTAGTTATTTACTTGAAGTTTGCAGGCAGAAACAACACCGTTAAGTCAACAGGAATCATAAATGGTACACAATACCCAGGTTCAACACCTGGGTATCTATTGTGAAGATGGAACAAGACAAAGGGACTGTGCCTCTTATTCCACTGTTTCTGGTAATCTCTCTACGCAATTTTAAAAAAAGAAAACTTTGTTTGGGGAAACTTCTTCCTTAGATACCCAGGTGCTGTACATGTCTCTTACTCATCAGCCAACAGGAAGTCTGATCATGGGTTTGGCTGTGAGAGCAGAACTCTGGAAATCAGTCTGATGTAAGAAGCAGCGGTGTAATAAACTGTGACGGCAGCAATAATGTTCAGTATAACAATGTTCACTACAGAGAAGCAGGCAACAAGCACTACCGAAACCAAATGTAAACATCTCACCAACTTGCCTGTTTGTGAAAACCACTCCCTTCACACAATGCAAGTCACAGTTATTTGACAGTGCCATCTGATGCGAGGCTCCGTGTGTGCCACCTTCAGCTGGCACTCTCCCGTGTTTGCCACCTCGAACTGCCACTCTCCGGTCACCAAGAATATCTTACGTAATAACACTTTGTTTACCACTGAACGCTCAGTTATGCTGCACAGGCAGTGGATCAGCGTCGTTAACTCGCGCCAGAAAGGTCATGGTCCGTGTCCTGGGCAGGGCATGACGTATGGGCAGGTCGCCTTATACTCGCTGCCTCATTCCTTCAAGCAGTAAATAGGTTCTTGTGCGTGTTAGTCTACTGCTGTAGTCTGTTAACCTTGGAGTATCACAATAAACAAAGATCTCTTCATCGCCAGCATCCATATCGCCAACACACTGGTACACTGACTGAATGTTAGTTGTCTCCGTTTAATCTCGTACAAGGCCTCGCCTTCATGTTTAAAATTACTGCAGTCGCCTAAACTGCCGAGGATTGCACTCTTGGAACACACTCCACCCTTGTGCGGTGAAACGTTCCGGTATTGTCAAAACATTCGTATAAGGGCAAGGTGGGACAGACGGTTGAAGATAAATGTAACCCTTGACATTTTGACCAAAATAGTAACCTTTCATATGCTGTAAACAACAAGTATGAAGAATAAATAACGTAGTTGGAACAATGCACAACGAACCACTCTGATCAGAAACGTTGTCTAAAGTTTCCTTTCCACTGTGCTCTAGTGCTAGTTATGAATGAACACACGTGAACCTTGTACACACCACCTACAACCATCTCATGTTAAAAGCGACGTAAACCAGACATGCACAAGGAGCAGCGGGTTATCCTCTGCACTCAAGAACACTGATTGACCACACACAAAACTGTTCTTTATGTATTCGCAATCCTGCCATCCCTCTAGACAGTAGTGCCACGGAAACTTGTCATTACGTATAAAGTTCAGTTATATTCCTCTTAACTAATAAAAAAGATTGTGTTAAAGTCTTCCGAAGATCATCATCCTGTGACCCAGTCTCAGACCAGACCTAAATTTGGAAACATATTAACAATAATATTCGACATCAAAGTAATGGACGTCGACGTTTGCAAGATTTACTTGACTTCTTATATACTAAGGGGAAAGAAAAGACCAATGCAACTAGCAATTAAGGTATTAAAAGGCAGATACACCATTAATATACCCTTGATGAATTTCGAGTTTTTCTACTCCCGGAGCCTGGCCTTGGGCTAGGTTTGCATGGCCAACCAGGATGCTGCTGCTGGCCGCCCGCTGGCCGACATATCCATCACAGCTTGGTTGATCCGGCACTTGGTGGAGATATTTGAAGGCTTCTACACGTGCCCCAGCATCGGTCTAGATGGTTGCTGTGTCACACATGGCAAAACAATAGGTTATCCCTGGATGGTTGCTGTGTCACACATGACAAAACAATAGGTTATCCCTGGATGGTTGCCGTGTCACACATGGCAAAACAATAGGTTATCCCTGGATGGTTGCCGTGTCACACATGACAAAACAATAGGTTATCCCTGGATGGTTGCCGTGTCACACATGACAAAACAATAGGTTATCCCTGGATGGTTGCCGTGTCACACATGACAAAACAATAGGTTATCCCTGGATGGTTGCTGTGTCACACATGACAAAACAATAGGTTATCCCTGGATGGTTGCTGTGTCGCACATGACAAAACAATACGTTATCCCTGGATGGTTGTTGTCAATTAACTTTTTCTATGGCTCTAGAAAGCGATCAGGGTGCCCCTGCTTTTCACTGGGTTTATATTACATTTTTTCCCACGTCTCTCACTCCAGTAAGTTACATCACTGTGCACCCTGGAGACGTGACCCTCAAGAATGCTCTCTGCTTTAAGAACATTTATGCATGTTTGAAATTTCCAAGATTTTTTTTTTATAGTTAGATTATGTTTAGATTAGACTAGATTAGTTAGGTTAGATTATGTTTGGTAAAAAGGACACAAGTGCAACTAACGCGACATTTTATTGTGGCAACGTTTCGATCTCCAGGAGCTTTGTCAAGCCGCTACAGCTTAAAGCTCCTGGAAATCGAAACGTTGCCACAATTGTCACATTAGTTGCACTTATGTCCTTTTACCTTACACAGTCGGTAATTCTACCACATTATAAGTCAGATTAGGCTAAACTGCTGAATATTAGCTTAGATTATGTATAATTACTCAGCAATAAAGGAATTAAAAAAGATGGGTGGCCTGAGCATGGCTGCGTCAGGCACACACCGAAATTTCTTGGTCTTTTAACAAGCAAGGTAAATGTGGCAGACGGGTTGATGTGATAGCAGTTGGGACCCACATAAAATTCGGTAAGTACTTCCGGTTGTTACAAGTGGAAGACGCCTGACCAACTGGTTCTGACGGTCACGCCCCCACTTAAGAACCAGTTCAAGGGGCGACCAGCTGCTTACTAGGTCCAGCCTCGTAGTATTTCGTTTCTGATAAATGTTATTCATGTGCTGAGAATATTTTTTTTTTTGTCATTTTAAACACATGAAAGTTTATCTTACAACTTCGGGTAATTTTATATAATTATTATTATTATAATTAAACGCATTAAACCCGTCGAGGTCAGTCATTGCCTTGGAACAGGAGAAGTCTATCTCCAGTTCTCTGGAGTCTGAACTTCAGTTCACTGGAACGAAAGCTCTTCAGCTCGGTTCGCCCAGGGCTCAAATATACGAACTGTGAACACACGAATCACGTGATTAAGACTTATAGTCTCACTTCACCATTAGCCTTGGAGGGAACTGTCATTTACAAGGTTGCTTATGATAATAACTGCTAAACTACTATGGTTGGAATTAATCTTATTAAAAGAAAGAGGACTCTTACGTTAGCTACTAAACGTACCCAGAGCGGTAAACTCTTCCATTTTACGCAGATTCGCTACATACAGTATAATAACGAGCGGGTGCATCAGCCGGGCTGTGGTTCGTACGTTGGACTGCGTGCGACCAGCAGTAACAGCCTGGTTGATCAGGCCTTGATCCACCGGGAGGCCTGGTCGTGGACCGGGCCGCGGGGGCGTTGATCCCCGGAATAACCTCCAGGTAGACCCAACAAGAGACTACAGTACATACCTTTCATGGATCTGCAGGTAATATATAATAGTAGCATACAACATTCTTAAGTTACCAGGAAGTCTGAAGAATGACGCTGGAAACCTGGCAAGAACATTAAGGAAGTTGACTTAGTCTCGCTTTACATTAATTTTTAACGAGGCGCCGGCACAATGTCAGTTTGCTAAGGTTTCCTGTGAAACGTTTAAATAAATATGAATTTCCCCGTCTGTTTTAGTATACACTAGTAATGTCACTTTTCTACTTTTCTCCGTATAACAACTATTGTAACTTATCTCATTTTTTCTGTTATTACACAGCAGTGCTATCAATACATTTCTCTATATTAAATAATGTATATTATATCAGAAATTAATAAAACTAAATTCACATCAAGTGTAGCTGCTGTAGGTGTCTGGTCTGGCACTGAGCAGCAGACCCCCCCCCCCCCCCCGACAATCTACAACATGTAAAGTTTGTCGTATTTTAGATATCTACCCAATTGCGTTTTTCGAAGTAATTTACAAAAAATTACTTTGCATTGTGATTTTTTTTTTTAAACAGCGAGCACCAATACCGCCTGACTGACCATTCCGTTAGCCTGGAGGCTGCGTCTGACATCGGCCCGCGGGGGCGATGATCCCCGCAATCATCGCTATGCAATCAAGAGATAAGTAGGCAGAGAAGCAGGCAGGTGACTCTGCAAACCATACCCGCAGGTACAAGGTTGTGGGGTCACCGCAGCTGTTCATCATTCTCACACACACTGGTCCCGCATGACACCATGTGCAGTCTGAACCACGTTACTGTGGACTTTCATGTTTGTGTGTTGGCTTCGTGATCACGAATAAGTGAGAGGTTGACACTAGGTAATTTGCTTATTGCATTTTCAGTTGCAAGTAATGGCTGTTGTGCCAAAATAGTGTCTACAGGTAGGTTCACAAAAAAAAAAAATTATATACACAGGACGTGTATCGAGGAATGGTGGTCTACCTACCTACCTGGTGATCGAACCTGCAGCAAGGCAGCCCTAAAACTGCCAAGCCAACACTGGCCATTGTACCTCTAAGGTCACAACAAGATTCTTCTAACTGGGTGTGCTTGTACACTACATGTGTTAACATGCGCCACTATAATATACACCAAAAATTTTTTACTAACGTTCATTACGATTTCATCGTATCATATACATGTGACCAGTTTAAAGTTCTGCTCTCCCAGCTCGGCTTGAGGTCAGGCTTCCCTGCTGACCGCCTGGTCCACCAGGCTGTTAGTGCCAGCCGCCTCACTTGTGTGCACAACCTACAACAATTTAAAGTCAGCATGACAGAAATACTTTTTCCAACACTGCTGCTATAGGAATGACCTAAAGTGCCAATTATTATCCGAGTAGATTATCGTCATCTGATGTCATGCTCCTCACAAGCAAACATTAATTCGCTGCCAGATAAGACAAGTACAGCATCTGTGAGGAGCGTCACACCAGCTTAGTGCAAGCCTTGGCTCGGGGTTGGCGCCGCATTGAATTCACCTACAATGTGAAAATTTATCCTCCCCAGTCCCTGCCGTCATCACCCGCCCATTCTCCCTCTCCCACCCACGCTCTCCCTTCCTCACCTCGCCCAATAACGTCACAGGTTACATTGTTTCAAAGGTTAAGAGTTGTAGGCTACTCAATGGTTACTAATGGACTGCAGGTTGCCTTAGTAATCAGTTCACATTAACACAATATATAAATACTATTATTTTGTCGGGCAAGGCGGTCTCTCATAATACCAAGTATAAAACAACATTGGCGCCGCCAAAAAGAGCAAATTAAATCTTTTTAGGAAATTATATAAGTAGATCACGTCTAATGAATCTGGCCAATATTCTTAGAAATGTCCAAAACTACCTGGATTCTGCCTGGAGAGTATTCCGGGGATCAACGCCCCCGCGGCCCGGTCCACCAGGCCTCCCGGTGGATCAGGGCCTGATCAACGAGACTGTTACTGCTGGCCGCACGCAGTCCAACGCACGTAGTAGGTTGGTTTTGTCATTGACACTAAGAAAAGTAACTAAACCTAATGAAAACCAACTTCAAGTAACAACCGTACTCCGCCAGCAGTTGATTAGGGACTGGCGCCACTCTGTTGACCCTTTTTTACATTCGCCTGGACTTGTCAGGAGCGGCATCACGTCAAGGGTCCTGACGTGATGCAACTCTCAAAATTTATTTTTCTAATACCCCCCCCCCCTCCCTCAGAAAAAAATATACAAGAAATAATGTGCCGGGGTGTGTATATAAAGCATGGTATTTATAATAGAAAATAATTCCTGATTTCTCAAAAGGACATGCACTCATGTTACCGAATTTTGTATATATTCATGGGGAAACGATAAACCAGGAGGGGTTTATAGTGCCTGAGATTGAGGTAGTCACTTTTGATCCGAGGACTGTGACGTACCTGGATATGCGGGCTTCCGTCTGTTCCTCGGGGACGACCAGCACAAAAATCCACAATCCATTGTCTTTAGAGGATTTGAAATCCAAACTTCAAAATTGCCACACTAAGTCAAAATTCGTTTGCCTGGGATTATATTCATTTACAAGTCTAGTTCGCAGTAATTCAATTAAACTACGATTTTTCGTTTGGCGCAACACCTAAATTCGTATATGAAACATATTTTCGGTTGACTGAAGCCAATGTTCACGACGTTGTGATGGACCCTTCATGGGTAGAGAGGTGAGTTGGACACACCCTCCCACTCCACCTCCTCAACACACACTGGCTGTTGGATCTTCCCTACACCATATGGAACTGTGCTGCCGGCTCCTCTTAAACTCTCTTACACATCCTACTCTCCTCTCATTACTCATCTCATCTCAACTTATTCCTTCAGCTTACTTGATACGTACAACGAGCTAAACTATTAAACGACGCAATGTTTTCTTCAGCAGCGGTGATGACCGCACCGCGCGATGCTCGGTGCGGCTGGCAGAGCTGCCCTGGCCATTGAATAGCTAATCAGCTGAGACATGGCGGGTTGCCAACTGACTGGGATTTAACTTAAATATACTCTTACTGGATTTCAGTATAAAACATCCAGTAATTCAACAATAAATCTCACTAAATACACGAACTTCCCCATCACAGAAGTCTCTCAGTGACGAGCTATGGAGATTCAAAACAACAGTTATATATATATATATATATATATATATATATATATATATATATATATATATATATATATATTATATATATATATATATATATATATATATATATATATGACTGACAATACAAGGTGTACTAAATCTCCAGGTATTGTTTATCATGAAGTTCATCATCGTGGAGAACATGGAGAGGGAACAAGGTGAACACAACACGTGACACCAGCTCTTCAAGCGGTGAACATTACTTACGAGCTTAAGAAGCGCTGCGAATATCCACAAAAGATTAATATATTTGCAGACATCCAACTTTAGTTAATAATAATAATAATAATAATAATAATAATAATAATAATAATAATAATAATAATAATAATATATAATAATAATAATATTAATAATATTATTATTATTATTATTATTATTATTATTATCTTTATTTCTACAAGTACATGTACAAGGTATACAGTCCTAGCTGACATCAGTGACATACTACTATATAGAAAGCCTCTTGTTATGCTGAGCATTTCGGGAAAATTAGGTCAGTTTTGTCCCCAAGATGCGACCCACACCAGTCGACTAGCATGTCATGTAGGGGACTACATCACAAGCACCCAGGTACCTATTTTACTGACAGGTGAACATGGACAGCAGGTGTCTCAAGGAAACACGTTCTAATGTTTTCACCAGTACCGGGGATCGAACCATGGACCTCAGTGTGTGAAATGAGTGCGCTAGCTGGAGTTTTGAGACTATGACCGCGGGTTCAATCCCGGCCGGGGGTATGGTTTTTTTTAGTGCGCTAGCAATGGAGCTATTTGTATTTCGACAGCGTTGAAGTTTATCTGTATAACTGGCAGCTAAACTTGATAAAACAAGTAAATAAATCAAATAAAATCCACAACTGTTGGCTTACTAGTACACGATTGTATACCAACATGGATCATATTCCCGTGACTTCAACTCGACAAGCTTAACGCATTACTGTGTTTCTTTAAGGCAAACGTGTGCACACACAACCAAACTCGACATGTTTAAGTGTACCTACCATCCCCATTATATACTAAAAAAAAAATCCTAGGCAAGTGCCCCAACTTCACCAAATATAAATAATTCGTAACAGTACCACTGTAACTCAGCCGTGAGAATAACAAAAAAAGGCACAATACCGTGACTGAAACAATACACAAATAACAATACACAAATAACGACGACGTTTCGGTAAATGGTCCAAGTCGGACCGAAACGTCGTCGTAAGCTCCTCTCTTCTATGTGCGGGTTATTTGTGTACAGCCGAGAGAACCTTGGGACAACTGTGTATGCCTTTGTACGTCAAGACTAATGTTTCTATTGAAATCTCTACATTATAATTTTAATATTTACCTTTGATGGACAAAAATATACAACTATTATTATAATGACTGCATCCGCTGAATTAATAAATAAACAACTTTTCACTATTGTTTCTTTTTTTGATTGGCCAACAAATGTTTGAGATTTAATCTCTTGAAAGCATTGTATACCTCCGACACTTTGATTGCCACCTGTAAGATAGGTACGGAACGACTGCCGCCCACACTATGGGTATAGGGTGACCGCCCAGGCGCCCAGGGGAAGGGCATGAGGTGCGTAATAAAGACTTCCAATCAATCACTGTCTATCTCTCCCTTCCACTCCCCTGAGGACATGGTGAGTGCGTCAGCTTGTGTACATGTGTTCTTTGTTTTTGCCTACTTGTAGTTACGGGAACATAGCGCGCGCTCGCTCGTGGTGCCTTGTGTCGTAGTACATCGTGTCGAAGTACCTCGTGGCGTAGTGCCTTGTGTCGTAGTGCCTTCTATAATAAATCTATCGCATAGATTTTAGTGTTTCCAGCAATATGGAGGACACCACCTCCTCTTGGATCCCCGGAATACCCTCCAAGTAGACTC
Organism: Cherax quadricarinatus; assembly: GCF_026875155.1. NCBI lineage: Eukaryota > Metazoa > Arthropoda > Malacostraca > Decapoda > Parastacidae > Cherax > Cherax quadricarinatus. Next base: position 124,348,502 of record NC_069400.1, on the reverse strand, counting down.
CAGGTGGGTAGACTGGTCTTTCTCATTCCTAATGGTACCAAGAAATCTTCCTTGCTTATTTTCTGAAGTTTATATGTTCAAAGGGGGTCACCGCCCCCGCGGCCGCAAAGGCGGTGACCCCTCGAAGCAACTAGAGATAAGTTTTTTTTTTTTTTGCTAACTACAATACGCATAAATATACATTTATTTGTTAGCCGCTGTTAACTCATTGGTGATACACCGGAAGCCTTCACAGCCTCACTGTTAACCAAGAACCATATACACAGCCTATAACAAGAGGTGAACTGAATAACCACCTCGGGGATAGTTATATTCCATTTAAATAGTCCACTTTACAAACCATCACATAGTCCACTTTACAAACCATCACATAGTCCACTTTACAAACCATCACATAGTCCACTTTACAAACCATCACATAGTCCACTTTACAAACCATCACATAGTCCACTTTACAAACCATCACATAGTCCACTTTACAAACCATTGCATAAACTGGGAAGAAAGTATTTTATTCGTCGGGGAAATCTCAGGACGCGGATCTAAGTAATGTGACGGCCACCGCAGTGGACTTTTTGGTCATTTGATTGAGGCTTTCCAGTAGATATGCCATCGTCTACTGCATTCAGAGAGGTGGTAACACCGTCAGTTGTGCTGTAATGAGGCGAAACCAAAGGGCAGCTATAACACTAGGGGAGGAGTGACAAGAAGGGGGAAAGACTCAGAAGGGGAGTTACAACACTAGGGGAGAATGGCGAAAAGGGGAGAGCCATAAGGGCAGATATAACACTAGGAGGGAGTGACAGGAAGGAAGAGTACAGTAGGCAACAGCTGGGTGTGCCTGGCCAACCACAGCAGCTGTGGCAGGGAGGAGGGAGTGTGCGTGAGGGAAACAGGGAAAGGCTTAGTAGGGAAGCAGAGGTGCAGCAAAATGGGAGTGAAAGAGAGATGAGGAAGGATTGGTAGGGAGGGAGAGGGAGGTGGGGAAGTGAGAGAGGGAGAAGTGGAGAAGGGAGATTGGAAGGGAGGAAAGGAGAGGTGGAAAAAGACTGGGAGTAACGGAGAAATAAATGATTGGCAGGGAGAGAAAAGTGAGGGATTGCGAGAGGGGTTAGGGGAACTGAGGATGGAGAGGGAGGGCAGGAGGGGTGAGGAAGAAGTGGAAGGGAGGGCAGGAGGGAGGGTTGAGGAAGAAGTGGGAGGGAGGGCAGGAGGGGTGAGGAAGAAGTGGGAGGGAGGGCAGGAGGGGTGAGGAAGAAGTGGGAGGAAAGACAGGAAGGGTGAGGAAGAAGTGGGAGGGAGGGCAGGAGGGGTGAGGAAGAAGTGGGAGGGAGGTAGAAAAGTGTAACGGTTGGTGACGGTTGTATGAGTGTGCTGTTGTGTGTGTATGTACTCACCTAATTGTGGTTGCAGGGGTTGACTCATAGCTCCTGGCCCCGCCTCTTCACTGGTGTGTGTGTGTGTGTGTGTGTGTGTGTGTGTGTGTGTGTGTTTAACACTGCTGGAACACTGGGGCTCCAGCAGCTGGGAAGACTGTCTACTCGGCTTCACTTTGCAGCACTGTTAAATTTATGGTCTTATTACTTTTCACAGGAAGAGGGTCTCAACCTTCAAGGATCACAACAGCATCATTAACATCTCTGTACAATGATAGACTGGATAACTGGAACATTATATTAGTCAGAAATATCACCTGACGCGCGTTATCACCCTATAATCCGCTCAGTAATTTCTTCATGTTATTGTCAAATTATTTGAGTGACTGTGGCCCTGAGATCACAACATCACTACAGACAAACTCTTCACTGTTATCTAACAGTGACTTATACAACAGCTGGTCACTGCCCTAGGTACAGAACCTCTCGCTGCCTAGGGCAAGCAATGACAGCTTACATTAGTTGCTGAAGAAATATATGACAGTGATCACTACATTGCTTGATGTAACCAATGGAAGTCACGGCAGAATTAATGAAGATCACCGGCACACTCACCCATGAAGCAAGTATCCTGAAAATTATATTTGTATCTGTATTTACTACTAGAAATCACGTATCGTAATCTGAAATGAAGTAAACTTAGAAACTTAAACCATCGGTACGTATATACTGCTTCTCTGACACCATACATGAAGCATAAATTCACTAACACCTAGAGTATACACCACTTCCCTGGATAGTTTGCTCCAATTCTATCTCTAACTTCTGTACAGCTTCGTATCCTTCAGGTTAGATATATATCTGAGTAGTCTTACAACAGACTACTAAATCAATGTGTGCGATGCTGGTCACCTGACCCAAGTTTGTGAACATACAGAATGACGTTATCGTGTTACAAGACATGAGAGCAGTTCAACTGTGACTGCAGCATTCTCCAAGTTATCAACAGTGACCACTGACGGAGTGTTGACCGCTGGTGGAGTGATGACTAGTGACGGAACATGTTCCTGAGTGCGATGACTCGCATTTGGAATATGTTCTCAATAAGTAGATATTCAAGAAATGAAGTCAACTGACCATTCACCAGCTGTGCTCACACCTGGCTCCAACTTCACCCTACACCAATATATATGTTGCTTAATACTGAGTACAGTTTTAATCTATTAAATCAGTGTATAATAATGTAACTGTTAGAATACATGTGTGTAAGTGTGTGTGAGCGAGAGAGAGCGAGAGCGAGAGAGGAGAAGGAGAGAGAGAGAGAGAGAGAGAGAGAGAGAGAGAGAGAGAGAGAAGAGAGAGAGAGAGAGAGAGAGAGAGAGAGAGAGAGAGAGAGAGAGAGAGAGAGAGAGAGCATGAGCAATATAACAAGGCATATAAGAGCATCTGGCTGTGTTTGTAGTTTCTGTCTCGTTAAAATTCACGTGACACGCTGGCCGGCTGGAGACCAGTATTTACTTGTTGGTAACTCACTCACGTAACTTATGCTATGGTCCCAGTCCTTAATACCCTGAGAGTTATTAGCTGCTAGATATGACGTGGAGTGTGTTAATGTAGGAAGCAGGAAGGAAACATGTGGAGGATGGAACACCTGCCTGATTTACAGTACCTGCTGCTGCCGCTTTGTAAACAGTCTCCTCTTGGTGGCCAACTTACCTGAAAGGAAAAAGAAAAAAGTCTTTATTTTCTCTGTATATGGTCTTTGTCTTAAGATTAACATTGTTTTGCTTGGAAACATGCACAGCAGTAACTGATTTAGTTTCCTAGTCTGGTATTCAGGCCTCAGACTAGACTTCCTTGTTGATACGCATGAATACGCATGGCTGCCACATGCTTCAAACTGTTTACATTTTTTTTCAACGCACCGGCAGTATCCCACCGAGGCAGGGTGACCTAAAAACAAAAACAAAAGTTTTTAGTTTTAAATGTAGTATTTTATACAGGAGAAGGGGTTATTAGCCCCTTGCATTTTAGTCGCGGCTTACGACACGCCTGGCTTACCTGGAGGTTATTCCGGGGATCAACGCCCCCGCGGCCCGGTCCATGACCAGGCCTCCCGATGGATCAGGGCCTGATCAACTAGGCTGTTACTGCTGGCCGCACGCAGTCCAACGTACGAGCCACAGCCCGGCTGATCCGGCACTGACTTTAGGTATCTGTCCAGCTCTCTCTTGAAGGCAGCCAGGGGTTTATTGGCAATTCCCCTAATGCTTGATGGGAGGCTGTTGAACAGTTTTGGGCCCCGGACACTTATGGTGTTTTCTCTTAGTGTACCAATGGCGCCCCTACTTTTTATTGGGGGCATTTTGCATCGCCTGCCCAGTCTTTTACTTTCGTAGGGAGTGATTTCTGTGTGCAGATTTGGGACCATTCCTTCCAAGATTTTCCAAGTGTAGCTTATGATATATCTCTCCCTCCTGCGTTCCAACGAGTACAAGTCAAGTGCTTCCAAGTGTTCCCAGTAGTTAAGGTGCTTGACAGAACTTATACGTGCAGTAAAGGATCTCTGTACACTCTCTAGATCTGCGATTTCACCTGCTTTGAATGGAGATGTTAATGTACAGCAGTATTCCAGCCTAGAGAGAACAAGTGATTTGAAAAGGATCATCATGGGCTTGGCATCTCTCGTTCTGAAAGTTCTCATTATCCATCCTATCATTTTCTTTGCACGTGCGATCGTGGCACTGTTGTGATCCTTGAAAGTGAGATCCTCAGACATTACTACTCCCAGGTCCCTTACATTATTTTTCCGCTCTATTGTATGGCCGGAGTCAGTAGTATACTCTGTTCTAGTTATTATCTCCTCCAGTTTTCCATAACGGAGTAGTTGGAATCTGTCCTCATTGAACATCATATTGTTTACCGTTGCCCACTGGAAAACTTTGTTTATATCTTCTTGGAGGTTACCGCGTCCTCAGCAGATGACAGCCTCATGCAGATCCTAGTATCATCCGCAAAGGATGATACGGTGCTGTGGTGTATATCTCTGTTTATGTCTGATATGAGGATAAGGCTTGCGGAGGAAGAATTCTTTACCACTTCCCCGTAGGGTTTACAATATATGCTGACCTAAACTTCAAAACGAAGTTGTAGTATAGTGTTCGTAATGAAGAAATATAGACAAAAATATGGGGAAATTAAAAAAAAAACAAGAAATGGATTAGAGACCATGAATTAAGAAAAGAAGACACGATAACTACAAGTAATTTCATAAAAAAATGAGAAAACAGATTGGAACTTGGGGAACCAGCAATAAGAGAAAATAAATGTCAAAATTTGAAAAAAATGTATAAAAAATGTAACATTTCTTTAGTAAGAGAGGTGGAAGGTGGAATGACAGTGCTCTACAACTGCTGCAACTTTAATACGATTGTAGTATAGATGTATCGTAATGAAGAAATTTAGATCCTAATAATAGAAATTAAAAAAAAACAAGAAATAAGAACCATAATTGAAGAAAGAAACAAACGAAAAGTTAAGGATTCCACAAAAAAATCGATCACCAGATTTCCAACCATCCCCTTACTATTCCATTCCCCTTCCAATATCGCCATTTTAATTAATTCCAAAATTTGCAAATAACTGTATAAAGTTTCTTTATCACTGTACATTTCCCTTTCAGTAGAGAGTTGTTTCTGCAAAAGACGAGAATGCCATGCTGCAACTTAATTACAACTTAAGTGTTACTAGCAACAAGAGATCACTCTAGAGCAACATTTTAACTCACTAGTACAAAGATTACAAATGAAATTCTATTGGAAAAGTTCAAAAACCTCAACTTAGATAACTATACACAACAATCGCGGTTAAGTGCTTGCACTCCTAGCACGCATACCAAACACCGTCGTATAATTCACAATACCACTTATTTTTAAAAACCATTCCTTCACTATCCTATCACTACAAACCTTTATTCTCTTCACCATTAGGCACTTCGTCTCTTAAGCTTTTCGTTTAGTCCACTGCTCTACTCTCACGCAATTTGTCCTTGTACGCGCACACAACACGAAATGATCCGTGCCATAACCAGAGCCCGTTCAAAGAAGGTCCCGAGGCGACGTTCACTCTCGTTAGAATCACTGTAGCTGTTCTAACTGCCCCCTCCAACCCAGGTGAAATTCTGGTTCTAAAACGTTCAAGAACCTTAATGCTGCAGAAAACGCAGTCCAGCACAATCCAGCGGGTATGCTGACATCACAATGTCAACTCAGTACACTCAAACAAGGTAATCAAAATGTACAAACTCGCAATACTTCAAAAACTTCCTCATGTAGAGGGGCTGGACTTGAGAAAACCCAGCTGTTCCTGATCATTAGGTTTGATGGCTACATTGGCCTAGTCCGCTGGCACTATAAAAAGCTTCGATCACGTCCATCTCCCATGAGTCCGGTCTGGAACAGGGTCTTCCCAGCGGGGACTGACCTACCGAAAACCTCTAGGTACTGGGTTCTTCTCTTCTCCTTCTATCCCACTTTTTCTGTCTTACTAACACCTGCTTCTAGCAAAACACGATTCTCGCGCAACGACGATAACGTTGCATATGTGTCTTACCTAACAACGTTCCCTGTATTCCCTTGGTCACCTCGCTGCCAGACGTATACTTTGCAATTTACTTATTTGTTTAAAATTTACGCTTTTATGATGTTGTGTAACTTGGCCTAAATTGACTTTACCAAAAAAAAAAAAAAAACAAGAAAATGAGAAAATAATAGGAAGACTTGTAAAGTTGAGCACCACGTTAAACACGACGTTGAGCACCACGTCAAACACTTGACGTTGAGCACCACGTTAAACACGACGTTGAGCACCACGTTAAACACGACGTTGAGCACCACGTTAAACACGACGTTGAGCACCACGTCAAACACTTGAATTTGAGCACCACGTCAAACACTTGACGTTGAGCACCACGTCAAACACTTGACGTTGAGCACCACGTCAAACACTTGATGTTGAGCACCACGTCAAACACTTGACGTTGAGCACCACGTCAAACACTGACGTTGAGCACCACGTAAAACGACGTGGCACCACGTAAAACGACGTTGAGCACCACGTAAACACTTGACGTTGAGCACCACGTTAAACACTTGACGTTGAGCACCACGTTAAACACGACGTTGAGCACCACGTTAAACACTTGACGTTGAGCACCACGTTAAACACGACGTTGAGCACCACGTTAAACACGACGTTGAGCACCACGTAACACTTGACGTGAGCACAACGAAACACTTGACGTTGAGCACCACGTAAACACGACGTTGAGCACCACGTTAAACACTTGACGTTGAGCACCACGTTAAACACTTGACGTTGAGCACCACGTCAAACACTTGACGTTGAGCACCACGTCAAACACTTGACGTTGAGCACCACGTCAAACACTTGACGTTGAGCACCACGTCAAACACTTGACGTTGAGCACCACGTTAAACACTTGACGTTGAGCACCACGTAAAAACGACGTTGAGCACCACGTTAAACACTTGACGTTGAGCACCACGTCAAACACTTGACGTTGAGCACCACGTTAAACACGACGTTGAAGCACAACGTTAAACACGACGTTGATCACCACGTTAAACACTTGACGTTGAGCACCACGTTAAACACGACGTTGAGCACCACGTCAAACACTTGACGTTGAGCACCACGTCAAACACTTGACGTTGAGCACCACGTCAAACACTTGACGTTGAGCACCACATCAAACACGACGTTGAGCACCACGTCAAACACTTGACGTTGAGCACCACGTCAAACACTTGACGTTGAGCACCACGTCAAACACTTGACGTTGAGCACCACGTCAAACACTTGACGTTGAGCACCACGTCAAACACTTGACGTTGAGCACCACGTCAAACACTTGACGTTGAGCACCACGTTAAACACGACGTTGAGCACCACGTCAAACACTTGACGTTGAGCACCACGTCAAACACTTGACGTTGAGCACCACGTCAAACACTTGACGTTGAGCACCACGTCAAACACTTGACGTTGAGCACCACGTCAAACACTTGACGTTGAGCACCACGTCAAACACTTGACGTTGAGCACCACATCAAACACGACGTTGAGCACCACGTCAAACACTTGACGTTGAGCACCACGTCAAACACTTGACGTTGACCACCACGTCAAACACTTGACGTAGTACACTGAGAACGTTTCTTATCACCTTGCTCCTACCAAACTGTTTATCTTTCCTCATCCCCATCCCTCCTGTCCCCACCTATCACCCACCTCCCCACTTCTCTACCTCTTCCCATCATTCCCACTACTGGCTCCCTCCAATTTTTCTTCACTCCCACTAATTCTTCTCTCCTCCTCCCAGGTAATAGTGACTCCAGCTCTGCTGGAACAACCCATAAAGCTGATGAACCTTTAATTTTAATGGAATACTTGACGATATCATCATCGCACTGTTCAAGTCTCCCAGCTCAGGTTGACACATTTCAACACAATATAGTGGACCCCCGGTTAACGATATTTTTTCTCTCCAGAAGTATGTTCAGGTGCCAGTAATGACCGAATTTGTTCCCCTAAGGAATATTGTGAAGTAGATTAGTCCATTTCAGACCCCCAAACATACACGTACAAACGCACTTACATAAATACACTTACATAATTGGTCGCATTCGGAGGTGATCGTTATGCGGGGGTCCACTGTATACGTAACTCATCCTGCGTGATGCAATATGACAGGGAAACAACTTCTGTTCCTACTTTGTATCTGTTAGGCTAATGTATCCAAATTTATAAAAATAATGCCTATTTAATCATCCCTTTCTTTGTTTCTTGGTGTTATTTTGTGATTATAATAATAATAATAATAATATTATTATTATTATTATTATTATTATTATTTTAATTAATATTATCATTGTTGCTGTTGTTAGGAATGCTTGGTATTTATTATAAAAAAGAAGGTGCTTTAAGCAACACTGCCGATGCAATATTCACATCACATTAACCTGACAAATGACTCATCATATAAAAACAAACAGTAATAAAGTGAACTAGTAGAGCCGGTGTAATAAAACTGGTTCTCAGTGTTGACTGTGTTCTTCAGAAGCTCTCAAGGGTCAGAGAATGTGTGCTCTCTTCAAGAGTTCTCGCAAAATACACAAAGAACAGCTGATACTGTTTACCAGAACTCGTCATTTATGATGTAAAACTGTTTGGAACAGTTGGTACTGCGCGCCATAGCGCGGGTAGCAGATGATGCGCAGTAAAACATCCATAATGTAAACACGAGTCATGAGAAACAGCTGAAGATGCGCGCTAAAACACCAATAAAAAATGATAAACAAATCTCACAAGGCTCGGCAACTGATGCGCGCCAAAACTTCCATAATGTAAACATGAGCTACGAAAAACAGCTGACGATGCGCACCAAACTCTCCTCCAGAATGTAAACATAAAAGTAATAGGTGACGGTGCGCGCCAAAACTATCCTCAATACGTAAATAAGGGCCACTAAGACCCTTTTTCCTGCACCGTGTCATCAGTGTAGGCCACACCTTAACACGCTTCTCACGCATCACGCATCTTGCTGGATATATCACGTCTCGACTGGTATTTATTAAGAGTGAAGGACTGTTATTACCACAAATTACACACTGCCACACCTTTAATACTGAATTCAGATGAGGCAGTATATTAGGGTGTACTGTACTCACAACGTTTGTTCCAGGCGCTTGTTTTTATAGTAAGAATTAAGAGCGAGATAAAACAACTAGATCATATCCTAGTGGAGAATTTCTTAATGTCAACCTTCTTCTGGATAATACCAGTGGAGGAGTCACACGCATCATCTGTAAGAACCTACAGCACCTGATGGGTGTCGTGGGAACACACCTGCAGGGTAGCTGAGGGCAAGGAATGAAGAGGCTCAGGTGTAGGCTTACCCACACACACATAAGGAACTTGAATTGCTGTTCTTATTCCTACTCCTCCTCCCAGTCCTTCAATTTATACTTCATTTCATGCCCCTACTCTTTTGGTTACAGATTCTGTTCGTTTTCCAGTTCCTGCTCCTTCTGTTCCCGTTCCCTTCTGTTCCAGTTCCAGCTTCTGTTCCAGCCGCAGATCCTCTTGTTCCAATTCCTGTTACAGTTGTAGACCCTCTTGTACCGGTTCATACCTTAATGTTCCAGCTCCTGCTACTCCTGTTCTATTTCCTGTTCCTGCTGTTCCAATTCCTCCTCCTCCTCCTCCCTCTTTCCTGTCTCTTCTTCAGACAAGTATCTAACAAACGAAAACCGATCGACATAAGATGAATAATAAAGATCTTTAGCGGAAGCCCTGGCCCAGGTAAACACAAGCTTGTCACGCTCCAAGGTGGGTGTGATTACTAGCCGGTGATTACACCTGAGAAGACACGCAGGTGTTCACCAGCTTACACCTGAGGAGACACGCAGGTGTTCACCAGCTTACACCTGAGGAGACACGCAGGTGTTCACCAGCTTACACCTGAGGAGACATGCAGGTGTTCAGCTTACACCTGAGGAGACATGCAGGTGTTTACCAGCTTACACCTGAGAAAGTGTCAGTCTTCAACAGTCAGATGTTACAGGTGTAATTCTCATATATACAAAACACTCTTTTATCCGCCGTCTCTTAAACAAGTACATTTAAAAGATAAAAAAAATAATTGCATTTATTAAAGACAAAACAAAAGACGTTCATAAAAAATATATTCCATTTTTAATTATATTTTGGTTTTACTTATTTTTAAAAATGAGTCAATGTAAGAGAAGGCGTGACGAGTAGTGCCAGAAGAGGTAGATGAGTGCAACAAACTGCAGACTAGCCAACGAAAAACATGTGTGAAACAAGTTTTTCGCGAGAACGTTTTTTTTTTTTGTACAACTTTTTTATCAAGACAGAGCGACACACTCTCACATTAAACACTTGTGATGCACCTGTTTTTTTTTTTTTTGGCATTGGTGTGGCAGTATTTGTATACCTGCAGAGTTATCAGAGAGCAAAAGTGGTGTATGGTTGTCAGGATGTGTGTGAGTAGGACCTGCCTAGCGTGGGCCAGTAGGCCTACTTCGGTGCTCTTGTTATGTTCCTACACGGAGGTCAAGCCAACCAAATCAGATGACAGTAGACGGTCGAATGTTCCTCAGAGGATTCACCTCCCTTTTACCTCCTAACGGTTCCTTGCGCCGGTTGTATGGATAATACCAAGGGAAAAAAATCGATGACTGGCCATGTATCGCTGACGGTGGCTGCTGATGCCTGATAACGACTCAAGGCTGACACTAATCGCCCTGGAAATCGTTTTGGGTTTGGCAGATTAGAGCTCCTGTACGCGGAGGACTTGTTAAAATTGATGCTCATCTCTCAGTGATGAATTATGGACGACGACGATCACAAAGACCACTGCCATTATCACCACCATCATCACCACCATCATCACCACCATCACCACCACCACTATCACCACCACCACCACTACCACCACCATCACCACTACCACCACCATCACCACCACCACAGCAGCAGAGAGATCACAACCTTCCACCACCTTGCATCCAAACCACATAAACATGTCACAGCCTTACCCCACGACACCCAACTGACCTTCACAACAACTGCTGCAATACTTGCATAACAACCACACCCACAATAATTACATAACACTACACCCACAATACTTACACAACACCACACCCACAATACTTACACCACACCTACAAATACTTACACAGCACCACTCACAATACACCACACCCACAATACTTACACTACACCACATCCACAATACTTACACAACACCTACAATACTTACACAGCACCACACCCACAATACTTACCCAGCAAAACACCCAATTTTTACAATACAATAAACTACATGGTAAAATATTTAAGATAACTAAATGTACTGCTCTGCTGCCACCTTTGTAACAGCCAAGCAATAGTAAAGAATTCTAGACCGATAGCACTAATGTTCCACATCATAAAAATCTTTGAAAGGTTTCTAATAAGCCAGTTCGCCAACCACTTGGATACCCAACAATTGCACAACTCAAAGCAGCACGTGTTCAGAGCAGGTCGCTCCTGCATTTCGCAACTACTGGACCACTATCACATGGTCTGTGATGCACTGAACGATAAACACAATGCAGATGTATTATACGCAGATTTTTCGAAGCCTTTGACAAATGCGATCATGGTGTAACAGCACGCAACATGTGTGATAAAGGAATAACTGGAACAATGGGTAGATGGATCCATAACTTCCTAACCAATCGAACACAAAGAGTAACAATAAACAGAGTTAAGTCAGAAAAGATCTATTCCACGATGTACAGTAATTCGCCCCCCCCCCATCCTCTTCCTCATCCTCATATCTGATATACACAGCTATGTACCTGATCAGCCGGGTTGTGGTTGTGGTTTGTACGTTGGATTGCGTGCGGCCGGCAATAACAGCCTGGCTGATCAACCCGATTCACCGGGAGGACTGGTGATCGACAGGGCAGCGGGGGCGTTGACCCCTAAATACCTTCTAGGTAGACTCCAAGTAGAATACAAATATAAATAGGAATAAAATGTAAGAATAAGAGTACAATAATAATGTTTCAGAGTACAATAATAATGTTTCAGAGTACAATAAATCGGCTACAGAGTACAATAATTATGTTTCAAAGTACAATAATAAGGCTTCAGAGTACAATAATAAGGCTCCAGAGTACAATAATAAGGCTTCAGAGTACAATGATAAGGCTTCAGAGTACAATAATAAGACTTCAGAGTACAATAATAAGGCTTCAGAGTACAACAATAAGACTTAAGAGTACAATAATAAAACTTCAGAGTACAATAATAAGGCTTCAGAGTACAACAATAAGACTTCAGAGTACAATAATAAGGCTTCAGAGTACAATAATAAGGCTTCAGAGTACAATAATAAGGCTTCAGAGTACAATAATAAGGCTTCAGAGTACAATAATAAGGCTTCAGAGTACAATAATAAGGCTTCAGAGTACAATAATAAGGCTTCAGAGTACAATAATAAGGCTTCAGAGTACAATAATATTTCAAGAGTACAATAAGTCCACGTCGCTTCTTCCCACTCTCTCCACCAGAGCTTTCAAGACGTCAACAGTAACGAGAGATTAAGTCCCAGAACCATCAAAACAGAGCAGAGCTGGATGGTCTCTGAACCTTCCCACGATGAAGTGCCAGAGGCAGAGGAGATGCGGAGACGTGGAAGCTGCAGAGTGGCTAATATAGACAGCCAAGAGGGGACAGGGAAAAGTGAGACAGGAAGGGGTCAGGGGGAAAAAGGGGAAGGTCAGCCTGCCCTCTAGCAGCGACCTGTGTCCTCACTCAACCTCAAGTGTAAACAAAATATGACCGGGGATCGGCCTTTTCCAGCGAGGGATGATACTGATATACTTGTATCCCAGTATTGTAATACCAGTGCTGGGATACCACTACATCAACACTTATACCACTACATCAACACTGTGATACCACTACTATCTGATCCCTACACCACTGTGATACCACTACATCACTACTGATACCATACATCAACACTGGTGCCATGCATCAACACTGTGATACCATATAACACTATACATTACATCACACTGATACCACTACATCAGTAGCCGATACCATACATCAGCACTGTGATACCACTACATCAACACTGATACCACTACATCAACACTGGTGCCAGTGCATCAACACTGTGATACCACTACATCAACACTAGTACCAGCGCATCAACACTGTGATACCACTACATCAACATTGATACTATTACATCAACACTGTGATACCACTACATCAACACTGTGATGCAACTACATCAACACTGTGATGCAACTACATCAACACTGATATCACTACATCAACACAGTGATACCACTACATCAACACTGTGAACCACTACAGCAACACTGTGATACCACTACATCCATACTGATACCATTACATCAACACTGTGATACCACTACATCAACACTGATACCACTACATCAACACTGTGTACCACTACATCAATACTGATACCATTACATCAACACTGTGATACCACTACATCAACACTTGATACCACTACATCAACACTGATACCACTACATCAACACTGATACCATTACATCAACACTGGTACCATTACTCAATACCGATACCACTACATCGCACATAAGTCCACTACATCAGACTATATACCATGACATCAGCCTGATACCATACTCAAACTGTTACCATGACATCAACACGGCACCATACATCAACACGAATCACACACACACGGACCTTAATCAACACTGTGACCCACTACTAATACTGTACCACTCATCACCTTGAAGCACTACATCATGATACATACATACATGATACCCTACATCGACACTGATACTTACACATCTGGTGACCCCACAGAACACTGATATTCTCAATACTGATACCATTACTCAAGCTGTGACACCACTACTTCATCACTGATATCCTACCATCACTACGATACATTACATCAATGTGACACCACTGCACAATACTGATACCACTACTCACACAGATGTCACTCTCAACACTGATACCACTACATACACTTATACCTACATACCTGAGTTACCTGGAGGTATTCCGGGGATCAACGCCCCGCGGCCCGGTCCATGACCAGGCTTCCCGATGGATCAGGGCCTGATCAACTAGGCTGTTACTGCTGCCGCACGCAGTCCAACGTACGAGCCACAGCCCGGCTGATCGGCACTGACTTTAGGTATCTGTCCAGCTCTCTCTTGAAGGCAGCCAGGGGTTTATTGGCAATTCCCCTAATGCTTGATGGGAGGCTGTTGAACAGTTTTGGGCCCCGGACACTTATGGTGTTTTCTCTTAGTGTACCAATGGCGCCCCTACTTTTTATTGGGGGCATTTTGCATCGCCTGCCCAGTCTTTTACTTTCGTAGGGAGTGATTTCTGTGTGCAGATTTGGGACCATTCCTTCCAAGATTTTCCAAGTGTAGATTATGATATATCTCTCCCTCCTGCGTTCCAACGAGTACAAGTCAAGTGCTTCCAAGCGTTCCCAGTAGTTAAGGTGCTTGACAGAACTTATACGTGCAGTAAAGGTTCTCTGAACACTCTCTAGATCTGCGATTTCACCTGCTTTGAATGGAGATGTTAATGTACAGCAGTATTCCAGCCTAGAGAGAACAAGTGATTTGAAAAGGATCATCATGGGCTTGGCATCTCTCGTTTTGAAAGTTCTCATTATCCATCCTATCATTTTCTTTGCACGTGCGATGGGTGCACTGTTGTGATCCTTGAAAGTGAGATCCTCAGACATTACTACTCCCAGGTCCCTTACATTATTTTTCCGCTCTATTGTATGGCCGGAGTCAGTAGTATACTCTGTTCTAGTTATTATCTCCTCCAGTTTTCCATAACGGAGTAGTTGGAATTTGTCCTCATTGAAAATCATATTGTTTACCGTTGCCCACTGGAAAACTTTGTTTATATCTTCTTGGAGGTTAACCGCGTCCTCAGCAGATGACAGCCTCATGCAGATCCTAGTATCATCCGCAAAGGATGATACGGTGCTGTGGTGTATATCTCTGTTTATGTCTGATATGAGGATAAGGAATAAGATGGGGGCGAGTACTGTGCCTTGTGGAACAGAGCTCTTCACTATGGCAGCCTCCGATTTAACTCTGTTGACCACTACTCTTTGTGTTCGATTTGTTAGGAAGTTGAAGATCCATCTCCCCACTTTCCCAGTTATTCCTTTAGCACGTATTTTATGGGCTATTACGCCATGATCGCATTTGTCAAATGCTTTTGCAAAGTCTGTGTATATTACATCTGCATTCTGATTTTCTTCCAGTGCATCCAAGGCCATGTCATTAGTGATCCAGTAGTTGTGAGAGGCAGGAGCGACCTGCCCTGAACCCATGTTGCCCTGGATTGTGCAGATTTTGTGACACCAGTACATGAACACTGATATCACTACATCAATACTGATACCACTACATCAACACTATGATACCACAACATCAACACTGATACCACTACATCAACACTTATACCACAACATCAACAATGATACCACTACATCAACACTGATGCCACTACATCAACACTATGATACCACGGCATCAACACTGATGCCACGACATCAACACTGATACCACTACGTCAACACTGATGCCACTACATCAACACTGATACCACTACGTCAAAACTGATGCTACTACATCAACAATGATACCACTACATCAATATTGTACATCAACAGAGATACCACTACATCAACAGAGATACCACTACATCAACAGAGATACCACTACATCAACAAACACATCCAACGTGTGTACAGTAGCTGCCGGATTACTGCGCACCTCTTATCCATCATGTGCACTGCTCCTCGTAATCCACACGAAGGCCTAAAATTATACAGAACTGCGGTATGTCATTTAGATATTTTATTTAACTGACTGAAATAAAGTCAAGCAGCTAACTGACTTCACTGCAACACTAGCAACTCCAGCCTTGGCTTCAGATTTCTAAGAATCGTATCTTAAAACGAGTTCCTCGCGTCCAGACTGGCATTCCTTTTATATTAACCATACCACGGGTGGGGTTAGAACCCGCGATCAGAGAGTCACAAAAGTCCAGAACGACGCGTTAGCCACTGGGCTAGCTGGCCCAGTGGCTAACGCGACGGTCTGGAGTTTTATGACTCTGATCGCGGGTTCTAACCCCACCCGTGGTATGGTTTGTTTGCAATCGTGTCATTACGATTTCGTGGAAGACTTCGGTCAGATGACCAAAAGCTCCAGCTGTGGGTTATCATGTAACTAAGACCCGAGTCAGGAAAAATTTGTCCTAACGTAAGTCTGGGAACCGAACACCGCCTGTGTGTAAACCAAACATGACTATGTGCAAGCCAAGCATATGTGTGTGTACTCACCTAGTTGTGGTTGCGAGGATCGATTAACAGCTCCTACCTGGAGGTTATTCCGGGGATCAACGCCCCCGCGGCCCAGTCCACGACCAGGCCTCCCGGTGGATCAGGGCCTGATCAACCAGGCTGTTACTGCTGGCCGCACGCAGTCCAACGTACGAACCACAGCCCAGCTCATCCGGCACTGACTTTAGGTATCTGTCCAGCTCTCTCTTGAAGGCAGCCAGGGGTTTATTGGTAATTCCCCTTATGGTTGGTGGGAGGCTGTTGAACAGTCTTGGGCCCTGGACACTTTATGGTGTTTTCTCTTAGTGTACCAACGGCGCCCCTACTTTTAATTGGGGGTATTTTGCATCACCTGCCCAGTCTTTTACGTTCGCAGGCAGTGATTTATGTGTGAAGATTTGGGACCATTCCTTCCAGGATTTTCCAAGTGTAGATTATGATATATCTCTCCCTCCTGCGTTCCAACGAGTACAAGTCAAGTGCTTCCAAGCGTTCACAGTAGTTAAGGTGCTTGACAGAACTTATACGTGCAGTAAAGGATCTCTGTACACTCTCTAGATCTGCGATTTCACCTGCTTTGAATGGAGATGTTAATGTACAGCAGTATGCCAGCCTAGAGAGAACAAGTGATTTGAAAAGGATCATCATTGGCTTGGCATCTCTCGTTTTGAACGTTCTCATTATCCATCCTATGTGTGTGTGTGTGTGTGTGTACTCACCTAGTTGTACTCACCTAGTTGAGGTTGCGGGGGTCGAGTCCGAGCTCCTGGCCCCGCCTCTTCACTGATCGCTACTAGGTCACTCTCCCTGAGCCGTGAGCTTTATCATACCTCTGCTTAAAGCTATGTATGGATCCTGCCTCCACTACATCGCTTCCCAAACTATTCCACTTACTGACTACTCTGTGGCTGAAGAAATACTTCCTAACATCCCTGTGATTCATCTGTGTCTTCAGCTTCCAACTGTGTCCCCTTGTTACTCTGACCAATCTCTGGAACATCCTGTCTTTGTCCACCTTGTCAATTCCTCTCAGTATTTTGTATGTCGTTATCATGTCCCCCCTATCTCTCCTGTCCTCCAGTGTCGTCAGTGTGTGTGTGTGTGTGTGTGTGTGTGTGTGTGTGTAAACCATATATTTGTACATGCAGATTAAACACTTCACTGGGTAAATCAAGTATCTTTATGTGTAAACCAAACCTCTGTGTGTAAATCAATCAACTGTAGTTGTAAATCGTTGGGTCCACGTGTAAACAAAAGCTTAGAGAGAGAGAGAGAGAGAGAGAGAGAGAGAGAGAGAGAGAGAGAGAGAGAGAAGAGAGAGAGAGAGAGAGGAAATTTGATACAGAGTGGGGAGGAAGGAAACAGAATAGCAGTAACTGTAGCGCTGTGGGCACATCCACTCTTACAAAGAGAGGGGGGGATGAAGTCCAGATGAATAGGGAAGGGATGGTGTGGATGGGAGGAGGAGGAGGAGGATGGGAAGAGGGTGTGTATGGGGGGAGTTAGGAGGAGAGGGTGTGAATAGGAGAGGGTGTATGGGAGAGGGTGTGACTGGGAGAGGGTGTATGAGAGAGGGTGTATGGGAGAGGGTGTATGGGAGAGGGTGTATGGGAGAGGGTGGTTTAGAAAGACACGTAAGCAAACACTATAACATATTTATTAGAAAACGTTTCGGTCCTGGGACCTTGATCAAGGTCCCAGGACCGAAACGTTTTCTAATAAATATGTTATAGTGTTTGCTTACGTGTCTTTCTAAACCAACTTGTCGGTATTTATTACCAAGGTTTATACCATGGGAGAGGGTGTATGGGAGAGGGTGTATGGGAGAGGGTGTATGGGAGAGGGTGTATGGGAGAGGGTGTATGGGAGAGGGGAAAAAGAATAAAAATTGCGTGAAGCTCCGACTAATTGGCTAGAGAAATGAATAAGGGAAGTGGGGGATGAAACGGGATAAGGGTAAACAAGGGGGAACTGGAGAAAGAACAAGGGGGAGAGGGAATAAGAGGGAGGGGAGAAAAGGGAGGAAGATAAGAAAAGAGGGAGAGAGAGGGGAATGATGATGAGTTCCCAGACTTTTCTGCTCTCAGAGAGGATTTATATTTTCTCTGACAATCCATCTGAAATTTTCCATAGCCAAGACTTGAAAAACACACATAACACTATATACATGATACTCAAGACAAAATAAGCAAGCAGGAGAGTCGAAATTGACTGTGTTAATTCTGAAACAGACAGCGAAAATACTCAAAATTACAAGTCTGTCTTACTAACAGTGTCGGAAGCTTGGAAGCACTTGACTTGTACTCGTTGGAACGCAGGAGAGAGAGATATATCATAATCTACACTTGGAAAATCCTAGAAGGAATGGTCCCGAATCTGCACACAGAAATCATTCCCCACGAAAGTAAAAGACTGGGCAAGCGATGCAAAATACCCCTAATTAAAAGTAGGGGCGCCATTGGTACACTAAGAGAAAACACCATAAGTGTCCGGGGCCCAAGACTGTTCAACAGCCTCCCACCAAGCATAAGGGGAATTACCAATAGGCCCCTGGTTGCCTTCAAGAGAGAGCTGGACAGATACTTAAAGTCAGTGCCGGATCAGCCGGGCTGTGGTTCGTACGTTGGACTACGTGCGGCCAGCAGTAACAGCCTAGTTGATCAGGCCCTGATTCACCAGGGGGCCTGGTCGTGGACCTGGCCGCGGGGGCGTTGATCCCCGGAATAACCTCCAGGTAGACTCTAGGTAGATACAATAATGTGTCTTACTAACAGTGTTGACACAATGATGTGTCTTACTAACAGTGTTGACACAATGATGTGTCTTACTAACAGTGTTGACACAATGATGTGTCTTACTAACAGTGTTGACACAATGATGTGTCTTACTAACAGTGTAGAAACAACGGAGGACCTTCCTCGCCCTCCTCAGGTATATACATTGGCTCCCTACCTTCGTGCTCCAGTGTGACTAGTTAATGGTCTGAGTCGGACCGCAGCATCGTCGTAAGTTTCTCTCACATGCGGGTTATTTGTGTACAGTACAAAGTGTTCTTTGTGATGAGAATTTAGATTTTTAGACCAACTAAATCCTCTACACCAGAATATAAGCATAATGGTACACTGCAGTAGGTCTACTGGTCTACTGGTCCTTGTTACACGACCATTATCACTCAAATATTTGTCTAATCTCTTATTAAAATTACCCAAACAATTTTTAAAGATGCCTTAGTGAATTATTATATTATAAGGTATAGATTTAAAATCTTAGATTTTAAAATATTTTGATAGAATTCCTCACAAGAGAATAATCTGAAAAATACAGAATACGTTGGAGTGCGTACGGCCGGATGTAACAAGCCTGGTTGATCACTCTGATCCACCGCCGCAAGAGCTGGTTATGAACCGGGCCGCGGGGCGTTGACCCCTCGGAACACCCTCCAGATATACAGGTGCGTTAAAAAGTCGGTGAACGTCCTTCATATATGGTGTGAGAGATATCTCAAGCTGCCTCACACACTCACTCACAGTGACATACATACGTACGTAACTCTTACCATATATGGTGTGAGAGATATCTCAAGCTGCCTCACACACTCTCTCACTCACAGTGACATACATACGTACGTAACTCTAACCATATATGGTGTGAGAGATATCTCAAGCTGCCTCACACACTCTCTCACTCACAGTGACATACATACGTACGTAACTCTTACCATATATGGTGTGAGAGATATCTCAAGCTGCCTCACACACTCTCTCACTCACAGTGACATACATACGTACGTAACTCTTACCATATATGGTGTGAGAGATATCTCAAGCTGCCGCACACAGTCTCACTCACACTGGGAGCTCAAGGACTCTGAAGACAACGAAATCTACCTTTTTTCTTAAGATTTTGCAAGGAGAAACCAGTTTCTTGAAGAGCCTCACTTATCTTGTGAGTGAACACACCAACACATTCCATATTTAATAACTGATACACAACTGACAACATTAACTCTTATCCTTGACTGCCTCGATATACAGGCATCACTAACTTTACAAATACCGTATCCTTATTTACAGGTATCACCACCTTCACAAATAACCATGATGTAACTGCAGTAAATCCTACGTTAAACGAAGTCGGGCATGAGAAAAAGTCTATCATCAGTATTCACATAAATCATCGCTAAATGAAGAGAGAGTCATTAAGGCCCCCAGTTCACCTCAATGCTATCATTAACGAGACTTTAATCTACATATACAGGCCCGGTGGCCTGGTGGCTAAAGCTCCCGCTTCACACACGGAGGGCCCGGGTTCGATTCCCGGCGGGTAGAAACATTTCGACACGTTTCCTTACACCTGTTGTCCTGTTCACCTAGCAGCAAATAGGTACCTGGGTGTTAGTCGACTGGTGTGGGTCGCATCCTGGGGGACAAGATTAAGGACCCCAATGGAAATAAGTTAGACAGTCCTCGATGACGCACTGACTTTCTTGGGTTATCCTGGGTGGCTAACCCCCCGAGGTTAAAAATCCGAACGAAATACACACACACAGACACGCCTCTTAGTGTGCAGGCGCTAATGGTGCCTCCAGCGCTGGTGCACAACACTATCGTGTGTTATCGGCCGGCGCAACCATCTATTCATAAAACACTTTATTGTCTTGAAGAGTCGCCGCCTATGTATTGATGTGCGCCGACTCATCTATATAAGACCTCAGTTCGATTATCCTGCTGGCTTGAATGACATAATTGGCACTGGTGGTGGGATGCTGAGTGACGTATATGGTAAGCGAGGGCCAGGTGTAGTGGCCTCACCTGCTCCATTTATGCCAGGTGTTTGGGGGAGACTTCTTGTGGCCTCGCTCACAAAAGGTTTATATGGGATGAAACCAGGTTCCCCAACTTGCATCCTACATGCGATTTCCAGACAGAAATAATATAAAGAGACAAGTTGCAAGAAATGTTGAAGTGGTGTTGGTAGACGAGCTTTAGTGATTTACCTGTGACCTGTTTCCAGAATTTGTCCTACTCCTTTTGCCCGGCCTGGTGTCAGGCCTCCCTGCTGGTCCGCCTGGTCATACACACACACACACACACAACACAACGTGTTTCAAAATATTAAATCATACAAGGCTCAGAACCGGTTTGCTCGCCCTAGGTACCGGATCAGGTAGCAACCAGGTTAATTGTGTCCCACCCCTAATACTGCCCACAAATTTAATTATAAATCAATTCAGTCTTCCATGTTGCTATTATAATGTTTTAGTTACACTACTGTTGTTGTTACTGTTGGTACGTCAGAACTGTAAACCAATAAAATTTGAATAGAGGACGATTCAATAATAACAGATCCACACTTCTTACTAACGGAGGAGATAAGGCCAACATTAACAAACAGCTGGAGACTCTTTCGTAAGTAAATTGAGTTACTAAATTATAAGGCATACCAAGAACAAAAAATCACAGTATCATGGCTGAAACAATGTACAAGTCGCCCGTACTTAGGAGATAGAAACCTATGACCACGTTTCCGTCCGATTTAGGCCATTAACAAGCGCCTTGTTAATGGTCCAATTTGGACCGAAAAGTTGTCATAAGCTTTAGTCTCCTAAGTGCGGGTCTTATATGAATTAATCTTATATGTTCACACTGCATCTCAAGTTGTTGACAAGTCTGCAGCAAAAATTTACACTGATCCCTTGTTAAAGGCACCACACCTAACATCACAACAGATGCGTCTCAGACCAATAACTGATAGAAAAATCTCAAAAAGACAAAATTTTGGGTAGGTTAGGTTAGGATAAGTTACGCAAAGGTTAGGTTATGTTATGTTATGTTAGAGTTAGATAAAGGGGTTAAGTAAGTCTGGGTAGGCTGGGTGAGGTTTCCGTCTGACTATCCACGGCGTCGTCTGCGCCTCTAGCGAAGATAAGAACGGTATTAAAGATCTAAAGGAAAGAAAAAAGTAATCTCCTAACGACCGCGTATACAATGTATGTTAGACCCACCACAGGTGTACACAGCACCAGCAGGAAGCCCGCACATGACCTGTAGGTTACCTGTAGTCGCTGCCGGAGTTCAACACCCCGAGGCCCGGTCCCAGACCAGACTTTCTGATTGCTGGCTGATTAATGAGGCTGTTGGTGCCCGCAGCCGAACGTATGCACCACAACCAGGTTGATCATGAACTGATTTGAGGAATTTACCAAATTCCCTCTTGAAGACACACAGAGGTCTGTTGCTAATCCTTCTTATGTATGAAGGGAGGATGTTGAAGAGTTCTGGTCCCTTTACACTAATTGAGTTCTCTCCCAGTGTAGTCATCGCTCCGCTGGTTTCCACTGACAATATAATGTAGCACCATGTGACAAGCCTCTTACTTTCCATATATAGTGATCAGAAAACTGATGCAATCCAAAAATCTGTTACAAGTGTCGGAGCTCAGGCGAGATACTTGCGAAAGAGTAAAGGAAATGAATATTATAATAATCGAGAAGTACCTGACGGAACATGACCACAACGTAAAAAAAAAAAAAAAAAAAAAAACAGACAGCAGTCTGACAGGAGATCAAGAACAAAAATGTATTTCTGGACGCTAAAGACACTAATGGGATGTCAGAAAATATTTCTTAAGTCTGAGAGTGGCCGAGACACTGAAGATCGGTATGAGCAAGTGCTAGAAGCAGATTCCATACAGTTTAAGATCTAGATTATTATTATCAGATCTAGATTTAGATTTTGCCACAGAAGTGACTAGTTTATTGTGCGCCCCACATCCACCCCGCGGACGTGGCGCAAGAACCTGGAGGTTACCTGGAGGTTATTCCGGGGATCAACGCCCCCGCGGCCCGGTCCATGACCAGGCCTCCCGATGGATCAGGGCCTGATCAACTAGGCTGTTACTGCTGGCCGCACGCAATCCAACGTACGAGCCACAGCCCGGCTGATCCGGCACTGACTTTAGGTATCTGTCCAGCTCTCTCTTGAAGGCAGCCAGGGGTTTATTGGCAATTCCCCTAATGCTTGATGGGAGGCTGTTGAACAGTTTTGGGCCCCGGACACTTATGGTGTTTTCTCTTAGTGTACCAATGGCGCCCATACTTTTTATTGGGGGCATTTAGCATCGCCTGCCCAGTCTTTTACTTTCGTAGGGAGTGATTTCTGTGTGCAGATTTGGGACCATTCCTTCCAAGATTTTCCAAGTGTAGATTATGAGAGAACATGTGGAAACACAAAACACCACCTAGGAACTAGGCTCAAAAGGGTTAACAGGAGTACATCCGGATTTATATCCGCAATTTGTTTTACCTGGTGTTAGCGAGTTTAGGATACAGATTCAACAGCAGGTATGGAAGAACCCCCAACAGTGAGGAATTAAGTGTGACAGTTAGTGTTTAAGTAAGAAGTGGAGTCAGGAGCAGTGACCTGACCCCCGCAACCACAGCCAGGTGAATACACACACACACACACACACACACACACACACACACACACACACACACACACACACACACACACACACACACACACACACACACACAATTACCGCTAATAACCCAGCAGGGTTAATCACTGTCTTAACGGAATGATAGACTATGAGTTTTACCGACACTCCTTACGTCCTCCCTCCCTCTCCTCTCCCCCTTCCCTCACCTCTCCCCTTTCTTCTCCTTCCATCATTCTTCCATCCTCGTTTTCCCACTCCCTCCTGCGCCATATGTGATGAGGGGGGGGAGACGAGGATGGATTAAATATAGAGATTTTCATACTATACACAACTGGATACAAGATCAGTGTGTGTGATGATATATGACGGAAGGGGGGGGGAATACGGTTAGCTTTTGTTCCCGCCGTTAACTATCATAAACGGGGAACTGAGAAGAGGGGCAGGGGCCCGGCCTCGGGGTACTGGTACTACAGTATTCACAAGTTGATGGACGAGACATGTCCATCACTGGCAGTGATTCGTTGCTGAGATGTTTTGCCAATTTGTGAATCTTTCGTAAGACGTTTCGACAACCTGTGAATTTTTCGTGAGACGTTTCGCCAACCTGTGAATCTTTCGTGAGACGTTTCGACAACCTGTGAATCTTTCGTGAGATGTTTCCCTAACCTGTGAATATTTAAGTCCAATACAGAAAATGTGACTGGACACAGTGGAAGTGGAGAGGTAAGATTGAGGTGTTCAATCCCTGAATCTTGATTGATGGACTGAAACACATCTCTAGGCTGAGGGACTGATTACCTCCAACTCCTCATCTTCCACCGTTTCGTTTATGCACTGGAATGATGAAGCCACTGGCTGGCGAAACGTGTCCATAATAAAGATACCCAAATGTCGCTCAAGTGTCTCAATCATCAAGACAGAATCTTGGTACAGAAGATATCTTTTATACTCTCATGCTATTTCTGGCTCAGCTTTTGAACATGACTTACTTCCACTAATGGGACCTTCCCATCTGTGATGATATCCTCAACTGCTGCACCTCTCCTCTGGCTCCAGTATATATGTCATCATCCTCACGCATCAAGGCTAAGGGACTGACCATCTCAAAATTACCCCTCCACTTCCACAGTCTCTAGCTGGCGAAACGTAACATCAATAGATATACCCAAGTGCTGCAAATATGTCAAACTCATCAAACGAAATGGAATTGGGGTAAGGCGAAGGGAGGTTAAGAGAGAGGAGTGAGGGAGGAATGCAACGGGATGGGAGGTTGAAGAGGGGGAAGGGGGAAGACCTCATTCCTCCTTACTCCTCCTCATACCTCGTTCTCACTTCCCAACACTTGCACTTCATACCTCATATTCTCCTCCCTACACCTCACACCCTCTTCCCCAAGTCCCACACCCCTCCTCCTCCTCCTCCTCCTCCTCCTCCTCCTCCTCCAGGCTCTCCCCCGCCCAGGCAGGTGAGACGAGGCCTACCTGCAGGTGAGACAATTATAAACTCACCAACCCACGGCAGGTTAGGCATGGATGTTCCACTCAAAGACCATCCATCTTAATTATTAAGTAACTGAGCCTTACCACGGCTGATGCAATCAAACGCCAGGATGGAAGAAGCAAGGGAAAATAATGTAGGGAATGAAGAGTGGCAAGAAAATGAAAAGAAGGAAGAGAGAGAGAAAAAAAAAGCGGGGTAGGGAGGAAGAATTAAGACTGAAAATACTACTTAGTCGATTTTGTATTTCGTCTTCACGTACCTAGTAAATGACTTATTTTAAGACAAGGTACATTATTATTATTATTATTATTATTATTATTATTATTATTATTATTATTATTATTATTATCAAAAAGAAGCGCTAAGACACGGTACAGATTAAATTAACTTATACTTATTAAATATTACTATTACTACTACTACTACTACTAATAATAATAATAATAATAACAGTAAGCATGTGTTGTTATGAGAGCCCCAAGAAGCAGCAAGTAACACCTGTTCTGCCACACCTGTAAACACGTGAAGGTTGCAGGTCGCGTGGACGATCTCCACCTGGAGGGACTCCACTTCCACCTCGTCCGCGCTGTCTACCAGAACTTCATCTTCGTCAGTCGACCCGTAGCGCTGCTTCAGGTACACCAGCACGGGGTCGTCGCCAGCCCAAGACGCGGCCAAGCCATAGGATCCGAACGTGTCGACCATTTCTCGGTGGTCGCGGCTGCGGTTACTGTTGTCGCGAGCGGTGTTGTTGTTGCGGTTGGTTTTGTTTTTGTGTTTGTGTTGGTTGTTATGGTCGTCCTGGGCGCTGTTTTTGCTTCTATTGCCTTCATGGGCGCTGTTTTGGTCACTGTTCCAGCTACTGTTGCTGTCGTTTCGGACGGCAACAGTCGCTGGAACATTATTGCCACTGATTTCGCTTACTGGCGTCGTTTCCTTCCCTAGTCCAGCTTCTACTGTCGTTGCTGATGGCTTGGTAATCGCGCTGTTCCTGTTTGTCGTTGTAGCGACTGGTGAAGGGAGTGTCATTCTTACCGTCGTTTTGACCGTCGTACTCAGGTCGCTCCGGAGGCAAATTCCACGTCACTTGTTTCTTTAATCCCACCATGACGTGTGGTTGCTGTTCCCTCGTGTGACTGCTGTGACCTCGTGTGACCGCTGTTCCCTTGTGTGACTGTTGCTTCCTCGTGTGACCTCGTGTTCCCTGTCCTTTACTGCTAACCAAATGATCATCAGAGCAAGGAAATCAATACATACGCTTGATACAACTACCGCAATTATAGTCAGGCGAAACTCAACAGTATCTGAGCCTTGTGCTACAAGACACATATTGTACTAACACACACCAGCTACGCGACGCTTCTGATGGCAATACTAATTACGTTGGTTGGTTAGGTAAGGTTTGTCAAGAAACAAGACAAGTATTTCCTGACGCAGGTTTTAGTCATATCATGACCCACAGCTGGAGCTCTTGGTCATCTGACCGAGGCCTTCCGTTGGCTTACCGGTCCAAGAGAAAGTGAAAGAAAACCCGACCTGATATTATTAAAGTTCAACAACAGGTTCACAATTTTCGAAGGTTCAGTTATACATGTTAATATATCCATAATTGGATCGTATTCACCCAATGTTAACTACTCAACTACCTTGTATTCTAGCCACACGTTTATCACCTTTAATATCTCAGGATCAATTACAGAACACAAACTTCCACAATGACTACAAAACATCAAACAGTCGGAGCTGTGGCTGTTTCTCAACCGCTAGTGTGGCCGCAGCAAACAATGACCGCAAAGTTTCACCTTAAGTATAATGATATAATAACTAGGACACTTTCACAGGTCACATCAAGCGTAAAAATCACACACCACCACAATAGTAAATAATTCTGAGGTCTGCCCTCTCATTACCTCCGTTTTCTGTTAATTTACCTCTTAAAATTCACGATTCTCAAGCCTTCTTTTCCATTATATTCCTCTATCTTACTCCGTTTCATCTCTATTTATTGATTAATCCATTCTTCTATAATTTTTACTCATGCTTCTCTTCTTTTTTTTCTATTTATAAGCATATTGTCTTTCGCTATCATATATTTTACTCACAAATTCTACATTACAGTTATCCACAGTTTGTGACGGATAAAGCACTGTATGAGGGAGTGCCAGAGAGCTCTGGTGATCCCTACAGTGCCAGCCTCAGTAATGGCCCCGTGGCACCCGTCTCCTCAATCCCGTGAGTCCAGGAGGGGCCATATTTAAATGCCAAGTGAAGCGTCGGGCAGTAAGATCCTGCTGCAACCTCAGGGCTCGGTACAATGACTTTATCCTAGGATAAATGTTGGGTTACCCTAGGATAAATTTTGGGTTACCCTAGGATAAATGTTGTGTTACCCTAGGATAAATATTGGGTTATCCTAGGATAAATGTTGGGTTATCCTAGGATAAATATTTGTTGGGTTATCCTAGGATAAACCTTTGTTGGGTTATCTTAGGATAAATATTTGTTGGTTATCCTAAGATAAATATTTGAGTTATCCTAGGATAATGTTGGGTTACCCTAGGATAAATGCTGGGTTATCCTAGGATAAATATTTGTTGGGTTATCCTAGGATAAACCTTTGTTGGTTGTCCTAGGATAAATATTTGAGTTATCCTAGGATAAATGTTGGGTTATCCTAGGGTAAATCTGTTAGGCTATCCTAGGGTAAATCTATGTTGAGTTATCCCAGGATAAATTCCATATACCTCCAATCCCGCATGTCCTCTTCCCTGACCCTCCACTACCCTCCCTTGTTCCCTTTAATAAAGCTCCCTCCCTGAACACGCCCCGGAGGGTTGTTTCACCACGGCTCGTGACTGGGGAGCAGGCTGGGGGAGCACTGGGGTAAATGTGACGCACTCTGGGAGGTCCCAACCAAAACACACTCATCACTCTCCTATCATGATCACCAGACGAATTTAAATACCATATTACAAGGACTCCATGATATTACAAGGACCCCATGATATTACAAGGACCCCCTGATATTACAAGGCCCCCATGATATTACAAGGACCCCATGATATTACAAGGCCCCCATGATATTACAAGGACCCCATGATATTACAAGGACCCCATGATATTACAAGGACCCCATGATATTACAAGGACCCCATGATATTACAAGAACCCATGATATTATAAGGACCCCATGATATTACAAGGACCCCATAATATTACAAGGACCCCATAATATTACAAGGACCCAAAACATTACAAGGACCCGATAATATTACAAGGACCCCATGATATTACAAGGACCCCAAGATATTACAAGGACCCATGATATTACAAGACCAAGAATACAAGGACCCCATTTGATATTACAGGAACCCATGATATTACAAGGACCCCATGATATTACAAGGACCCCAGATATTACAAGGACCCCATGAAATTACAAGGACCCCATGATATTACAAGGACCCCATAATATTACAAGGACCCCATGATATTACAAGGACCCCATAATATTACAAGGACCCCATAATATTACAAGGACCCCATAATATTACCCAAAGGGCCCCCTTAAAAATTACAAGAACCCCAAAAAATTACAAGGAAACCCCATAATATTACAAGGACTCCATAATAAATTTAAAAATGGCCCCCAAATTTTATTTCAAGGACCCCCCTGATATTACAAGGACCCGTAATATTACAAGGAAACCCCTGATATTACAAGGACCCCATGGGCATTTCAAGGGGCCCCATGATATTTCAAGGGCTCCATGATTTTTAAAGGACCCCTTTAAAATTACAAGGACCCCCTAATATTACAAAAGGAAACCCCAAAATATTTCAAGGACCCCCCAAAATTACAAGGAAACCCCCTAATATTACAAGGACACCATAATATTACTTTGGGCCCCATAAAATTTTTCAAAGGGCCCCCCTTTTTATTACAAGGGCCCCATGAAAATTACAAGGACCCCCCTATTACAAAGACCCCATTTTATTTCAAGGGGCCCCCCCCCCCTGAAATTACAAAGGGCCCCCTAAAATTACAAAAAACCCCATATAATTTCAAGGACCCCCTAATATTTAAAAGGGGCTCCCCTAAATTTTTTACAAGGACCCCCCTAATTTTACAAAGACCCCCTAAAATTAAAGGACCCCCTAATATTTTCAAAGGGCCCCATAATTTTTACAAGGACCCATTTTACAAGGACCCCCAAAAAACAAGGACCCCATAATATTACAAGGGGCCCCCTAAATTTTCAAGGAAACCCCAAAAATTACAAGGACCCCATAAAATTACAAGGAACCCCTAATATTAAAAAGGACCCCCTAATTTACAAGGACCCCCTAAATTACAAAAACCCCCCCTTTTTACAAGGACCCCATAAAATTCAAGGGACCCCCCTAATATTAAAAAGGGCCCCCATAATATTACAAGGGGCCCCCCTAATATTTCAAAGGGCCCCCCTAATATTACAAGGCTCCCTAAAATTACAAGGACCCCATTTAAAATTACAAGGGGGCCCCCTAATATTACAAGGACTCCCCTAATTTTTTAAAAAAGGAACCCCCTAATATTTTCAAGGACCCCTTAAAATTTTCAAGGACCCCATAAAATTTTCAAGGACTTTCCTTAAAAATTTCAAGGACTCCATAATATTCAAGGACCCCCCCATAATATTACAAGGGGCCCCTAAATTACAAGGACTCCATAAATTTTCAAGGGGCCCATAATATTACAAGGACCCCCATAATATTAAAGGGGCCCCATTTATTAAAAAGGCCCCATAAAAATAAAGGACTCCATAAAATTACAAAGGGCCCATTTAAATTACAAAGGGCCCCTTTTTATTACCCGGCCCCATAAATTACAAGGGCTCCATAATATTAAAAAAGGACCCCTAATATTACAAGGGCTTTCCCAAAAAATTACAAGGGGCCCCTAATATTACAAGGACCCCATAAAATTAAAGGGCCCTTAAAAATTAAAAAGGACTCCTTTAAAATTACAAGGGGCCCATAATAATTTTCCCAAAGGCCCCAAAATATTTCAAGGACTCCATAATTTTTTACAAGGACTCCCTAAAATTACAAGGACCCCCTAATATTACAAGGGCCCCCATAATAATAAAAAGGACCCCATAATATTACAAGGACCCCATAATATTACAAGGACCCCATAATATTACAAAGACCCCATAATATTACAAGGACCCCATAATATTACAAGGACCCCATAATTTACAAGGGGAAACCCCTAATATTTTCAAGGAGCCCATAATATTACAAAAAACCCCAAATATTTCCCAAGGGTCCATAATATTACCCAAAGGAAACCCCCTAATTTTACAAGGCCCCCTAATATTACCCAAAGGGCTCCATTAAAATTACAAGGACCCCATTAAAATTACAAGGGGGCCCCATAATATTTTCAAGGACCCCCTAATATTTCAAGGACTTTCCCTAATATTCAAGGACTCCAAAATATTAAAAAGGACTCCCTAATATTACAAAAGGGCCCCCCTAAATTAAAAAGGACCCCCCTAATATTTAAAAGGGCCCATAATTTTACCCCTCAAGGGAAATTTTCCCTTTATGTTGGTTTAGGGGGTCTTTAATTTTGTTTAAATTTTTGGGTTTTGTGCCCAAATTCCCCGAATTAAGGGTGAATGCCTTTTCCCCTTCCCCCCCCCCCGGCGCTGTATAATCCCCCCCCGGGTTTTGCGCTTCCCCCTTGATTTTTAAAAATAATAAACCCCTAATATTACAAGGACCCCCTAAAAATTAAAAAGGACCCATAAATTAAAAAGGACCCATTTAATTACAAGGACTCCATAATATTCCAAAAGGGCTCCCTAATTTTTTCAAGGACCCCATAATATTACAAGGACCCCAAAAATTTTTAAAGGACCCATAATATTTTCAAGGACCCATAAAATTACAAGGGGCCCCATAATATTACAAGGCTCCATAATATTACGGACCCCCTAAATTAACAAGGAAATCCATAATATTACCAAAGGGCCCCATAAAATTACAAGGGGCCCCTAATATTAAAAGGGCTTTCCCCCAAAATTACAAGGACCCAAAAATATTACAAGGACCCCCTAATATTTTCCCAAAGGGCTCCATAAAAATTACAAGGACCCATAATTTAAAAGGACTCCATAATATTTCAAGGACCCCAAAAATATTACAAGGACTCCATAATTAAAAATTTCCAAAAGGGCCCCTAATATTAAAGGACTCCATAATATTTCCCAAGGGCCCCCTAATATTACAAGGACCCCCCTAATATTACAAAGGGCTCCATAATATTACAAGGACCCCCCAAATAATTTTCAAAGACCCCCTAATTTTACAAAAGGAACCCCTAATATTACAAAGACCCCATAATATTACAAGGACCCCATAATATTACAAGGACCCCATAATATTACAAGGACCCCATAATATTACAAGGACCCCATAATATTACAAGGGCCCCATAAATTACAAAAGGGGCCTCCCCCTAATATTACAAGGACCCCATAATATTACAAGGACCCCATAATATTACAAGGACCCCATAATATTACAAGGACCCCATAATATTACAAGGACCCCATAATATTACAAGGACCCCATAATATTACAAGGACCCCATAATATTACAAGGACTCCATAATATTACCCAAAGGAAACCCCTAATATTTCAAAGACCCCATATATTTCCCAAGGGGCCCCCAAAAATATTCAAACCCCATTTAAAATTACAAGGACCCCCTTTAAAATTACAAGGGGCTCCATAATATTACAAAGGGCCCCCTAAAATTACAAGGGACCCCCCTAATATTTCAAAAACCCCCCTAATATTACAAGGAAATCCATAATATTTTCAAAGGTCCATAATATTTCAAGGACTTTTCCTTAAATTTTTACAAGGAACCCCCCCTATTTCAAGGACTCCTAATATTACAAAGGGCCCATAATATTACAAAGGGGCTCCAAAATATTACAAGGACCCCCTAATATTACAAGGGCCCCCTAAAAATTACAAGGAATCCCCTAATATTACAAGGACCCCCCAAAAAATTCAAGGACCCCCTAATATTCAAGGGGCCCCCCTAATATTACAAGGACTCCATAAAATTACAAGAACCCCTAATATTTTCAAGGACTCCTAATTTTACAAGGGCCCCATAATATTACAAGGACCCCCCTTTAAATTACAAGGACTCCATAAAATTACAAGGACTCCATAATTTTCAAGGACCCATAATATTACAAGGACCCCCTTTTAAAATTACAAGGACCCATAAAATTACAAGGACTCCAATTAAAAATTACAAGGAACCCCCAAAAAACAAGGGGGCCCCCCTAATATTACAAAGGGCCCCCTAAAATTACAAGGGCCCCTAATATTTCAAGGCCCCCCTAATATTAAAAAGACCCCCTTTAAAATTACAAGGACCCCTAATTTTACAAGGACCCCCTAAAATTAAAAGGGTCCAAAAAATTACAAGGGGGGGCCCCCTAATAATTCCCAAAGACCCCATAATATTTCAAGGACTCCATAATTTACAAAGGGCCCCATAATATTACAAGGACCCCTAAATTACCCAAAGGGCTCCCCTAATATTACAAGGCCCCCTTAAAATTACAAGGACCCCATAATAATTTGAAGGACCCCAAATATTTCAAGGCTCCATTAAAATTACAAGGACTCCATAATATTTCAAGGGCTCCATAAAATTACAAGGGGCCCCATAAATTTCAAGGAACCCCCCTAATATTACAAAGGGCCCCCCATAAAATTACAAAGGGCCCCCCTAATATTACAAGGCCCATAATATTTTCAAGGACCCATAATTTTTACAAGGACTCCATAATTTTTACAAGGACCCCCATAATATTACAAAGGGCCCCATTTTTTTTTACAAGGGCCCATAATTTTTAAAAAGGACCCATAATATTACAAAGGGCCCCTTTTTTTTTACAAAGGAAATCCATAATATTACAAAGGGCCCATAATATTAAAGGCTCCTTTAAAATTTTTCAAGGGGGCCCCATAATATTTCAAAAGGAAACCCTTTAAAATTACAAGGACGCCATAATATTACAAGGACCCATAAAATTAACAAGGGGCCCCAAATATTTCAAGGGGCTTCCAAAAATTTTTACAAGGGGCTCCCCTAATTTTACAAAGGGCTCCATAATATTACAAAGGGCCCCATAAATAATTTTTCAAGGACTCCTTTAAAATTTCCCAAAGGGTTTCCCTAATATTAAAAAAGGGGCTCCATAATATTACAAAAACCCCCTAATATTAAAAAGGACCCCCAAAATTTTTACAAAGGGCTCCATTAAAATTAAAAAGGACCCCCTAATAAAAAACAAGGACCCCAAATATTTTAAAAGGGCCCCATAAAAATTTTCAAGGACCCCAAAAATTCAAGGACCCATAATATTTCAAGGATCCCTAAATTTTTACAAGGACCCCCTAATATTACAAGGAACCCCCTAAAATTCAAGGGAACCATTTTAAAATTTCAAGGACTCCATAATATTCAAGGACCCATAATTTTTACAAGGACCCCATAAATTACAAGGGCTTTTCCCTAAATATTACAAGGACTCCCTAATATTTTCAAGGGCCCCAAAAAATTACAAAGGGCCCCCAATATTACGGGCCCCCTTAAAATTTTCAAGGGGCCCCCATTTAAATTACAAGGAACCCCCCCTAATATTACAAAAAACCCCCTAATATTACAAGGACCCCATTAAAATTACAAGGACCCCATAATATTACAAGGACTTTTCCCTAATATTACAAGGAAACCCCAAAAAATAAAAAAAGACCCCCAAATATTACAAGGGCTTTCCCTAATATTACAAGGGGCCCCCTAATATTCAAGGACCCCCCCCAAAAATTTTTAAAGGGCTCCCTAATAAATTTCAAGGGCCCCATAATAATTTCAAGGCCCCCCAAAAAATTTCAAGGACCCCCTAATATTAAAGGGGCTCCATAAAATTAAAAAGGACTCCATAATAATTTCAAGGACTCCATAATAAATTAAAAAGGGGCCCCTAAATTACAGGGCCCCCTAATATTACAAGGACTCCATAATATTAAAAAGGGCCCCCCTAATATTTCAAGGGGGCCCCTAATATTACAAGGACCCATAATTTTTACAAGGACTCCATTTAAAATTACAAGACTCCAAAAATAATTTCAAGGACCCAAAAATTTTTACAAGGGGCCCCATAATATTACAAGGGGCCCATAATATTACAAGGACCCATAATTTTTTGGGAAAGGGCCCCCTAATATTTCAAGGCCCCCCATAAATTACAAGGACCCCTAATTTTTACAAGGACTCCATAAATTAAAAAGGGCCCCATAATTTACAAGGGCCCAAATATTACAAGGGGCCCATAAATTACAAGGACCCATAATATTTTCAAGGGCCCCCTAATATTACCCGGACCCCCCCAAAAAATTTCAAGGACTTTTCCATTTAAAATTTTCAAGGACCCATAATATTACAAGGACTCCTTTAAAAATTTTCAAAAGGGCTCCATAATAATTTCAAAGGGCCCCTAATATTACAAGGGCTCCCAAATATTACAAGGGGCCCATTTAAAATTACAAGGACCCCTTTAAAATTACAAGGACCCCCTAATATTACAAGGACTCCAAAAATATTACAAGGACCCAAAAATAAATTTCAAGGGGCTCCCCTAAAATTTTTCAAGGACCCCTTTTAAAAACCCCGGACCCCATAATAAATTTCAAAGGGCCCCATAATATTACAAGGACTCCATAATATTAAAAAGGACCCCCTAAATATTACAAGGACTCCATAATATTAAAAAGGACTCCAAAAATTTTCAAGGACCCCATAATAATAAGGGCCCATAATATTACAAGGACCCCATAAATTACAAAAGGGCCCCCCTAATATTTAAGGACCCATTAAAATTTCACGGACCCCATAATATTTTCAAGGACCTCCATAATTTTTAAAGGACTCCATAATATTACAAGGGGCCCCCCTAATAATTTAAGGGACCCATAATTTACAAGGACCCCATAATATTTCAAGGGCCCCCTAATATTATAAGGACCCTTTAATTTTTACAAGGACCCCTAATATTTCAAGGACCCCTAATATTCAAGGGCCCATAATTTTTACAAAGGGCCCATAAAATTACAAGGGCCCTAATATTACAAGGGCCCCATAATATTACAAGGGGCCCCCTAATATTACAAAAGGCCCCCTAATATTACAAGGGGTTTCCCTAATTTACAAGGACCCCTAATATTAAAAAGGACCCCTAAAAAATTTCAAAAGGGCCCCCTAAAAATTACAAGGTCCATAATATTACAGGGGCCTTTAAAATTACAAGGGAAAAACCCTAATATTAAAGGAATCCATAAAATTACAAGGACCCATAAAATTACAAGGGCCCCCTAATATTACAAGGATCCCAAAAAATTAAAAGGGGCCCCATAATTTCAAGGGGCCCCATTTAAAATTACAAGGGGCCCATAAAAATTACAAGGGGCCCCATAATAATTTCAAAGGGCCCCCTAATAAATTTTCAAAGACCCATAATTTAAAGGACCCCATAATATTACCCAAAGGGCCCCATAATATTACAAAAGGGCCCCCCTAAAAACAAAGGGCTCCTTTAAAATTTCAAGGGCCCCTAATATTACAAGGACCAAAAATATTTCAAGGACCCCAAATATTACAAGGACCCATAAAATTAAAGGGGGCCCTAATATTACAAGGACCCCATAATAAAATTCAAGGGGCCCTTTAAAATTACAAGGACCCCTAAAATTTTTCAAGGACCCCAAAATATTTCAAGGGCTCCATAATATTACAAGGCCCAAAAAATTACAAGGAAATCCATAATATTACAAGGACCCATAAAAATTACAAAGGGCTTTCCCTAATTTTACAAGGACTCCATAATATTACAAGGACCCTAATATTACAAGGACCCCCCCTAATATTACAAAGGGCCCCATAAAATTCAAAGGGGCTCCCTTTTATTACAAGGGGCCCCCTTTAAAAATTTCAAAAGGGCTCCATAATATTACAAGGACTTTCCCAAATATTTCAAGGACTCCCCTAAAATTACCAAAGGGCCCATTTAAAATTACAAAGGGCTCCTTTAATTTTACAAGGACTCCATAATATTACAAAGGGCCTTTTCCCTAAAAATTACAAGGACTTTCCTAATATTACAAGGACTCCCCAAAAAATTTCAAAGGGTAAAATGTTACAAAAGGGCCCCATAATATTTCAAGGACTCCAAATTTTACAAGGAAAAACCCAAAAATTACAAGGGGTTCCATAATATTACAAGGCTCCATAATATTACAAGGACTCCATAATATTACAAGGACCCCATAATATTACAAGGACTCCATAATATTACAAGGACCCCATAATATTACAAGGACTCCATAATATTACAAGGACTTCCTTTTTATTACAAGGATCCCTAATATTTTCAAAGGGCTCCATAATATTTTCAAGGACTCCATAATATTACAAGGACTCCATAATATTACAAGGACCCCATAATATTACAAGGACTCCATAATATTACAAGGACCCCATAATATTACAAGGACTCCATAATATTACAAGGACTCCATAATATTACAAGGACTCCATAATATTACAAGGACCCCATAATATTACAAGGACTCCTTTAAAAATTTCAAGGACCCCATAATTTTTTACAGGGCCCCCCTAATATTACAAGGGGCCCCATAATATTACAAGGGCTCCATAATTTACAAGGGGCCCCATAATTTTTACCAAAAGGGCTCCATAATATTACAAGGGGCCCCAAAATTTTACAAGGACTCCCTAATATTAAAAAGGGGCCCCCTAATTACAAGGACCCCCCTAATTTTTACAAGGGGCTCCATTTTATTACAAGGACTCCATAAAAATTACAAGGGCTCCCCTAATAAATTTCAAGGACTCCTTTAAAGTTACAAGGGCCCCTAATATTACAAAGGACCTTTCCCTAATATTACAAGGACCCCATAATTTTACCAAGGCTCCCTAATATTACAAGGGCTCCATAATATTACAAGGCTCCATAATATTACAAGGCCCCCATAATATTACAAGGCTCCATAATATTACAAGGGCCATAATATTTTAAAAGGGCCCCATTAAAAATTACAAGGGGCCCCAAAAAAAAAATTTTCAAGGATTTCCCTAATTTTTACAAGGACCCCCCTAATTTACAAGGACTCCATAATTTTTACAAGGGCCCCCCTAATTTTTACAAGGCTCCAAAAATAATTTCAAGGACCCCTTTTTATTAAAATAGGACCCCATAAAAATTCCCAAGGGGCCCATAAAAATTTTCAAGGGGCCCCATAAAATTACAAGGGCCCCATAAATTACAAGGGGCCCCCTAAAATTTCAAGGACCCCTTTAAAATTACAAAGGGCCCCTTTAAAATTACAAGGACCCCATAATAACAAGGACCCCCCTTAAAATTTTTCAAAAGGGCCCCAAAATTACAAGGACCCCAAAAATATTACAAGGGGCTCCTTTTTACAAGGAACCCATAATTTTCCCCCGGAAACCCCTAAATTACAAAGGGCCCCATAATTTTTACAAGGACCCCCTAATATTACAAGGGGCCCCCTAATATTACAAGGACCCCATATTTTTACAAGGGGCCCCATAATATTACAAGGAAACCCCATAATATTACAAGGACCCCATAATATTTTCAAGGGGCCCCATAATATTACAAGGGCCCCCCTAATTTTTTACAAGGCCCCCCTAATATTACAAGGGGCCCCATAAATTACAAGGACCCCATAAAAATTACAAAAGGCCCCTAATATTACAAAGGGCTCCAAAAAAATTTCAAGGACCCCTAATATTTCAAGGGGCCCATTTAAAATTACAAAAGGGCCCCCCTAAATTTAAAAAGGACCCCATAATATTACAAGGACCCCCCTTTAAAAATTTCAAGGACCCCCTAATATTACAAGGAAACCCCCTAATATTACAAAAGGGCCCCCATAATATTACAAGGACCCCCTAAAAATTTCAAGGACCCCCCTTTTAATTTCAAGGACCCCCTAATATTACAAGGACCCCCTAATATTACAAAAAGGGCCCCAAAAAAATTACAAGGACCCCTAATATTACAAGGACCCCATAATATTTAAAAAGGACCCCCTAATTTCAAGGACCCCCCAAAAATTTTTCAAGGACAACAAAAGGAATAAGTCACCATTCTTTTTTTAAAACTACCCCAAAATTAATTTTCATTTATAAAAAATAATTTTATTATGTATACCTGTCCTAAATAAACTTTCTTAACCTAACTATATGATTTAAAAATAACAACCCCCAAAAAAATTTTTTTTTAGTTATTAAAAACATCGGCAGCTTTACACTAAGGGGGGGAAAACCCGAAAATACAAAATAATAATAATAATAATATAATAATAATAATAATAAAAAATAATAAAATAATAATAATAATAATAAAATTTAAAACTCAA
Source organism: Cherax quadricarinatus (assembly GCF_026875155.1). Classification (NCBI taxonomy): domain Eukaryota; kingdom Metazoa; phylum Arthropoda; class Malacostraca; order Decapoda; family Parastacidae; genus Cherax; species Cherax quadricarinatus. The sequence continues at coordinate 124,309,621 of NC_069400.1, read as the reverse complement.
AATAAGTTTAAAACCAGCCTATTAAAAACTGACAGGGCAATCCCTGGTGTGATGGGGCACAAAAAAGCCTGCAAATTTAATAACTGGGAAAAAATTTGGCGGGGTGGATAGTGACTCCCGGTAATACCCCAGAGAAAAGGTGGGGGAAACTGAAGTTGCGAGGCTGCCGCTGTTAAAAGTAGGAAAAATACCGTGACTGGAACAATAATGTGAAGGAAAAATACTGTGGGCTGGAACAATACTGTGACTGGGAAAAATTTCTGTGACTGGGAAAAAATACGTGACTGGAACAATAAATGTGACTGGAAAAATATGGGGACGGAACAATACTGTGACTTAAAAATACTGTGAAAAATGGAACAATACGTGACTGGAAAAAATAAATGTGCTGGAAAAATACCGTGGCTGGAACAAACTGTGGGCTGGGAAAAATACTGGTGACTGGGACAATACTGTGACTGGAAAAAATACTGTGTCTGGAACAATAATGTGAAATGGGAAAAAAATACTGTGACTGGGGCAATACGTGACTGGAACAATACTGTGGGGCTGGGACAATTTGTGACTGGGGCAATAAACCCTGACTGGGAAAAATACTGTGAAGGGGGCAAAACTGTGACTGGAACAATACTGTGTCTTAAAAAAACGTGACGGAAAAAATGTGTCTGGAAAATACTGTGCGGAACAATACTGTGATGGGACCCAATTTCCCGGAAATGGAACCAAAACTGTGACGGGACAATACTGTGACTGGGACCAAAACTGTAAATGGGACAATACCGTGACTGGAACAATACTGTGACTGGAACAAAACCGTGACTGGGGAAAAATACCGTGACTGGAAAAAAATACTGTTTACTGGAACAAACGTGACTGGAACAATAAATGTGACTGGAACAATACCGGGGCTGGGAAAAAGGGACTGTGACTGGAACAAAAACTGTGACTGGGAAAAATTTCCCTGACTGGGGAAAAGTTAATGTGACTGGGGAAAAATACTGTGACTGGAACAATACCCGTGACTGGGAACCCAAAACTGTGACTGGGGCAATACCGGGGGCTGGGACAATACGTGACTGGGAAAATACCGTGACTGGGACAAAACTGTGACTGGAACAATACCGTGACTGGAACAATTCTGTGACTTTAAAAAACTGTGACGGGAACCCAAAACTGTGACTGGAACAAAACTGTGATGGAACAATACGTGACTGGAACAAAAACTGTGACTGGGACAAAAACGTTTACTGGGGCAATACTGTGACTGGGGAAAAAAACCGTGAATTGGGGCAAAACGTGACTGGAACAATACCGTGACTGGAAAAAATTCTGTGACTGGAACCAAAACTGTGACTGGAACAAAACTGTGACTGGAACAATACTGTGCTGGGAAAATACTGGACCGGGACAATACTGTGACTGGCCAATACTTTTGACTGGGACAATACCGTGATTTGGGGCAATACTGTGACGAACAATACCGTGACTGGAACAAAACGTGATGGGAAAAATACCGTGACTGGGAAAAGTAAATGGGGACTCGGACAATTTCCCTGAATGGGAACCCGTTAAATTTTGGGCTGGGACAATACCGTGACTGGAACCAAAACTGTGACTTTTGGGAAAAATACCGGACTGGGGGCAATACCGTGACTTTGGGAAAAATACCCTGAACCCGGAAAAATACTGTGACCGGGGCCAAAACCGTTTACTGGAAAAAGTATGTGAAAAAGGGACAATACCGGACTGGAACCCGTACTGTGACTGGGTTAAAAACCGTGAAGGAACAATACTGTGACTGGAACAAACCGTGACTGGGACAATACCGTGACTGGAAAAAAATTCCGTGACTTGGGAAAAATACTGGGACTGGGACAAAAACCGTGACTGGAACCCGACTGTGGGCTCGGACAATACCGTACTGGAACAGTTTCTGTGACTCGGACAAAACCGTGCTGGAAAAAAAATACTGTGATGGGGGTAATTTCCGTACTGGAACAATCTGTACGGGGAAAAATACCTGAAAGGGGGCCCAAAACCGTTGGGTGGAAAAAAAATACCGTGGGCTGGAACAGTACTGTGAATGGGCAAACCCCTGACTGGAACAGTACTTTTGGGGCTCGGACAAAAACCGTGACTGGAACAGTACTGTGACTCGGACAATACCGTGACTGGAAAAAGTATGTGACTGGGGCAATTCCGGGACTGGAACAGTACTGTGATGGGACAAAAACCGTGACTGGGAAAAAACAAAAAATAACCCACATATAAGAGATCAATTTATGATAACTGAACTTTTCAACCTCTGACTAACTTACAACCTCTGATAAAATTACAAAAAACCCGACTAACTTTTAGACTTTTGATGTAATATATACTTGGAGATCCCAGGGAAATTAACATTATTTTTTTTTTCGATTCATTTAAAAAATACTCCCCTGTCTGTCTCTCTCTCTCTCTATCTGCCCCCTCTCTCTCTCTCCCTCTCTCTCTTCCTTTTCTCTCCTCTCTTCTCTCTCTTTCTCTCTCTCCTCCCCTTTTCTCTCTCTCTTCATTAAAAAAACCCTACCCCGAGCCCACCCCCACAGCCCGGGATTCTCATTTCAAGCCCTTTTCCCGGAGTGCCCAAGGCAAATAATACCGTTTTGAAATTTAAGGAAAAACGACCACCGGAAGCAATTAAGGGCGAAGGTGTTTTCATAACAAGGACGGGAAGAATTTGGGATCTGTACAGGTGAGGCCCCGGAGGCCTAACATGTACAAATGAGCTGGAGAGAGAGAGGGGGGAAGGGGAGAGAGAGAGAGGGGAAAAAGAGGGGGAGTTTCTACCAGACCTTACCTTAAAAATTTGGCTTTAACTCAAGATATTACTACCTGCTCGAAGGATAGGGCCGCCAAAACAGCTACTAACAGGTATTGGGGTTTTCTGCTAGGTTAAAAAGTAAAAACAGATTTTTAAAGGAAAAATTAACCCTGGGTCTTACGGGAAAGGAAAATTTTCCAATGGTTCTCAAACCCAAAGGGGGTCTTTCCCAAAGGGGTTTTAAAACAAGGGTCTTACCCATGGGTTCTAAACAAGGAGTCCCTTTACCCATGGGTCCCCTGAACAAGGGTCTTACCCATGGGTCTCTAAAAAAAAGGGGTCTTACCCCTGGGTCTCTAAAAAAAGGAGCTTACCCATGGGTCTCTGAAAAAAAGGGTCTTTCCCATGGGTCTCTGAACAAGGAGTCTTTCCCCTGGGTTTTCTGAACAAAAGTCTTACCCATGGTTTTCTACGCAAAGGGAAAATTAGTGTTGTAAAAAATTTTTTTAAACTACAAATACCAACAAATAAAGCATAATTTAAAACCTCAAATACAAGACAACAAAGGGCAAAAAAAACCCGCCGTACAGAAAAAGGGAAAACACAAAAAAAAAAGACCAGAATAAAATTCAGAAAAAAACACAAACAAACCCGGGGGGTTTTTAAAACTTTATAAAATTCAAAGACCAAAACAAATGGAAAACACACAACACACACACAACCCCCACACACACCACACACACACACACAACAACACACACACAAAACACACACACAAACCCCACCCCACCACACACCCCACACACACCCCACACACACACACACACACACAAACACACACAAAAACCCCACCACACACAAAAAAACACAGCACCCCACACACACACAACCAAAAAACACACACAACACACACACAACACACCCCACACACACACACACACACACCACACACAAAGGAAAAGCAAACAACTAAAGGCAGCCGGGAGGTAGATAAACAATCATACCAAAGGGAAGATTAACTGAAAAGGGGAGGGCTGTGCAGTGCTGTGTGTTCTTCCCCTCTCCCCACCCTACTGTACCCTATCCAAAAAGGGTTATCTTCACAAGAACCCGAAAAAGCAAATTTACATGGGGGAAAAAATGATAAAAAAGGGGAAAATTTCCCTGGTAAGGCCCCTTAAATTACCTTTCCTGGGTCTACCTGGAGGGTGTTAGGGGGGCACGCCCCCGCCCCCAGTCTTTTACGGGGCCTTTGCGGGGAATTAGGGCCTGATCAACCGGGCTGTTACGTTTTGAAAACCCCAGCCCGGGGTGATCAGGTACTGACTTTTGGTTACCCGTTGAAAACATGGAAAACATAGCTTTTTTTAAAACTTGCCTAGGGCCTACTCCCCCCCTGCTAGGGAGGGGCCCTTTCACTTTCATTTCATTAGCCTATTTTAAAGCAAAATTTGCTTCGGGGGTGTACTTGGCCCGGGGGCTTTCTTGGGGGTGCTACCTGACATTTTTTTCCGCAAAAATCAGAGCTGTACTTAATCATTTCTAAATCAAAATTAATTTCATCTGAAAGAACTGCTGTCAGTTTCGTCTTGATTACAAGTTCTGCGAAGCTTGTTTATATTACTTTTATTTATTACTGGCTTTCAACAGTACAGTAGCACAAGCAGAAGTAACAGCAGCGGTAGCAACAACTACAACAACAATAGCAGCGGTGTTGTGCGTGTTAGAACACTGGCCAGCCAGTGTTGAGTGTCAGAACACTGGCTGTTGCTCATATTCACGTGGAATTCTTATCTATAAGGAATCCTTAGAGTGCCTCCCTGTGGCTTCAGTTTAGTTGGAAGCTCTAACTGCCACTGACTACAAAACACAAAGGTCTTAAAACCAGAAGGTCAACAACAGACATAGAGACTAGAGATTAAGAAAGCCTGATGGAGGATCTGGATTATTTACGAGTTATCCAGCATGTAACAGCATTAGAATGTAACCCACAACATGGTACAGCAACCTCAGTGCTAGAAACAACACCTAACATTAAGAAGGAATTCGCAGACACAATAATAGGGAGACAATGGCGAATACGAGTTCAGAAAATCAATTCATGACTAATTTGTTTTTATATTTTCCCCTGAACTACCGTATCGGAAGCGTGACAAGGCGTTATGAGAACTAGAGTCAAATTTCACTGTTTTGTGGAATAATCTTGTGATTGTGTAGATGTCGAAGATGATGGCAATGTAGTAAACATTGATCTAGTAGATATGTCTATGATCTAGTAGATATGTCTATGATCTAGCAGAAGACTTACACCATAATAAAAGTATTCACTGAGCAAATCTAGTTACTAAAGTTTCAGTTACTCATCAACTTATTTCGTTTAAATTTAATGCTATAATTTCAAATGTGTTTACTGTACTGAGAATGTTTTGTACTCATCACTTAATAGAACGTAAGTCTAACGTGGGAGACCTGGGAGGGAACTCACGTTCAAGGCGCACAACAATGTTATTATTACAACTGCAAGCAAAATGATTGGTTAGATAACTAGAACTTCCAAAATATGATACTCCTCAGGTCACTCGTTCTCTCTAGGCTGTGTACTAACAACCTTCTTTAAGGCAGGAGAAATTGCAAATCTGGAAATATACAGAGAACCTTCACAGCTCGGGTAAACTAAAATACCTAAATTACTGGGAGTACTTGAAGTCCCTAGAACTGTACTAATTAGAATATATGCGAGAAAAAATCCAATGATCATCTACACCTGGAAGATACTGGAGGGACTGATCCCAAACCTGCACACTGAAATTACTACTTATGAAAATAAGAGGCTTGCCTGGTGTGCAATAACCACGACTCTTCAACACCCCTCACTTCACGCATAGGGGAGATTATGAACAAACTCCTAGCTGTCTTCCAGAGGAAACAAAACAGGTTTTTCAAATCAGTTCCTGACCAGCCAGGCTGTGGCACATATACTGGACTGCGGGCGGAGGGCACCAACAGCCTCATCGATCAGGCCAGCAACCAGGAAGTCTGGCCTGGGACCAGGCCGCAGGGGCGGTGACCCCCGGCGGAAGCGACTATAGGTAACTCAGAGGCAGAACACAGTATTCTGGGAAGGGTAACAATTATTGTGAAGATCAGCCATGTCAGAGTCGATGCAAGCGTTTATTAGATCTCGTGGTAATAAAAGTTGATCTGGCAACAATAGCAGCCCAACGTAACATCTATCTGTATACAACACTTTATTAATCTTGATGACATCACTGTGAGTTTTGCATGTTAAGAATTTTAAGTTTTACGTTGTCTCCATTTCTTGTTCTTGTCATAATGATACGTATTACGGGAGTTTCTCTCTCTCTCTCTCTCTCTCTCTCTCTCTCTCTCTCTCTCTCTTCTCTCTCTCTCTCTCTCTCTCTCTCTCTCTCTCTCCTATATTATATATATATATATATATATATTATATATATATATATATATAATATATATATATATGTAGGTAGTAGGTTGGTAGACAGCAACCGCCCAGGGAGGTACTACCGTCCTGCCAAGTGAGTGTAAAACGAAAGCCTGTAATTGTTTTACATGATGGTAGGATTGCTGGTGTCCTTTTTTCTGTCTCATGAACATGCAAGATTTCAGGTATGTCTTGCTACTTCTACTTACACTTAGGTCACACTACACATACATGTACAAGCACATATATACACACCCCTCTGGGTTTTCTTCTATTTTCTTTCTAGTTCTTATTCTTGTTTATTTCCTCTTATCTCCATGGGGAAGTGGAACAGAATTCTTCCTCCGTAAGCCATGCGTGTTGTAAGAGGCGACTAAAATGCCGGGAGCAAGGGGCTAGTAACCTCTTCTCCTGTATATATTACTAAATGTAAAAGGAGAAACTTTCGTTTTTCCTTTTGGGCCACCCTGCCTCGGTGGGATACGGCCGGTGTGTTGAAAGAAAGAATATAATTATATATATATATATTATATATATATATATATATATATATATATATATATATTTATATATTAAATCTGTCTAAAATTTTATTATTTAAGTGTTGTTGTAATCAATAAAAATTCGAAACTTCGTTGCATTTTATTACATTTCAATAAAAATGTAACGACAAATATCTGGAGTATTTATATCAACCCACGTACACTCAGTACATTATCTGGAATATTTATATCAACCCACGTACACTCAGTACATTATCTGGAGTATTTATATCAACCCACGTACACTCAGTACATTATCTGGAATATTTATATTAACCCACGTACACTCAGTACATTATCTGGAATATTTATATTAACCCACGTACACTCAGTACATTATCTGGAATATTTATTAACCCACATACACTCAGTACATTATCTGGAATATTTATATTAACCCACGTACACTCAGTACATTATCTGGAATATTTATATTAACCCACGTACACTCAGTACATTATCTGGAATATTTATATTAACCCACGTACACTCAGTACATTATCTGGAATATTTATATTAACCCACGTACACTCAGTACATTATCTGGAATATTTATATTAACCCACGTACACTCAGTACATTATCTGGAGTATTTATATCAACCCACGTACACTCAGTACATTATCTGGAATATTTATATTAACCCACGTACACTCAGTACATTATCTGGAATATTTATATCAACCCACGTACACTCAGTACATTATCTGGAATATTTATATTAACCCACGTACACTCAGTACATTATCTGGAATATTTATATTAACCCACGTACACTCAGTACATAATCTGGAATATTTATATTAACCCACGTACACTCAGTATATTATCTGGAATATTTATATTAACCCACGTACACTCAGTACATTATCTGGAATATTTATATTAACCCACGTACACTCAGTACATTATCTGGAATATTTATATTAACCCACGTACACTCAGTACATAATCTGGAATATTTATATTAACCCACGTACACTCAGTACATTATCTGGAATATTTTATTAACCCACGTACACTCAGTACATTATCTGGAATATTTATATTAACCCACGTACACTCAGTACATTATCTGGAATATTTATATAACCCACGTACACTCAGTACATTATCTGGAATATTTATATAACCCACGTACACTCAGTACATTATCTGGAATATTTATATTAACCCACGTACACTCAGTACATTATCTGGAATATTTATATTAACCCACGTACACTCAGTACATTATCTGGAATATATATAACCACGCATCATATATACTGAATATTATATAACCCACGTACACTCAGTACATTATCTGGAATATTTATATCAACCCACGTACACTCAGTACATTATCTGGAATATTTATATTAACCCACGTACACTCAGTACATTATCTGGAATATTTATATTAACCCACGTACACTCAGTACATTATCTGGAATAATAAAGTTGGTAGAATTACCGACAATATGTAAAGTAAAAGGACACAAGTGCAACTTATGTGACATTTATTGTGGCAACGTTTCGCTCTCCAGGAGCTTTATCAAGCCATTACAAACAATACATGGACACAGAGGGTATATAAAGGCTCAGAGTGAGGTGTAATACTAGTGAGGTACCATTTCGATGTTCACTAGTGGTAGTAGTAGTGGTAGTGACAAAAGTAATACAATATGGTAGAGTAAAAGGATATAAAAGCTATTACTTGGGTAACATAAAAATAGGTTGGACAAATATAGACTGGAAAGAGGCAGGTTTTTTTACAGAGAGTGAACACTGAAAAAAACCTGCCTCTTTCCAGTCTATATTTGTCCAACCTATTTTTATGTTACCCAAGTAATAGCTTTTATATCCTTTTACTCATGTACGAATTAATTGCTCTTCCATAATGTATTATTTTTGTTACTATACTACTACTACTACTACTACACTACTACCACTAGTGAACATCGAAATGGTACCTCACTAGTATTACACCTCACTCTGAGCCTTTATATACCCTCTGTGTCCATGTATTGTTTGTAATGGCTTGATAAAGCTCCTGGAGAGCGAAACGTTGCCACAATAAATGTCACATTAGTTGCACTTGTGTCCTTTTACTTTACATTATCTGGAATATTTATATTAACCCACGTACACTCAGTACATTATCTGGAATATTTATATTAACCCACGTACACTCAGTACATTATCTGGAATATTTATATTAACCCACGTACACTCAGTACATTATCTGGAATATTTATATTAACCCACGTACACTCAGTACATTATCTGGAATATTTATATCAGCCCACGTACACTCAGTACATTATCTGGAATATTTATATTAACCCACGTACACTCAGTACATTATCTGGAATATTTATATCAACCCACGTACACTCAGTACATTATCTGGAATATTTATATCAACCCACGTACACTCAGTACATTATCTGGAATATTTATATTAACCCACGTACACTCAGTACATAATCTGGAATATTTATATTAACCCACGTACACTCAGTACATTATCTGGAATATTTATATCAGCCCACGTACACTCAGTACATTATCTGGAGTATTTATATCATCCCACGTACACTCAGTACATTATCTGGAGTATTTATATCATCCCACGTACACTCAGCACATTATAAATGTGATAAACAGTATTCTTATTTCGTGGTGAGGTCAGCTCAAGACTGCCTAGTCTCGGCTTGACTAACTAGGCTCCTGAATAGGACGTGGTCGAAAAGGAAAGACAAAGAAGAAAGATAAGGAAAGATGAAGATGAAGGATAAAAGCGATGAAGGCCAAAGAATAAGGATGAAGAAGACGAAGAAGAAGGAGGAGGAGGAAGACGAAGCAGAGGAAAGCCCAAGAGGAAAAAAATCGGTGAGTTTCGTTACGTGAGTTGGTTGAGGGAAGTCCACACTACCCGTCCCTCTACCTTGACATTTCCCAACCTTTCAGCCCCCTAGCAGGAAATCCTCAGCACTAGTACCCAGCCAGTAACGGGATTCCCAGTTGTGGGGTGCTGTGAGAATGTACCACAAGCTTAGTCTCGGTCCCCTAGCAAGAAATAATCCTTTGATATACCCGACCTTTGATGAGTTTCGAGGATCTTCTCGCTCCCGGAGCCTAGCCATGGGCCAGGCTCGTCTGGTGCTAGCCTGACCAATCAGGTTGTTGCTGCTGGAGGTCTGCTGCCCTCAGCAACATTACCTAGCTAATTCCCAGCATGGAATAGCTTCTGAATGCAAGCGGCGCCTCCCAGCCAGTCGTAGGTCTAACAAAAATTCTGCTGTGATATTCCTCTTAAACGTGCCTTTCGTGGCCTCTTGTAATATTCCTCTTAACATCTGCAATACTATGATCAAATGCAATATTTAAATAATACATACACTAACTCAGCAACATTAACATCGATACTAACAACATTAACTCAACAACAACACTTATAACATCAATACTAACAACACCAACATCAACAACATAACATCAATACTAACAACACTAACATCAACAACAACACTAACAACATCATCAACACTAACAGCAACAATACTAACAACATTAATACTAACAACAAAACTAACATAAATACTAACAACACTAACAATATCAACAATACAATCAACATCAACACTTGTCAAGAATACAAACGACAACACTAACAACAACACTAGCAGAAACATCAACACACACAACGCACTACACCGTGACGTCACCAACACACCTTGCTTATTTACGTACTGGGGAGGGGTAAGGGGGAGGAGGAAGGGGGAGGAGGAAGGGAGAGGGGTGAAGGGGAGCAGGGGAATAGGGGCTTATTAGTTAGAACAGTGGAAAGAGGACTGGGAGGGGGGA
>NC_069400.1:124268964-124293964 GCF_026875155.1 Cherax quadricarinatus | reverse complement strand
AGCGCTTCTTTTTGATTATAATAATAATTTTCTTTATATCCTAGATAAGCTGTGGGCTTCAGGCTGGCTCTGCATACTCTGTGGCAAGTCTGACGTATGTATGTCGCGTGTGGAGGGGAAGAGTGGATGCCAGGAAATCGTGCTAATGTTATATAATAGCACCGACACAGTGACCTGAAGACAGGATGAGGTTCCTCGCCTCTTACCAGCGTCACACTGACTCTGGCGAGAGGCGTCCTTCGTCTCTATGCATCCTCACCACCACAACAACAATCATTACCACAACCGATATCTCGCTGTCACCCCACCACCACAAACATCCTGTTATCGCCCCACCACCGCCACAAACATCCCATTATCGTTCCATCACCACCACCACAAACATTCCATTGACGCTCTACCACCTCAAACATCCCATTATCGCTCCACCACCACCACACACATTTCATCATCGCTTCACAGCCACGTCTACCACAAACATCACACTATATCCCATTCAGCAGCACCACCACAAACACTTCACTCTCGCCCTCTCTACCAACTCAACCATTATCACGGACACCTCATCGCCACCATCCACTTAAATTACCTTCATGTCTCGCCTAACCTTCTTAACACTATCAACACTCACCTTCACCCTGCTTCATCCAGCCCATGGCTGCTCCAACACCACCTCCTGTGGTTGCACAAGAGAACAGTTGTATAGAGATACAGAGAGGAGAGGTGTCCACCACAGTGTATGTCCACACTTTGTTTTGGTCAGCCACGAGGAGCGACCTTTCCATGCCTGACTTCCCACACCGCCGCCAGGGGACCTTCTCGCATATTTTAATACCTAATATACCTAAACTCCTTTTTATATACATTATCTCCAATGGCTACCTCCAAAGGGTAATAATAATAATAATAATACTTAGTGAGGGTGTTTTAGGGCGTGGTGGGTGTGACGAGAAGTAAGCTTGGTAGTTATCACACGTTGGCATCAGAGACTCATAGGTGAGGTCGCCTTAGGTCACCCCGTGTGACAACACGAGGCTGGAGAGACACCTACCTTCCCCCAGGTCACACACAAGTCAGGATGAGTGCCTGCACTCAACTAGCTGTGTTTGAAAGGGCCCTCCCCCCTCTCACAGCTCCTGGTCCTCCTCCCAACTCTTTTCGATCAATTTTACTATTTTTTGGCTTCAACGCCTCTTCATCCAGTGCGTAAGAACATAAAAATTATATATAAAAAAAAAAAAACCACTACAGAAGTCTTACCGGCTCATTACAGAACAGTCCTCAAATACAACCATTTTCACCCAAAAATTCTCCGAGCTCATCTAAACCCAACCCCTCTCACTCATATATCTGTCTCACCCATTTTCAAAGCTCCCCAAGATTTTAGCTTCTATGACCCAACTTAGCAGTTTGTTCCACGCATCAACAACTCTATTCCTTGCACTTTCCTACATCCTTTTTAAATCTAAATTAATCTAATTTAAATTCATTATTTCGAGTTATTTCTTAATTTGATATCCTCAGTACTTTATATCATCTATGTTTATATCTGTCTTCCATGATATCTCCCCCTGGTTGTACGCCTCTTAAGAGTGTTGGTTCAGAGTTCTCAGTCTATCCTATGAGAAATTCCTTATTCTGTGTTGTGTGTGCACGGGGGAAGATTCACAGCTCTATTCCAGCAGTACTGGTTCCTGGCGTCATGAACCCTCATACAACTGCAAGTTTCCTCCACCTCCACATCCACTTCCTTTCACTTGCTTACCATCCTCAAACTTTAACAAGTATTTCCTAACGTGCTTATGACTCAACTGTTTCTTAAGCTTCCCACGGTCCCTTTTTGGTCCTCATCACTGTATCTCTCATCAATGTCTCTCACCACTGTCTCTCTCATCATCTGTGTCTCTCACACTGTTCTCTCATCACTGTCTCTCACCACTGTCTCTCTAAATTTTTCCACTATCTCTCACCACTGTGTCTCTCATCACTGTTTTTCTACTTTTACCCAATTATCTCTCACCCCCCCTGTCTTTCTCATTGACTGTTCTTACCACTTTCTTTCATCACTGTACTCTTCATCACATGTCTTTCATCACTGTGTATGTCACCCACCACTGTCTTTCACCTGTGTAATCTCACCACTGTCTTTCATCACTGTGACTAACGTGTCAGTCACCACTGTCTTTCATCACTGTGACTAACGTGTCAGTCACCACTGTCTCTCACCTGTGTATCTCACTTATGTGTCTTTCACCACTGTCTCTCATCACTGTGACTACCGTGTTGCTCACCACTGTCTCTCATCTGTGTATCTCACCATTGTCTCTCACTACCGTGTCGCTCACCACTGTCTCTCACATGTATATCTCACCACTGTGTCTCTTACCATTGTCTCTCATTTCAAACATTAGGTCATAATCCTATGTATTGATCATTAATATTATTATATTCATGGGGGAGCGCTACAACTATAGGGGTCATACAGCGCCTGAGAAATGGGGAATGGCAACTATCAAAGTTAATGCAAAAGGAGGGTAGCTCAAATTCCTTGAATCAAGAGCTACTTCAATACACTGGACCCTTCAATACACCGGACCCTTTAATTATCCTAGTATCTCGTACATTGTTACTGTCTATTTCTTCCTCGTACAAACAATGGAGTGGGCAAGACCTTTGACCTTATATTCACGAACAATAACGATTTGGTACGAGATATAACGGTGTCGAAAACAATAAACTCGACCACAACCTAGTCAAAGATCAGACCTGCATGTACACGGGTCCTGAGTAGCAAAATACAAATGGTCATGAGGGTATTGTCACTAAATTCAGCTTTAACAAGAACATCACTGGGATTAAATAAATCAAATAAGGTGCCCCGTGGCCTGGTGGCTAAAGCTCTCGTTCCACACGGCGAGGGTCTGGGTTTGATTCCCGGTGAGGGTAGAAATATTGGGCGTGTTTCCTTACACCGGTTCTCTATGTTCCCCATCAGTAAAATGGGTACCTGGGTGTTAGTCGACTGGTGTAGGTCGCATCCTGGGACAAAACTGACCTAATTTCCCGAAATGCTCTGCATAACAAGAGGTTTTCTATACAGTAGTATGTCATTGATGTCAGCTATGACTGTATACCTCGTACATGTACTTGTAGAAATAAAGATATTACTATTATAGAGACGCTTCCTCTGGCGTCCTCAGCTCCCACATTGAGGTGAAACATTGCACATGTTTCCTTAACACCTGCTGTCTCTGTTCACCTAGCAGTAAGTAGGTACTTCGGTGTTGGTCGACTGGTGTGGGTAGCATCCTGGAGAAGATTAAAGGACTTCAATGGAAATAAGACAGTCCTCGATAACGCACTGACTTTATTGGTTTATCCTGGGTGGCTAACCCTCCCCGGGTTAAAATTTCTATCAAATCTTATCTTACATGTGTTACTATATAAGAAAAAACTGTGGGAAGTTGTACCTTAAACTTACATATTAGCGAGTGGCAGGCCAAGAATAGTTGTCGCAGTCACCCAAGAAAGGAAAGTTCTCCCGTTTTCTACCATTCCCTAAGTTTTAGAGAAAACGTAATACAGAGCCTTAGGAGGGTAAACAATGAAAAATTTCACGTCATAATCCCTGTACCACTGAACGTGTCTTAGTATAATAAAGACCCGTATTATACACATGATTTTTCTGATGATCACACCAACAACAAACAAGCATCAATCTCAGACGGGAGTAGTGTGAGTACTTGGAGACAAGGTAACCACTCTCCCTCTCACTTCTCCCAGACGGGTAGGGAAAGCTTGGATACCTGAGCACCATACGCATCTCGCGATTAGCGAGATGTGTATGGTGTTCAGTTTATTTACGTAAAGGTACACATAACTACAGTTACACAAATTATCATACATAGTAACATATGTGTAAATTACCTAAGATAACCCAAATAACAGTCACAGTGATTTATTTCCATTGGGGTCCTTATAATATCTTATTTAAACCATAAAAGTTAAAATAGCTAAGTAAGTCAACTGTATGAAAATCGGATACAATAAAAGGAGATATACTAGGAATAAGGTAAACTGAGTTATTTACATTAGCATTATAGAGAGGATCGGCTTACAATAATAGGTACATGAATGTTAGCTATACAAGAAATCACTCTCCTCCCTTTCTGTCGCTCTCTTTCTGAACTGGCTCATACTAGGACAGGCTTTAACATGTGCAGGAAGTCCGTTCCACTTCTTTATTGTTGTACAATAAAAGATGTATAAAGTATGATAACCTACTGTGGGTACTACAAAATTGTGTTCACCTCCTCTAGTACCATACTTGTTTTGGTTCCCAGCCTTGATAAACTTGGCTTACTGTTTCTCACTAAAATGCTATTAATCATATCATGTAACTCAGACCTTTAATCTGTTAGCTAAGTTAATTGTTATTTTAACTATGATCTAGAAATGGATACATGCTGTATACGAAATATTTTTCATACGTACTTGTAGGATCCGCAACCTGTGCTTCGTCGAAGATTAGGTGACAGATCCAAGGTCTGGGCATAATGTGGGTTATACCAAATAGACGCAGGAAGAAGAGAAGACTCCACTTCTACTGTTTATTGTGCAAGTGGTAGAGTACACGCCCTTATCTCCAGGGATTAGAATGAGTATGACCTAGCCCCCAGGCGTCCTAACACAGTCCTACAACAATAAATCATACACAGCGTCTCTGCTATAAGATCGATTACTGCATACACACTCTTCAAGGTTTAACGGTACACATAGCTAGACAAGGGGTGCCAATACAATATTATTTATGTAGGTACGATAAAATTTAAGAAGTCAGAAATAGATTAGATGTACGCAAGGCCATGAAGCGAGTAACAGCCACTGAAACTCAACCAATACAAACATAAATAGATTCAGATTTAGGGTCTGTCATCGGCAACTGAAGGTGTACCTAATGTTCATCCTGTGCACGGTAATTATTAGATGGATGGAAAAAGAAGAGACTAGGAGCCAGGCCCTAAAAGGAAACACACTGCCAGGGACTAAACACAGTAGGATGACGGAAACACCAGGACGAAGGAAACACACCATGGGTGAGAATCCCGGAGAGGCAGCCACCCATGACAACCCCATAAAGTCAGTGAGTCATCGGGGACGGTCTGTCTGGTTTCCACTGGGGTCTTTAATCTGTTCCCTCAGGGTGCGACCCACAACAGACGACTAACACCCAGGTACCTTCATACTGGTAGGTGAAAGGGGGAACTGATCCCCGGTCTCTCGTGTGTGAGATGAGGACGCTATCAACTGAGCCAGGATGAGGAAGCCCCTTCTCTCAAAGAGAGAGTGAAAGAAAGGGCGTAGGAGGACCTACTCAAGACGAAAGGAGGGAAGGAAGGAGTGAAGGATTACCTAAGGATCAGCGTTCAAACAATCAGACCTGACTGGGACTCAACTTGTACACACAAGCGTAATGGCTGGCCGAGCCCAGGCCGCCCATGACGCCCGGGGCGCTGCTACCACGGATGATGGGACACAGGTTATGGTGGTGGACGATGGGATACAGGTTATGGTGGTGGTGGATGATGGGATACACAAACCATACCCCGGCCGGGATTGAACCCGCGGAGCCCGTCGCGTTAGCTACTAGACCAGCTAGCCACAATAAGATTCGTCCAACTAGGTATATTTCTACACCATAGGGGTATGGGGTATGGTTTGTTTGCAATCGTGTCATTACGATTTCGTGAGTCATGGGATACACAGGTTGTGGTGGTGGATGGTGGGATACACAAATGTTGTGGTGGTTGATAATGGGATACATACAGGTTGTGGTGGTGGATGATGTGATACACAGGTTGTGTTGGTGGATGATGGGATACATACAGGTTGTGTTGGTGGATGAGGGGCACACCAAGGTTGTGGTGGTGGATGATGGGACACAGGTTGTGCTGATGGATGATGAGACACAAAGGCTGTGGTGGTGGATGATAGTACACACACAGGTTGTGGAGGTGGAGGATGAAACACACACAGGTTGTGGTGGTGGATGATAGGACACACGCAGGTTGTGGTGGTGGATGATGAGACACACACAGGTTGTGGTGGTGGATGATGAAACACACACAGGTTGTGGTGGTGGATGATAGGACACACACAGGTTGTGGTGGTGAACGATGAGACACACACAGGTTGTGGTGGTGGATGATAGGACACACACAAAGGTTGTGGTGGTGGATGATAGTACACACACAGGTTGTGGTGGTGGATGATGAAACACACACAGGTTGTGGTGGTGGACGATATGACACACAGGTTGTGGTGGTGGATGATGAGACACACACAGGTTGTGGTGGTGGATGATAGTACACACACAAGTTGTGGTGGTGGATGATAGGACACACACAGGTTGTGGTGGTGGATGATAGGACACACACAGGTTGTGGTGGTGGATGATGAGACACACACAGGTTGTGGTGGTGGATGATGAGACACACACAGGTTGTGGTGGTGGGTAATGAGACACACACAGGTTGTGGTGGTGGATAATGGGACATAGGTTGTGGTAGTGGATCATAGGACACACACAGGTTGTGGTGGTGGATGATGAGACACACACAGGTTGTGGTGGTGGATGATGAGACACACACAGGTTGTGGTGGTGGGTGATGAGACACACACAGGTTGTGGTGGTGGATAATGGGACATAGGTTGTGGTGGTGGATCATAGGACACACACAGGTTGTGGTGGTGGATGATAAGACACACAGGTTGTGGTGGTGGATTAAGGACACACACAGGTTGAGGTGGTGGATGATAGGACACACACAGGTTGGGGTGGTGGATGATGAGACACACACAGGTTGTGGTGGTGGATAATGGGACACACACAGGTTGTGGTGGTGGATGATGAGACACACACAGGTTGTGGTGGTGGATGATGAGACACACACAGGTTGTGGTGGTGGATGATGAGACACACACAGGTTGTGGTGGTGGATAATGGGACACACACAGGTTGTGGTGGTGGATGATGAGACACACACAGGTTGTGGTGGTGGATGATGAGACACACAGGTTGTGGTGATGGATGATGAGACACACACAGGTTGTGGTGATGGATGATGAGACACACACACAGGTTGTGGTGATGGATGAGACACACACAGGTTGTGGTGGTGGATGATGAGACATACAGGTTGTGGTGGTGGATGATGAGACACAGGTTGTGGTGGTGGATGACAAGACACACACAGATTGTGGTGGTGGATGATGAGACATACAGGTTGTGGTGATGGATGAGACACACACAGGTTGTGGTGGTGGATGATGAGACACACATCAGATACAGCTGCTAGCTACTGGTGGCACTCTCAAGGAAGGAGATGGTCAAGATAGGAACTTTAGCTAATGTTTGAACAGTTCCGGTAAAGTAACTTGGTAGAAATACACACACACACACACATACACACACACACACACCATAGACAGGGAAACAAGAGGCTGCACAGAGTTACAGAACACTACAGAGGGATCTTAGAGGAGATACAAGACGCTGAAAACCAACTATATGACATACTAAAAATTGTAGAGAGGACACCGAGCATAGCTATGATTCTGTAGCTATAAAATGGATAACTACAAACTACAGACCCTTTGAACCTCTCCCTCCCAACCTCCGGCACTTTCCCTCACCTTATGACAAAATACGTTCTTTTTCTTACTTCAAACCTATGTATCGAGAATGTAAATAATGTCACCTGCCATGTCTCTCGTCGCCCTAGTCTACACATTTCCACATAAGATGTAAACAAATAAGTTAATATTAGCAAGATCCTCAGAGCATTGACACAGAAAGCACTGATACAACAACAACAAAATCATTCAATAAAACAATACGTAAGATAAAAGTTACAATAATGATCACACGAAATTGCGCCAAGACACGAAGTAAGTGAAAGATCCACCGAATGTAAACACAGTGCGTGGCCTTCATGATGTTTACACTGACTTGATGGAGCCGGGACTATCTTGACAAGTCGATGAAAATCTTCTGAAAAAATGTTTT
Source organism: Cherax quadricarinatus (assembly GCF_026875155.1). NCBI lineage: Eukaryota > Metazoa > Arthropoda > Malacostraca > Decapoda > Parastacidae > Cherax > Cherax quadricarinatus. Next base: position 124,285,896 of record NC_069400.1, on the reverse strand, counting down.
TAAGTAGAGAACACCTTTTCTAAAATTGCGGTGTGACTCTGAAGCTGAACTGATCTCACTGGCAATGTGAGGACCTCAGCCAAACCTACCAGAGATGTATCTCGGATTTCTTAAAGAAAACTTGTCAAAATGTTCCGAAAAGCTGGCAATAACCTTGATTAACCCCAGCGATCTTCCTCAAACTGATGCGACCTTACTGAGGTTTGTGTATTCGTCCTGTCAGTGGAGACATTTCTGGGTTGCCCATGTTCTCCCTGCACCTCGGCTCTACTGCAAGGAAAACCTCTGAAACTCCCGCGTAACTGATGAATCTTAATGGAATATTTGAAGACATCCTCACGGCCCTACAGAGGTTTCCCAGCTCAAGCTGACAGATTTCAAAACTATGTATGAATCCCATTATGTATGATTGAATATAACAGGGAAATATTGCTGTTCCCACTGTGTAACTATTATATAGAATAGTGTTGCAGCACACTGCTGATGTATCCAATTTTGTTGAAAAAAGAGTCTTCACCCTGAAAAGCCCCATCACCCTACTCTCCCTGAAGACCCATCACTACCCTTTTTGAAGGATCCCCCTCTCCCTACTCTCTGAAGGGCCCCATACCCTTCCGCTCCTCAAGAAGACTCCCTTCCCTCCCCTGACACCCAATATGTAAGGTGGCAGAAGGACTTACCTTTCTCTCTGGAGGGTGTGTCAACGGAGGAGGCTCGTCGCTGCTGGAGGCGACGTAGTACAGGACTCTCGCTCACTACGCCTGCCAAACACAACACAAACAGGCATTAAAACACTAAACACGCGTTAAAACACCAAACACGTTAAAACACCAAACACGTTAAAACACCAAAGACACGTTAAAACATCTTTAATTATATACCTGGAGTGATATAATTAAAGGCGATATATTACTCGTATATACGAAATAAAACACTCGCCAATTTATTACTGCTATGGTAACAATTTTATATCAGCACAACGCAACAAACTGACCATAAGTAGTACTGAAGGTGGCCAGGTTGACACAAGACTGAACCTTCTCATACTCAACTATTTTCACTCCTCTATGTGTCTCCAACTTTTAAAGTCACCCAGGGTAATCATATCCACCACACTTAGTGGAAGTTTGTTTCACAAATCTGCAGTCACACTAACACAATACTTTCATATATTATTTCCAAATCACGGATTTCTTTAATCTGGGGGCCACCGTTGCCAATTCTCTCGTGGTGGGATATTCTCACCACAATATTGATGCCTTTCTGGCCTTTGTGCAAATCAACTCTATCTCTTCTATTATCTTCTTTCATTTGTAATCTTCAGCTACATTTCTTTATGGCTACACTTATCCGAATTATTATTTGATTCGCACGCAAGAGTTAGGCCCGTATGGGTCGTATAGCATCTGTCTTTTTTTTTTTTCGCAGCGCAGTGACTTACGTTCTGCGAGGGAGAGGACGCAACCCAGTGAAAAAATTAACAGAACACAAATATATAAAAGCTTTTTAGATGTACCTTTGATATACCTTTGAAGAGTTTCGAGAGTTAATCTACTCTCTGAGCCCGGCTCGTCTGCTGCTTGCCTGGTCAACCAGGCTGTTGTGTGTAAATGCAGGAAATATATGTATGTCAACACATGAAAGATGTGTGTGTAAATACATGAAAGACGCGTGTAAATACATGAAAGATGTGTGTGTGTAAACGCATGAAAGACGTGTGTGTAAACACACCTGTTGATAAATTAGACACATGTGCAACTCTATTGAGGAAACGTTTCGCCACACAGTGGCTTCATCAGTCCATACATAGGAGAAACTTGAAGAACAGGAGGAGAATGAGGTAATCAGTCCCTCAACCTTGAGTCGATGTGTTCACTCCAACTGTTGGGAGTCCAAGTCGTTTGCAATCTTTCTTTTTAGAACTCTTTCAAAGATTTTATGATGTGGGACGTTAAAGCTATTAGTCTATAGTTCTTAGCTATTGGTCTGCTGCCACCTTTATGGAGTGGGGCTATATCCGTTCTTTTTAGTGACTGTGGAATCTCACCTGTGTCTATGCTCCTTCGTAGCATACTTAGAGCCAGTGAGAGGGGTTTCTTGCAGTTCTTAATAAACACAGAGTTCCACGAGTCTGGGCCTGGGGCTGAGCGCATGGGCATTTTGTCAATGGCTTCCTCAAAGTCTAGTAGAGTTAGGGTTATGTCAGAAATCTGGCATATATTGACAGGGTTTTGAGGCTCATTCATGAAAAAAATGGATTGTCTGTCTTTAAACTGATTAGTGGCTCGATGAAAACAAAATCATACTGAATTTCAGTATCTCACTCATTTCTTTGTTGCCATCTGTGTAGGATCCGTCTTGTCTGAGCAGGGGCCCTATACTAGATGTGGTTTTTGCCTTATTTTTGGCATATGAAAAGAATTATTTCGAATTTCTTTCAATTTCACTAATCGCTTTTAGCTCCTTTTGTCTCTCCTGTATGAATCCTTTAATTTAACCTCAATATTTTACACTTCCCTGGTGAGCGCTTCCTACTGTGTTTCAGATAATCTAGCATTCTTGAGGAGCTCCGTGATCCTTCGCCTTCTCCTGTAGAGAATCTCTCTCTACCCAGTTTACTTTTCTTTTTTCTTAGGGGAATATGCCTTGAACATACTTCAGAATGAAAGGTCTGTAAACACATGAAAACCCTCACGTGCTTCACTCCTGTTATTTTTACCACGGCGGTATTTTCTCAGAGTGATATTGTATTTAATATTTGTAATAAGATGTCGTCTAGTGATTTCTTCACTAGACAACATTCACTACTACAGTGGCCAGAAGTGAGCCTCAAAATCCCAGTGATACCTCAACACAAAACAAAGAGTAACAGTATATTCTCTGTGATGTTCTTTTTGAAACAATCAACCATGTTAGAATTCAGACACTTGTCTTGTCTTCAGATTTCTAGTAATCAAGCTTTTAAGACTTCAGGACCAGCTAGACTAGGGGTAACATATCCTAGATTTAGGAAGTGAGAGATGAAGAGGGATGGCTGATTCTATTTAATTCATCCTGAAAGGGATCTTTTAGTAGAGGGAACATTATACGGGTGGGAGGATTGAAAGGGAAGAGGGACTGAGTGGCAGGGAGTAGCCAAGATGGATGTGGTACTGACCAGTGTGTGTGCGGTAGTAGTGGTGGTGATGGTGGTGATGGTGGTGGTGGTGGTGGTTGCTGGGGGAGAGGGTGCCTGGACCCACACTCTGACGTAAGGGAGAGAGCCTTAAGAGTGTGGGGGGTGCCTCGGTGCTGGAGGATCGCCGGAAGAGACCCATGGCACCTGGCACCTGTCACCTGGTACCTGTCACCTGGTACCTGTCACCTGTCACCTGGTACTAGTGGTGACCTGCGGGTGAGAAAGAAGACACATGTAATACATATAATAATAAATATGATAAATAAAATATAATAATAAATATGATAAATAAAAATATTAGTTAAATTAATAATAATTATTTCTGGAATAAAACAGAGCAATGATAATTATTATCAATGAAATAAATATTTACTGAGGAATGATTCTTATGGAGCCACACTGTATACACATCACCATCCTGATACTGTTATACATCACCATCCTGATACTGTTATACATCACAATCCTGATACTGTTATACATCACCATCCTGATACTGTTATACATCACAATCCTGATACTGTTATACATCACAATCCTGATACTGTTATACATCACAATCCTGATACTGTTATACATCACCATCCTGATACTGTTATACATCACCATCCTGATACTGTTATACATCACAATCCTGATACTGTTATACATCACAATCCTGATACTGTTATACATCACCATCCTGATACTGTTATACATCACCATCCTGATACTGTTATACATCACCATCCTGATACTGTTATACATCACCATCCTGATACTGTTACACATCACCATCCTGATACTGTTACACATCACCATCCTGATACTGTTATACATCACCATCCTGATACTGTTATACATCACAATCCTGATACTGTTATACATCACCATCCTGATACTGTTATACATCACCATCCTGATACTGTTATACATCACAATCCTGATACTGTTATACATCACCATCCTGATACTGTTATACATCACCATCCTGATACTGTTATACATCACAATCCTGATACTGTTATACATCACCATCCTGATACTGTTATACATCACCATCCTGATACTGTTATACATCACCATCCTGATACTGTTATACATCACCATCCTGATACTGTTATACATCACCATCCTGATACTGTTATACATCACCATCCTGATACTGTTATACATCACCATCCTGATACTGTTACACATCACCATCCTGATACTGTTACACATCACCATCCTGATACTGTTATACATCACCATCCTGATACTGTTACACATCACCATCCTGATACTGTTACACATCACAATCCTGATACTGTTACACATCACAATCCTGATACTGTTATACATCACCATCCTGATACTGTTATACATCACAATCCTGATACTGTTATACATCACCATCCTGATACTGTTATACATCACCATCCTGATACTGTTATACATCACCATCCTGATACTGTTATACATCACCATCCTGATACTGTTACACATCACCATCCTGATACGTTACACATCACCATCCTGATACTGTTATACATCACCATCCTGATACTGTTACACATCACCATCCTGATACTGTTATACATCACCATCCTGATACTGTTACACATCACCATCCTGATACTGTTATACATCACCATCCTGATACTGTTATACATCACCATCCTGATACTGTTACACATCACCATCCTGATACTGTTACACATCACAATCCTGATACTGTTACACATCACAATCCTGATACTGTTATACATCACCATCCTGATACTGTTATACATCACAATCCTGATACTGTTATACATCACCATCCTGATACTGTTATACATCACCATCCTGATACTGTTATACATCACCATCCTGATACTGTTATACATCACCATCCTGATACTGTTACACATCACCATCCTGATACTGTTATACATCACCATCCTGATACTGTTATACATCACCATCCTGATACTGTTATACATCACCATCCTGATACTGTTATACATCACCATCCTGATACTGTTATACATCACCATCCTGATACTGTTATACATCACTATCCTGATACTGTTATACATCACCATCCTGATACTGTTACACATCACCATCCTGATACTGTTATACATCACCATCCTGATACTGTTATACATCACCATCCTGATACTGTTATACATCACCATCCTGATACTGTTATACATCACCATCCTGATACTGTTATACATCACCATCCTGATACTGTTACACATCACCATCCTGATACTGTTATACATCACCATCCTGATACTGTTACACATCACCATCCTGATACTGTTATACATCACTATCCTGATACTGTTATACATCACTATCCTGATACTGTTATACATCACCATCCTGATACTGTTATACATCACTATCCTGATACTGTTACACATCACCATCCTGATACTGTTATACATCACTATCCTGATACCACCATACTGATACTGCTCCTCAAGGTACTGTACTCTCCACACATGGAAATAATCATAGCATCATAATATCCTTCGCTGATGACAACAGAATCTCTAAGTAAGTGGCGTCCGTCGAAGGCAGTGAATCTTTAAGCAGATATAAATTAAGCCTTCAAGTGGGCTTCAGACAACAATATGACGTTCAGTGACGGAAAATAGCTGTTCCGCTACGGAAGAATAGAGGAAATAAAGACTGACACTTAGCGAAAGTTCCATGTGCGAGACTTGGGAGTAATGATGTCAAAAAATCTCACGTTCAAGAACGACAACAATGTTGCTATTGCTAACGCAAGGAAAATGATAGGCTCGATAACTAGGACAAGAGATGCTTAGCAGAAGACCTGATGACAGTGTGAGGTTTGATAAAATGCTAGGTCACTGGCCAGTGCTTGGCAAGGTACGTACTTGTAAGTGTTGCAACAACAAGAACAATTATACCACATCCTCATTTTACTGTTCCGTATGCAAAGTAAATCTATGCATAAAGAAGGATAAAAATTGCTTCATACACTTTCATTCTAGCAATTAGTAATATAGAAAGACTGTTCTTCTTCAGGAAACTCAGCAATATGGAACTTGAAAATTTTATCCCTTTGGAATGTGTCCAAGTAGCTATTTAGTTTATTTTTATATTTTTCTAATACTTACAAAATGTTTGGATACAAGTTCCATTTATGTTTTTAATATTGTCTGTTTGTATAATAAATTAAAAAAAAAACAGTTATTTGGTATTTTATTAACAATTGCAATTTTGCAACGTTTAAAGTTGTACACCCTTACTCGTGCAGGTCTGAGTATATTATGGTTTTGCAGATTAGCAATTGCTCGAGAAATAAGTATCAGAATTCCATTTATATGGGTTCATTCACCTTATATTGAGATACTCTAACCATCTAGGGAGCTCAGTTTGAAATTCTATTTTTTCCTAATTTGCCCCATTAAGGGGAGAATAACCAACAACCTCTGGCTGTCTTCTCGAGTGAACTTGACAAGTTCCTCAAATAAGCTCTTGACCAGCCGGGCTGTGGTTCGAACATTAGACTGCGGGTGGCTGGTACAAATAGCTTGATCGATCAAGCCAGAAATCAGGAGGCCTGGTCTGGGACCAGGAAGCGGGAGCGGGGGGACGGACCTCCGGAAGCGACTCCAGGTAAACTCCAGGTCCAAACAGACCATCACTCGTTTCCTCCTTTCCTATAAATAATCCAGGATACATTATGTCTTTCCCGTTTTCCCCTGGCTGTTATCCTGTCTGTTATCCTGCCTGTTATTCCTGCCTGTTATCTTGTTTGTTCCTCTAGTTACTGGATCAGTCTCTTAGTACAGTGTCAAATACATTCTTGCAGTTCAGTAACATGCAGCCCACCCATCTTTCTGCTTCCTGGTTCTCTCTCACAAAACACCACTAACGGGGTTATAAGCACCTGTCTGTTGGTAATTAACTATTTGTGATTACTATTTAGGTTTGCGGGAGAGTGGGCTATAGCTTTCGGTCCCTTTTTAATTATCGACTGACTGACATGATTAGGCTCCTCTGTCACGTCTATTTTTAAGCGTCTGTGTGAGGCTCACATCAGTGTGTCACTGAGAAGTGACCAACCACATTCCACCAGCATGCTGGTACATCTACGTCACTAGAAGTGACCAATCACATTCCACCAGCATGCTGGTACATGTACGTCATTAGGAGCGACCAACCACATTCCACCAGCATGCTGGTACATGTACGTCACTAAGAGTTACTAACCACACTCCACCAGTATGCTGGTATATGTACGTCACTAAGAGAGGAGTGACCAACCACATTCCACCACCATGCTGGTACATCTACGTCACTAGAAGTGACCAATCACATTCCACCAGCATGCTGGTACATGTACGTCATTAGGAGCGACCAACCACATTCCACCAGCATGCTGGTACATGTACGTCACTAGGAGTGACCAACCACATTCCACCAGCATGCTGGTACATGTACGTCACTAGGAGTGACCAACCACAATCCACCAGCATGCTGGTACACGTACGTCACTAGGAGTGACCAACCACATTCCACTGATATGTCTTCCCCTATCCATAGACCATTGTCTCTGGTTTGGTAGGTATGGGAACAACGAGGAGGAGGAGGGGAGGAGGGGAGGAGGGGAAGGAGGGGGAGGAGGGGAAGGAGGGGGAGGAAAGGAAGTTAAGAGAGGGAGGGGAGCGGGAGGAGGGGGAGCGGGAGGGGGAGCGGGAGGAGGAGAGGGGGAGAGGGAGGGGAAGGAGTGGGGGGGAGGAGAGGGTGGGGAGGAGGAGGGTACCCCTTTTAGTCACTGGTCAGGTAACACAATAACCCCTCCCAATACACCTGGATTTGCCCTCATACCCTCCCTACCACCATTACCACCCCCACCACAACCACTACAACCCCAACCACCACTATTACCACTACCACCCCAACCACCACCAAAATTGCTTTCTTTCACAGAGAAAATACAAGAAACAAAAAACACACACACACGCACTAGAGACAGGGGCCAGGAGCTGTGAATCGTCCCCTGCAACCACAACTAGTACACACACACACACACACACACACACACACACACACACACACACACACACACACACACACACACACACACACACACACTCACACACCTAGAAATAAATGAGCTTATCGACGACAGCCAGCACGGTTTCAGGGACGGGAAATCCTGTGTCACAAACCTACTGGAGTTCTGTGACAAGGTAACAGCAGTAAGACAAGAGAGAGAGGGGTGGGTAGATTGCACCTTCTTGGACTGTAAGAAAGCGTTTGACACAGTTCCACGCAAGAGATTAGAGGAAAAGCTGGAGGACCAGGCAGGGATAACAGAGAAGGCACTACAATTGATCATGGAATACCTGTCAGGAAGACAGCAGCGAGTCATGGTACGTGGCGAGGTGTCAGAGTGGGCGCCTGTGACGAGTGGAATTCCACAGGACTCAGTCCTAGGACCGGTAGTGTTTCTGGTATTTGTGAATGACATGACGGAAGGAATAGACTCAGAAGTGTCCCTGTTTGCAGATGATGTGAAGTTGATGAGAAGAATCCAATCGGACGAAGACCAGGCAGAACTACAAAGGGATCTGGACAGGGTGCAAGCTTGGTCCAGCAACTAGCTCCTGGAGTTCAACCCCACCAAGTGCAAAGTCATGAAGATTGGGGAAGGGCAAAGAAGACCGCTAACAGTCGAAGTGCAAGAAATAAAATTAATGAACTACGTTTGGTAGCATGTGCTGGGAACTTTGATATCCATTGCATTAACTGAAACTGGTTTTGATTAAAGATTCGGATATGACTGCTGAGTGTAATTTTCCCGGGGTTTTAAGTTGTTCAATGGGATAGATGTAATGGAATGGGAGGAGTTGCATGTATGTTCGAGAAAATATTAATTGTTCCCATAAAAACAGTATAAAATAGATGGAGCAGTAACAGAGTCTGTTTGGTAGAAGTTCGTGGGGGGTCAAGAAAACCTAATTCTAGGTGTAAATAACCGACCTCCAGGCTTGGATCACGATAGAGGGAGACTTCTTGGGACGAAAATTGTTAGGGCTTCTGGCCACAGTAACGTAGTCATAGTAGGGGATTTTAATTTTAAGCCAAATTGACTGGAATTCTTTGACAGTAATCTAGAGTCCAGTACTTCAGGGAAACAGTTCAGGACTGTTTTCTGAAACAAGTGTAACTGAACCTACCAGGGGTAATAATTTGCTAGACCTAGTCTTGTAAAATAAGGAAACACTATGAATAACGGGAGATCACTGAAGAGCTTGGCGCAAGTGATCACAAATCCCATCACCTTTAGCATTAATTGGGAATGCAAGAATAATGATAATACAGTAAAAATCCCCGATTTTCGTTCTGCCCGATTATAATGGACTTAGGGAACATCTGTCAATCTTGATTGGGGTTATCTAGCTAATGATTTATTTACGATAATCATACTTATGAATATGAAGGGATCTGCTTTTTTGATTGTTTTTTTTAATAATGTACACAGTGCCCAGAGTATATACATTCCACAGAGAGAAATTAGGTCTAATAATAACGATCCCAAATGGGTTAACAGGAGGTTAAGCATCTATTAGGGGAGAAAAGGGGAATTTTTTAGGCGCATCAGAAGAGGAGAGGTTAACCTTACTGACCAATAGTTCAGCTTAAAAGAAAAGTAAAAAAGGCGATTAGAAAGGCTAAACGGACTATGAAATTAGAGTCGCTAATGAATCAAAGACTAATCCAAAGGGTTCTTCAAGTGTATAGGACGAAGGTGAAGGAAAAAGTAGGACCCCTGAAATCTGGGGAATGGACAGCTGACGGATAATGAACTGGGAAAAGGTTCCTTATTTAATGACTATTTTTGTCATTTTTACACAGGAAGATGTAAATGAGATTCCCTAATAAACCCAATTATTTTTGTTCCTGAGAATTCAAGTTAACTAATATTACTGTCACGAGGGACATGGTTATTAAACGGATAGACAAACTGAAACAAAATAAGTCCCCGGGGCCCGATGAGTTGTTTTACAAGGGTACTTAAGGGAAAACAAGATGGAGCTTAGTCAGCCATTAACGATGTATTCAATACGCCATCCTTTCCAGTGTTGTGCCAGATATGTGGAAGATGGCTAAAGTGGTTTCCTATAATTCAAATCAGGGATAAGTCCACTCCTTCAAATTTCCGTCCAAAAAGCCTGACATCTATAGTGGGCAAGTTTATTAGAATCAATTATAGCTGACATTATCAGAAGTCACCTTGAAGAGCATAACTTGATAAATGAATCTCAGCATGGATTCACGAGAGGTCGTTCCTGCCTGACAAACTTACTGACGTTCTTCAATAGAACATTTGAGGCAGTTGACAGTGATAAGGAATAGATATTGTTTATTTGGATTTAGTAAAGCCTTCGACAGAGTACCTCACAAGAACTCTTGAGAAAAGTGGCAGCTCATGGTATAGGAGGTAAAGTTCTAGCATGGATTGAGGCATGGCTTACCAATAGAAAGCAGAGAGTTACCATTAATGAGTGAAATCTGAATGGGGATTAGTCACTAGTGGCGTTCCACAAGGATCAGTTTTTGGGCCCTCTCTTGTTCATAATTTACATTAATGACCTTGATGAAGGGATTACTAGTGACATGAGTAAGTTTGCTGATGATACAAAGATAGGGCGTATAATCACTCTGAGGAGGATATCAATGAACTCCAGGACGAATTTGAACAAACTAATGTCTTGGTCTGAGAAATGGCAGATGAAGTTTAATGTGATAAGTGTAAGGTACTTGCCCTTGGTAATGAAAATAACCCTCGAAGCTATAACTAGGTGAAGTAAGCTTGGTCATACAGAATGTGAAAAAGACTTGGGAGTCATGGTAAGCAGAAATCTAAAGCCAAGGCAGCAGTGCCTCAGTGTGCGCAACAAGGCCAACAGATTACTTGGATTTATCTCAAGAAGTATAAGTAACAGAAGTCCAAAAGTTATTTTACAGCTCTATACATCACTAAGTGAGGCCTCATTAGATTATGCTGCTCAGTTTTTGGTCCCCTTACTACAGGATGGATATAGACTCATTAGAGAACATACAGAGAAGAATAGCTAAAATGATTTACTGTGTAAGGAACCTCCCGTATGAAGATAGACTTAAAGCCTTAAATCTCCACTCTCTGGAGAGGCGTAGAATGAGGGGAGATATCATTGAAGTGTATAAGTGGATGACGGGCATAAACAAGGGAGACATTAATAAAGTACTGAGGGTGTCGAACCAGGTAAGAACCAGGAATAATGGATTTAAGTTGGATAAATTTAGATTTAGAAAGGACATAGGTAAGTACTGGTTTTCTAACAGAGTTGTAGATGCGTGGAACAGTCTTCCCAGTGGGGTGATAGAGGCTAGGACCTTGGGTAGCTTTAAGAAGAGACTGGACAAATATATGAGCGGGAGGGGCTGGGTTTGATTGGTGTTGGGGGGTGCGGGAGTTGTTTCTTGAGTAGCTTTAGGTAGATGTCGTTTTGATAAGGACCTGCCTCGTATGGGCCAGTAGGTCTTCTGCAGTGTTCCTACATTCTTATGTTCTTATGTTCTAAGGTGGCCAGAGACTACACCGGGCACATCTCCTGAGGCGCACATCAACCAAATAACTGGTGCAGCATATGGGCGCCTAGAAAACCTAAGAACAGCATTCCGACATCTTAATAAGGAATCGTTCAGGATCCTGTACACTGTGTACGTTAGGCCCATACTTGAGTATGCAGCACCAGTTTGGAACCCACACCTAGCCAACCACTTAAGGAAACTAGAGAAAGTGCAAAGGTTTACAACAAGACTAGTCCCGGAGCTAAGGGGTATGCCCTACGAGGAAGGGCTAAGGGAAATCGACCTGGCGACACTGGAAAACAGGAGAGATAGGGGGGACATGATAACGACATATAAAATAGTGAGAGAAATCGACAAGGTGGACAGAGACAGAATGTTCCAGAGATGGGACACAGCAACAAGGGGTCACAGTTGGAAGATGAAGACTTAGACTAATCACATGGATGTTAGGAAGTATTTCTTCAGTCACAGAGTTGTTAGGAAGTAGAATAGTCTGGGAAGTGATGTAGTGGAGGCAGGATCCATACATAGCTTTAAGAAGAGGTATGATAAATCTCATGAAGCAGGAAGAGTGATCCAGTAGCAGCCAGTGAAGAGGCGGGGCCAGGAGCTGTGAATCGACCCCTGCAACCACAACTAGGTGAGTACACACACACGCGACCAGCCTCTTGTACCTCTCTACGCCACACAAACATCCTGCTCACTCACACTTCACACTTCTACCCTCTCCTCGAGTTGAGGAAATGGTATGGTGATACCGACAAGATGTGGAAAAAGACACTTATGTACAGTTCAGGACATTTATTAAAGGAAACGTTTCGCCACGAGTGGCTTCTTCAGTCCTAATACAGAGAAAACTAAGAAAACACACATATATATAGTGGTGGGAGTCAGGTGAGGTGAAGCGTGGGTACAAGATTTATTGAACGACGCCAACACATACGTTTCCATCCCCGAACATGCATGGAGGAAAGAAACAGATTCTTTTCTCAGTAAGACCCGCAGTATACTCAGGAAATCAGAAGAAGGTAAAAAGCTCTTGCGCCTCATCCCTACCAACCCCAAGTCAGCTAGACTTTATGGTTTACCAAAGACCCACAAACCAAATGTGCCTATGAGACCCATTACATCTGGTATCGGCAGCGCCCCTCACAGTCTAGCAGGAGTTTTGGCGAAATATTTGTCAAAGCTCCTGGGTACAATCAGTCAGGCTCATCTAAAGCATTCGGGTGACCTCCTTAACCGTATCAGGGATCTCGACATGAGTGATAAGAAGCTTGCAAGTTTTGACGTGACTGCCTTATTCACCAATGTCCCAGTTGATCAAGCCATTGATCTTCTTCGCAGGGTGATTAAAGATGATACAGAGTTACCTGTACCCCGCCAAGATTTTGTGAGCCTTGTCGAACTTTGTGTTCGTTATAACTGTTTTAGGTTCGAGGACAAGAAGTACAAACAACTCTTCGGACTAGCCATGGGATCCCCCCTTAGTGCAGTTCTTGCCAATTTATATATGGAGGACCTGGAATCAAGAAGGATCCTCAATAACATCCCTCGTTCAGTTACTTGGATGCGGTACGTAGATGATATTTTGGTCATTGTACCCAAAAATCTTGACGTACAGGGCATCCTCAACACCATCAACAATCTGGAACCTACTATTAAATTTACTCTAGAGGAGGAGAAGGACAACCAGTTACCTTTTCTCGACGTTCTCTTACGCACAGGGGAAAGCAAACTTTCTTTTAAAGTCTACCGGAAGCCTACCTACAAGAATGATCTTCTACATTTCTTCTCTCACCATGACACAAGAACTAAAAGAGGGGTAGTTATTGGCTTCTTTCTGAGAGCCTACAGGATTTCCAGTCCGCAGTTCCTCGAAGAAGAATGTACATACATCACCAACTCTTTTAGTTCACTACACTTTCCCCTACACTTCATACGTGACTGCAGGAAACGTGCAACACGTATCCTCAGCAAGACCAACACCTATCAAATTGAAGAAAAGCCTCCAAGTTACATCGTTTAATAAAACCGGTCAGCAACGTTGCCACTAATGTTTCAAAAATGTTTGACAGAAAACTGGCTAAAATATCTACCAGCTCTTCAACTACTATTAGGAACCTGATTCTGGCACAAGTGCAGGAATCTACACTATACCATGTGGGGGGTGTGACAAAGTATATGTAGGGGAAACAGCCAGAACTCTGGACATTAGAATAGCAGAACACAAAAATGCTTGCAGAAATGATGACCGCAAAAACGCATGTGTTCAACATAGAGACGATGTTGGACACCTCATGAAATTCAATGAAGCTAAACTAGTTATTAAAGAAGACGACTTAAGACGGAGAAAATGCATTGAAGCTGCACTAATTTCTGTCAGTAACACTATAAAGCAAAAATCAGGTAGTTACAGTATTTCAAAATTACTAAGCAAGAGGATATTACCCATCCTGGGAACTGGTGTTACTTGATGCCAGCAGGTCCCTCTCTAACCTCACCTCCTTAGTTCCATTACTACTACTACTACTACCACCACCTCTACCCACGTTTTCACCTCACCTGACTCCCACCACTATATATATGTGTGTTTTCTTAGTTTTCTCTGTATTAGGACTGAAGAAGCCACTCGTGGCGAAACGTTTCCTTTAATAAATGTCCTGAACTGTACATAAGTGTCTTTTTCCACATCTCCTCGAGTTGCTGGGCTAGGTCATCTTCAGGTACTCGAATTTCCAAGTAACATTCACTCCAGTACTTCTGGAAACACACGTTTAAAGTTACTTTAGTCCAGTACCTGGCTATATCCTCACCGCCCTAATGAGGTCTCCCAGCTCAGGCTGACATCACTGACCTACTGAGATCTCCCAGCTCAGACTAACATCACTGCCCTACTGAAGTCTCCCAGCTCAGGCTGACATCACTGACCTACTGAGATCTCCCAGCTCAGACTAACATCACCGCCCTACTGAAGTCTCCCAGCTCAGGCTGACATAATTTTTTCTTCCCGCTATCTTACTCTCCTTTATAGTACAACAGCACGCTGAGGTTGTTCCCAAGTGGTAGTGCCTTCGGCTCACATCTGAAAGACACGGGTTCGATTCCCGGCATAGTAAGCATGTTTCCTTATACCTGTTGTCCTTGTTGCTCACCTAGCAGTAAGTAGGTGCCTGGGTGTTAGCCGACTGGTGTGGGTCGTATCCTGGGGGCGGGGGGGGGGTGAATAGGGCGGATGGTCATTGGAAATTTACCACAGTGGCTTTCTTGGGTTACCCTGGGTTACTAACAATCTCAAAGGTCGAGGAAGCCACTCTCGTGACCACCAAGACCTCTCAAGAGGTCGAGGAAGCCACTCTCGTGACCACCAAGACCTCTCAAGAGGTCGAGGAAGCCACTCTCGTGACCACCAAGACCTCTCAAGAGGTCGAGGAAGCCACTCTCGTGACCACCAAGACCTCTCAAGAGGTCGAAGAAGCCACTCTCGTGACCACCAAGACCTCCCGAGAAGCCCCTGACAAGACCTCTAGACAAATGATATAACCTCCAGCCCAGCTGGGAGATAACAGGTACTTGTTGCCCGCACACCTCACGATTGAGGTGACCTTGGACAGGTTTAAATTGTCGACACTTGTCGATGGTTGAGTAAGATTGTGGGTTAGTGGGTGAGGTTGTGGGTTGGTGAAGTTGTGGGTTAGCAGGTGAGGTTGTGGTTTAGTGGTGAAGTTGTGGGTTACTGGGTGAGGTTGTGGTTTAGTGATGAAGTTGTGGGTTAATGGGTGAAGTTGTGGGTTAGTGGGTTGTGGGTTAGTGGGTGAAGTTGTGGATTAGTGGGTGACGTTGTGGGTTAGTGGGTGACGTTGTGGGTTAGTGGGTGACGTTGTGGGTTAGTGGGTGAAGTTGTGGGATAGAGGGTGAAGTTGTGGGTTAGTGGGTGACGTTGTTGGTTAGTGGGTGACGTTGTGGGTTTGTGGGTGACGTTGTGGGTTAGTGAGTGAAGTTGTGGGATAGAGGGTGAAGTTGTGGGTTAGTGGGTGACGTTGTGGGTTAGTGGGGGACGTTGTGGGTTAGTGGGTGACGTTGTGGGTTAGTGGGTGACGTTGTGGGTTAGTGGGTGAAGTTGTGGGTTAGTGGGTGAAGTTGTGGGTTAGTGGGTGAAGTTGTGGGTTAGTGGGTGAAGTTGTGGATAGAGGGTGAAGTTGTGGGTTAGTGGGTGACGTTGTGGGTTAGTGGGTAACGTTGTGGGTTAGTGGGTGACGTTGTGGGTGAGTGAATGAGGTTGTGGGTTAGTGGGTGAGGTTGTAGGTTAGAGGGTGAGGTCGTGGGTTAGTGGATGAGGTCGTGGGTTATTGCTTGTAGGTTGGTGGGAGAGTAACTTTCTCGTTTCTCCTGCCCCACACTGAGTGACACATCACGTAAGAGGCGCTGCTTCAGGGCCTTCATGCTGGAGATATATGATCTGGTACTGGTGGTGCTGGTGGTAGTGGTACTGGTGGTGATGGTGCTGGTGCTGGTGGTACTGGTGTGGTGGTGATGGTGCTGGTGGTAGTGGTACTGGTGGTGGTGGTGGTGGTACTGGTGGTGGTACTGCTGGTGGTAGTACTGGCGGTGGTGATGGTAGTACTGGTGGTGGTGAGACTAGTGGTGGTAGCAGTGGTGGTGATGGCACTGGTGGTGGTACTGGTAGTGAGGTTCACAGCGATGATGGTGGTGATGCAATAACTCCTGGTAATCTTAGGCAATTATAGTAACAACAGTATTTATAATTTCCAACAACAACAACAAAATTCAGCTAAAGCAAACACATTACATAGAGCAGTCATGACAGTAAGAACAACACTGGCAATATTGACATCTTCGTCCCCTGGCCTCTAGTCACGAAGGTAAACAAATAGACTCGTTGCACCATCACCGCTCCCACCTCCCATTGCCCAAGAGACAAAGAGACCTACCGTGTGAGCCTAAAATGGTGCGCTAGTAGTCTACTTTTAATGAGGCCATAAAAGATATATTACTTTTGCAGTGATGAAGTATGAAGCAGTCCAGTAATTGATATAGATTACCTTCCTACCTGAAGGTTACCTGAAGACACTTTCGAGGGTCACCGCCCCCACGGCCCATCTCAGGCCAAGCCACCTGGTTGATAGCCTGATCAACTAGGCTATTGGTGCTAGATGAAC
>NC_069400.1:124251464-124263964 GCF_026875155.1 Cherax quadricarinatus | reverse complement strand
CACTTGTTCTATCTAGGCTGGAATATTGCTGCACACTAACAGCACCTTTCAAGGCAGGTGAAATTGCTGACCTAGAAAATGTACAGAGAACCTTCACGGCATGCATAACGGAGACAAAACACCTCAATTACTGGGAGCGCTTGAGGTACCTAAACCTGTATTCCCTGGAACGCAGGCGGGAGAGATACATGATTATATACACCTGGAAAATCCTAGAGGGACTAGTACCGAACTTGCACACGAAAATCACTCACTACGAAAGCAAAAGACTTGGCAGACGATGCAACATCCCCCCAATGAAAAGCAGGGGTGTCACTAGCACGTTAAGAGACCATACAATAAGTGTCAGGGGCCCGAGACTGTTCAACTGCCTCCCAGCATACATAAGGGGGATTACCAACAGACCCTGGCAGTCTTCAAGCTGGCACTGGACAAGCACCTAAAGTCGGTTCCTGACCAGCCGGGCTGTGGCTCGTACGTTGGTTTGCGTGCAGCCAGCAGTAACAGCCTGGTTGATCAGGCTCTGATCCACCAGGAGGCCTGATCACAGACCGGGCCGCGGGGGCGTTGACCCCCGGAACTCTCTCCAGGTAAACTCTAGGTAATATCCAAGTATGGGAAGAGGGAGGAGGCACTACATTGGAACCCGGCATTACATTTCAACCCGGTATTACATTGTAACCCGGCATTACTGATACGTATACTAGGTAGGTTTTGGAGCAGAGCGTAAGAAATGCGTAAAGTGGAGGAGTTTCTCAGAAAAAAAAATGTCAATACGGATTTAGAGACGGGAAATCCTGTCTCGAGAACCTTCGGAAGTTTTACGACAGAATTACAGAGGTAAAACAGGAAAGGCAAGGCTCGGTGGGTCGTAATTTTTAGAACTGCAGTATAACATTTGATACAGTCCAACCAGAGACTAATCAAGCTAGAAAAACTAGCAGGCATAAAGAAGAAATAAAGAGAGGTGTGGGAGTATGAAGCGAGTGGGATCCGTCGGAGATAACAGGAGTGGGGGTTCCTCAAGAATCAGTACAGAGGTTACAGGTGTTCCTAATATCTCTGCATAAAATTCAGACTAGACACTGACCTCAACACAGCTGCTCCTGGCTGCAACACAGCTGCTCCTGGCTGCAACACAGCTGCTCCTGGCTGCAACACACAAACACCTGTTACATTCCTAAGCACTCCTGCCATCACCTTTCCCTCATCTATTCCATAATTCACCTCATCTTTCATATACTGCACGTCTGCTGATACATCTACTCCAAAAGATTGAGCTGTCTATTTTGACTATTATTGTGCTATCAATTATGTAAGAACATTGTACTATTAAGTATCTAAGAATATTGTACTATTAAGTATCTAAGAATATTGTATTATCAAGTATCTAAGAATATTGTATTATCAAGTATCTAAATATATTCAAATCATTCATCTTCTTTCTTGCAATCTTCCTGCCACTCATTTATCTTTATATTCCTACTTACGCTCATCATCTTGCTCTTGTGTTCACTTTCAACTACCTTCTTTTGCAATCTCTAACACTGGTTTAACATTCATTCTCAGACGACGAGAAGGCTTCATTTATCGTTCAGATAGCCAGGTGTGTCAAGACAGGTGTGTGTACGCTTCATCCAGCTGAATAACTGATACGCCTGACGGTTCTGAGTTTATTCACACCCAAGACACGTTACTCACCGTGCTGAGGGCTCTGTTTGTCGTCCCTATGGGGTCTATATCTACTCTATGACACGCTGCTCATCCTGCTGAGTGCTCTGTCGTCCCTTGGGAGGGTGTCTCGCTACTCCACGACACGGTACTCACCCTGCTGAGGGCTCTGCTTGTCGTCCCTGGGGGTCTGTCTATCCATGGCATGCTCTCACTCTGCTGAGGGTGTACACACATACACGTATACATACGCACAAATTTTTATATACACATATATGCATAAATATACATCTGCACACGCATACAAACAAAAAATTTACATATGTAAATACACGCGATGTTCACTCTACTGAGGGCTCTGCAGGCAGTCCTTATAGGTATCTACCACCAGGACACACTGCTTACCCTACTGAGGGTTCTGTAGTGAATCCCTGGGGACACACTACAGCGCCTAGAACACGCTCCTCTCCCTGGGAATGGACGATAAAGCTGATTCACTCTCTTGTCTCGGGTGATGGATGGATTAGATGGTCATCCTTCACGTTGCTGTACCTGTGGGCGGGTGTCGGCCAATTTCTCGCCGTTTATCCATTCCCAAACGCGTTTTCAGGACCTGCCGACGAGCTGGTGCGTGTGGTCGCTAATAGCTAGCTTCGCCGATGCAAATTCGTCCCTGTCCACTTGTTACTAGCTATTCTTGGCTATCTCTTCACAGATTCATCCTCTTTCTATCCTCGAGGACTGCAGTTAACCTTGGTTACCTGTCCTAGGATAGATTCTTCATCCTGGAAGCTAGATATTTGTCTTCGACAAATCCTGATCTTATATTCAGCACCTTGAGTGGCTGTCTCAGGATTTGCAACAATTCCTACTTAAAGGAGCTCCTGGCACTTGGTGACCCTCCAGACCATCCTCGTCCTTGACCCACACACTTGATGGAGATACTTCCTCCCGTTTTGAAGAGACAGTGAGGAAGTGAAAAACCTCACCGTCCACACCATTCTCCAGTCCCTCTCCATCCCACTGTTCCAGTCTTTTGTGCTAGTTGTTACCAGTATAGTACACTGGACCCCACCCTATATATACACCTCCCCTCTCTCTCGTCCTTCCCTTCCTTACCATCTCACTCCTCCTCCCAGCTCTCCACATTCAAATGACAAGCTAGCCTAAATCAAGGATCACTCCCACCCCCGAGCACACCCCCACCCCCGAGCACACCCCCACCACCGTGCACACCCACGCCATCAACAACCATCACATCCCAAGAGACAATTCCGCAGAGTCCTCCAACACACCTGTTCTTGGGTTTAGGTTTAGCCTTGCGGCTTTCTGGGGCACGTGTGTTGGGCTTTAATGAAAGATTATTATTATTATTATTATTATTATTATTATTATTATTATTATTATTATTATTGTTATTATTATATTATTATTACTGCTTTTCTGTTGTTTTTATTTTTATATTTAGAGGGAAGCATTAAGCATGTAGGAGTCAAACGGAACCCGGAGAATGGGAAACCAGGGTTAATTCAGGGAAGGACAAGACCAATTCCTTGGATCAAGAGCCTCTCCCGGTGTTAATATCCCCTGAGGATATTAACACCGGGTAATATAGCTACAGTGTAAACGCTCACAAGATTCTAACAAATGATATATTCGCGGAGATACATTACGTAGCAGAGAAGCCAGGACACAACTGTTTAAAGAAATAATAGATTGGAGATTGTCAACGTCTCCAGTGGAAAGTTATAACACTAGAGCAGTATATAATGTGTAACTAGTTAATGGAAGGAGAGACAGGACAGACAGGAGACAAGAAGATGGAAGAGTAACAGGAATGACTGGAAACTTTATAATTCGCTGTGCTGGAAAAGAATTCCAGTACTATACACTATAAGAAAAACATATCAGGCATTTAAGAAATATGGTCCAAGTCGGGCCGAAACGTCGTCATGAGTTTCAGTCTCCTATGTGCGGGTTGTGTGTGTAATGGAGAGTCCAAGACTCGGGGTTCACAACCCCGAGGTTGTCATCCTCAACATGGTCGTCAAACATTTTATTCTTGAGTGTGTTAAGTCAACAAAACTCGAATATTCTGCCTGTTTTGAAAATTTGTTAGTTAAGACAGTCTACTAGAAGCTATAATATCTCTTACCACAAACATATAAGTGAGAGTCACATCCAGACAACGGGTTGTATATAACTCCTTAGATTGATTTACATCACGACCTTCCTACCTCAGTGGACTGGAAAATGCAATGATGATAAAACTGTTAGTGGTTTCAACGTGGATGTTGTAATATGTATATATATATATATATATATATATATATATATATATATATATATATATATATATATATATATATATATTTTATATATATAAATATTATATATTTTATATATATATATATATATATATATATATATATATATCAATGAAATCACGAAACAAGTGATTCTGAATCATTAACAGAACTCCGGCTTGGCCAGGATTCGACCCTGCGTTCCCATGCCCAGCCCTGGGTGAACTGAACATAGTACGCATCACTATCTATGATATATAGCCTGCTCGTGAGGGCTGGTACACCAAACAACATAATGTTGAAATTAGTCTCTGAGGCTCCAACAACAACAACAACAATAATAATAATAATAATAATAATAACAATAATAATCGTTTTGACTGTGACACAACTTTTTAAAGAGAAAGTGAATCTGCACTGATGACCTAATATATTGTCTTTCCAAAATGAAAAAAAAAAAGTTCATCACAGGCTCGCTAAAGAGTCGCCAGAGTGTTTGATACCTGGATCACTTTCCAGCGGGTAAGTACATCAGCAACTTGGAGATAACGCCCTTCACTAGAGTTGAAAATGGAAGAGAAACTGATTCACTTGGTGTGTCTACACATCAGGTTCATGAAACCAGAAGTGTAGCCGATACTGATGGTTTTGTGACCCATACATAACCAACAGGGATTTTAAAGGCAATCATTTCTTCTGGAAGCCTTTCGAAACATCTGCCATGGCGCGAGACACCTTGGACGAAATCGACTAATCAACAAAAAGGAACAATACAGTGACTGGAACAACACAGAAATAATCGCACATAGGAGAGAGAGAAGCTTATGACAACGTTGAGATGAAGTCGAAGACTTTATCTGAAGTTACATTTCTACAGATGGTGCAGCAGGTGTGACAGACCATCCACCTGGGTTTTAATAAATGGTAAACTATGTTTCTCTACAAACTCTTTTAAGAGTTCATTGTACAATCCAATAATAAGTTGCAACCTTCAAAGACATTACATGCAACTTGCAGGTGGTTAGTATCAACACCATAAAAAACAAGTACAGTCATTTGTTTACCAAACTGTGCCAAGAAATGGACGTCAAATATGAAGTTCCTCCATTGTACACATAACTTATGAACGCTGTGTTTACACTACGAAATGATCCGAACGAATTTCTTTTCCCAGCAAGGTCGTACGAATCTTGCTGGGATGTTATATGATGACAAATATCTGTTATGAATTGTGTGCTTGAGGGATTTATTCTTAATTCTGAAGTCGGTTTTATCTCTCACTTAGGAGAGAACAGTTTATCATATATCCACCCCTTTTAATCTCCTCATTCGCTATCTCTTTCACTGCATGCTCTTTCTCTACGTCTTCACCCCTTCCTTCGACTCATTCCCTTCCCATCTCCTACTCCTTTCTTTACTATTTACTCTTCCTCCTCCTCTTCTCTTGCTGTTATAGCACCAGGTTCTCCTTTACTCTGTATCACCACCACCACTCGTGGTTTCCACCTCTCACTCTCACCTTCACTTCATCTTCACTGCCCATGTCACTCTCATATTCACTGCCCGTGTCACTCTCACCTTTATATCATCACTGCCACGACAGGCCGCCGCCTACACTGGTCGTCGTCAGAGTGCGTCAATCTAGTTTCTCAAACATTAGTTGATCATCACCACTGATGTTAAAATCTATTGTTTGTGGCTTCACCAAAGCAAATCTTAGCAACATAACTTATACTTATCAGTCTTAACGTAGGATAATTTAACCTCAACGAAATGTATAGATTACGATCGTTGCTTTACAAGCCAAGACGGTAGAAACATCTTTACAAGCCAAGACGGTAGAAACATCTTTACAAGCCAAGACGGTAGAAACATCTTTACAGGCCAAGACGGTAGAAACATCTTTACAAACCAAGACGGTAGAAACATCTTTAAAAGCAGAATATAAGTACGTACACGCTAAGACTGTACTGAAGCTCACTATTAATCAGTGTACACTGTCAGATACCTCAAGAAACACACATACCACAGCTCAGGAGACAATACTATATGTATAATACAAAGATGTACAATGTGTCTCACTCGTAAGAGGCCCTGAGTTGGTACTCTCGTAGTTGCTACAGTCTTCTTTGTATATTATGTCTGTAGTAAACCATAGCTCGGGGCCTCCCACGAGTGACACACCCTGTGTATATTCTATGTTGAAAATATAAAATAAAGATTAGTTGATGAATAAGACACATGTGCAACACTTGAGTATCTTTGCTGTCGAAACGTTTCGCCACACAGTGGCTTCATCAGTCCAATACAAAGAAGAATGGTTGAAGATCAGATGGAGTCTGAGGTATGCAGTCCTTCAGCCTGAAGCCTATGTAATCAGTCTATCAATCTTGACTGATTGGACTGATGAAGCCACAGTGTGGCGAAGCGTTTTCACGATAACAATATCCAACTGCTACACATGTGTCTCCCTCGTATATTACGACAGAGTCTAGGGAATGGGTGGTACTCAGGTATGGCAGTATGCTATACACGAGAATTATAAAGCGCTAAGGTGAAAAAAAGTGAGGAGACACCTGGTGCACACACAATGTACTCTGATGATAATAATACTACAAAAAATAAACTGAGATGGGCAGAATGTCAACACAACCATAAAGACAGTAAAAGCAGAGGGCGCGCCTCAGCCGCGTCCTCCCTCTCCCGTCTACACCCCTTCAAGCACCTCTACCTACACCCCTTCAAGCACCTGTACCTACACCCTTTCAAGCACCTCTACCTACACCCCTTCAAGCCTGGTTTCTATTCTAACGTGGAAGCTCCAAGAGGTGCTTATTTATAGTCCTGCTGCGAATTTGTTTTGCGATGCTCCTTGTATGGTCCTCAACCCACTGATTTGGAAGACTGGTGCTGCAGATTACCATCGCCGGAGGAAGCCGTGGGTGACGTATATGTAAGTATATATACGTCACCAGGTGTACATATATGTCGACAGGTGTATATATGCATTGCCAGTTATACATATATGTTGCCAGGTGTACACATGAGTCGCAAGGGGTATACGTACATCGACAGGCTTTACCTGTGATCTGTTTCAGGAGTTTTCCTACTCCCTCGGCCCGTCCCTGGGCTAAACTTCCCTTTCGATTGCTTGGTCAACCAGGTTGTTGCTTTTGGGGCCTGCCAACCCACATATCCACCATAACCTAGTTAGTCGGGCACACCATGGAGGTAGTGATATAGTTTCCTCTTGAGGACTTGTATTCTAGTTCCAGTAATATTTCCGATATTTGCTGGTCGTGGGTTGAAGAGTCTAAGACCAGGGATGTTGATACAGTGCTTGTGTATTGTGTCCATAGCTCTGCTTTTCACGGTGTTTATTTTACACTACCACATTTCTCACTCTAGTACGTTATTAGGATAGTGTATAGATAAGGACTAGTCCCTCCAGTATCTTCCACGAGTATATTATCATGTATCTCTTTTATAGTATATATCTTTCTCCTTCTTTCCAGAGAATACATTTCTAGTTTCCCGAGGCGCTCCCAGTAGTTTAAATGCTTTTCTGAATTTATCTCACCTGGTCAGAACTAAACGACGCTGTAAACACTGAGCAGCACTCCAGGTGAGACAGCACAAGTGATCTGAATTATATTACCCTATCATTTTCCTGGCCTTCACTGCATTTGATTTATTGTGTTTTTTTTTAAAACAAAGGTAAGTTCACATTATTATACCCAGGCACAGAGAAAGTTCACATTATTATACCCAGGCATAGAGAAAGTTCACATTATTATACCCAGGCATAGAGAAAGTTCACATTATTATACCCAGGCATAGAGAAAGTTCACATTATTATACCCAGGCATAGAGAAAGTTCACATTATTATACCCAGGCATAGAGAACGTTCACATTATTATATCCAGGCATAGAGAAAGTTCACATTATTATATCCAGGCATAGAGAAAGTTCACATTATTATACCCAGGCATAGAGAAAGTTCACATTAATTATACCCAGTCATAGAGAACGTTCACATTATTATACCCAGGCATAGAGAAAGTTTCATTATTATACCCAGGCATAGAGAAAGTTCACATTATTATATCCAGGCATAGAGAAAGTTCACATTATTATACCCAGGCATAGAGAAAGTTCACATTATTATACCCAGTCATAGAGAACGTTCACATTATTATACCCAGTCATAGAGAAAGTTCACATTATTATACCCAGGCATAGAGAAAGTTCACATTATTATACCCAGGCATGAAGAAAGCAGCGAGAAGATAACATGGGTGTGAGGAAACTAAAATCTCCAGTTTTTGCTTTCTTTGTATAATAATAATAATAATAATAAATAATAATAATAATAATAATAATAATAATAATCTTGGAGAAAAGAGAGATCCAATCACAGGTGAAGAAACAAAATAATCCCCAGGTGGGTCACATGAGGTCCCCTGGTTGTGGGCGGACAGGTGGTTTATCGCAGGTGGCACGAGGGCGGTGAGGACAGTGTGGGCGTGAAGGACAACGAAGGCGTGGAGAAAGCAGCGTGGACAACATGGGCGTGAGGGAACTATAATCTGCAGTCTTTGCTTTCTTCTAATTTCTCACTGTTTCCTTCCTTCCTTCCTCTTACTCCTCACTCCTCTTCCTTCACTCGTTTTCCCTTTAATTACGACCCACAGCAGTCTACCCAGGTACCTATTAACCGCTACTGAACAGGGGATAACAGCTGCATGAGAGACTTGCTCATACATCGCACCTGGCACTGGAATCGAACTCAGGTCCCCTCGGTTGTGAGCCGACTGTTCTACTGTTGTTCTATAGTCTATTCAGGGCACGCAGTGAATGTTTTAATAAGCAGTAACAAATACAGTTGAACATACAACACTTTATAAATACATTCATAGGTTGGTATCAGTTATCATGGAACACTCAAGCAGACCTGTGTAGATCAGACGTTGAGCACTCAAGCAGAACTGTGTAGATCAGACGTTGAACACTCAAGCAGAACTGTGTAGATCAGACGTTGAGCACTCAAGCAGAACTGTGTAGATCAGACGTTGAGCACTCAAGCAGAACTGTGTAGATCAGACGTTGAGCACTCAAGCAGAACTGTGTAGATCAGACGTTGAACACTCAAGCAGAACTGTGTAGATCAGACGTTGAGCACTCAAGCAGAACTGTGTAGATCAGACGTTGAACACTCAAGCAGAACTGTGTAGATCAGACGTTGAGCACTCAAGCAGAACTGTGTAGATCAGACGTTGAACACTCAAGCAGAACTGTGTAGATCAGACGTTGAACACTCAAGCAGAACTGTGTAGATCAGACGTTGAACACTCAAGCAGAACTGTGTAGATCAGACGTTGAGCACTCAAGCAGAACTGTGTAGATCAGACGTTGAACACTCAAGCAGAACTGTGTAGATCAGACGTTGAACACTCAAGCAGAACTGCGTAGATCAGACGTTGAACACTCAAGCAGAACTGTGTAGATCAGACGTTGAACACTCAAGCAGACCTGTGTAGATCAGACGTTGAACACTCAAGCAGAACTGCGTAGATCAGACGTTGAACACTCAAGCAGAACTGTGTAGATCAGACGTTGAACACTCAAGCAGAACTGCGTAGATCAGACGTTGAACACTCAAGCAGACCTGTGTAGATCAAACGTTGAACACTCAAGCAGAACTGTGTAGATCAGACGTTGAACACTCAAGCAGAACTGTGTAGATCAGACGTTGAACACTCAAGCAGACCTGTGTAGATCAGACGTTGAACACTCAAGCAGAACTGTGTAGATCAGACGTTGAACACTCAAGCAGACCTGTGTAGATCAGACGTTGAACACTCAAGCAGAACTGTGTAGATCAGACGTTGAACACTCAAGGAGAACTGCGTAGATCAGACGTTGAACACTCAAGCAGAACTGCGTAGATCAGACGTGGAACACTCAAGCAGAACTGTGTAGATCAGACGTAGAACACTCAAGCAGAACTGCGTAGATCAGACGTGGAATACTCAAGCAGAACTGCGTAGATCAGACGTGGAACACTCAAGCAGAACTGTGTAGATCAGACGTGGAACACTCAAGCAGAACTGCGTAGATCAGACGTGGAACACTCAAGCAGAACTGTGTAGATCAGACGTGGAAACACTCAAGCAGAACTGCGTAGATCAGACGTGGAACACTCAAGCAGAACTGCGTAGATCAGACGTGGAACACTCAAGCAGAACTGTGTAGATCAGACGTGGAACACTCAAGCAGAACTGTGTAGATCAGACGTGGAACACTCAAGCAGAACTGTGTAGATCAGACGTGGAACACTCAAGCAGAACTGCGTAGATCAGACGTGGAACACTCAAGCAGAACTGTGTAGATCAGACGTGGAACACTCAAGCAGAACTGTGTAGATCAGACGTGGAACACTCAAGCAGAACTGTGTAGATCAGACGTGGAACACTCAAGCAGAACTGTGTAGATCAGACGTGGAACACTCAAGCAGAACTGTGTAGATCAGACGTGGAACACTCAAGCAGAACTGTGTAGATCAGACGTGGAACACTCAAGCAGAACTGCGTAGATCAGACGTGGAACACTCAAGCAGAACTGCGTAGATCAGACGTGGAACACTCAAGCAGAACTGTGTAGATCAGACGTAGAACACTCAAGCAGAACTGCGTAGATCAGACGTGGAATACTCAAGCAGAACTGCGTAGATCAGACGTGGAACACTCAAGCAGAACTGTGTAGATCAGACGTGGAACACTCAAGCAGACTGTGTAGATCAGACGTGGAATACTCAAGCAGAACTGCGTAGATCAGACGTGGAACACTCAAGCAGAACTGCGTAGATCAGACGTGGAACACTCAAGCAGAACTGTGTAGATCAGACGTTGAACACTCAAGCAGACCTGTGTAGATCAGACGTTGAACACTCAAGCAGAACTGCGTAGATCAGACGTGGAACACTCAAGCAGAACTGCGTAGATCAGACGTGGAACACTCAAGCAGAACTGCGTAGATCAGACGTGGAACACTCAAGCAGAACTGCGTAGATCAGACGTGGAACACTCAAGCAGAACTGTGTAGATCAGACGTTGAACACTCAAGCAGACCTGTGTAGATCAGACGTTGAACACTCAAGCAGAACTGCGTAGATCAGACGTGGAACACTCAAGCAGAACTGCGTAGATCAGACGTTGAACACTCAAGCAGAACTGCGTAGATCAGACGTGGAACACTCAAGCAGAACTGCGTAGATCAGACGTGGAACACTCAAGCAGAACTGCGTAGATCAGACGTGGAACACTCAAGCAGAACTGCGTAGATCAGACGTGGAACACTCAAGCAGAACTGCGTAGATCAGACGTGGAACACTCAAGCAGAACTGCGTAGATCAGACGTGGAACACTCAAGCAGAACTGTGTAGATCAGACGTAGAACACTCAAGCAGAACTGCGTAGATCAGACGTGGAACACTCAAGCAGAACTGCGTAGATCAGACGTGGAACACTCAAGCAGAACTGCGTAGATCAGACGTGGAACACTCAAGCAGAACTGCGTAGATCAGACGTGGAACACTCAAGCAGAACTGCGTAGATCAGACGTTGAACACTCAAGCAGAACTGCGTAGATCAGACGTGGAACACTCAAGCAGAACTGCGTAGATCAGACGTGGAACACTCAAGCAGAACTGCGTAGATCAGACGTGGAACACTCAAGCAGAACTGCGTAGATCAGACGTGGAACACTCAAGCAGAACTGCGTAGATCAGACGTTGAACACTCAAGCAGAACTGTGTAGATCAGACGTGGAACACTCAAGCAGAACTGCGTAGATCAGACGTTGAACACTCAAGCAGAACTGTGTAGATCAGACGTTGAACACTCAAGCAGAACTGCGTAGATCAGACGTGGAACACTCAAGCAGAACTGTGTAGATCAGACGTGGAACACTCAAGCAGAACTGTGTAGATCAGACGTGGAACACTCAAGCAGAACTGTGTAGATCAGACGTTGAACACTCAAGCAGAACTGTGTAGATCAGACGTGGAACACTCAAGCAGAACTGTGTGATCAGACGTGGAACACTCAAGCAGAACTGTGTAGATCAGACGTGGAACACTCAAGCAGAACTGTGTAGATCAGACGTGGAACACTCAAGCAGAACTGTGTAGATCAGACGTTGAACACTCAAGCAGAACTGTGTAGATCAGACGTTGAACACTCAAGCAGAACTGCGTAGATCAGACGTGGAACACTCAAGCAGAACTGTGTAGATCAGACGTGGAACACTCAAGCAGAAACTGTGTAGATCAGACGTGGAACACTCAAGCAGAACTGTGTAGATCAGACGTGGAACACTCAAGCAGAACTGTGTAGATCAGACGTGGAACACTCAAGCAGAACTGTGTAGATGAAATATAATCAAGGTTCTCCTGCCTCTATCATTGCTTCTGCTGCCCACCCTTTATTAGGCTGCCGTTACACACTACTTGTTCTTGGCTG
>NC_069400.1:124228964-124246464 GCF_026875155.1 Cherax quadricarinatus | reverse complement strand
GTTGTGTTTATGGGTATATAACAAGTGTGTAGTGTTAATGGGTATAGAGACACAACATACATTATAAGCTCTGATGACAACAATCTTACTCCCTCAGTGTACAGCTTTATCTAGTCAATGAGCAAAAATTGGTCGCAATAAGAGTTTGTTCTGTATACTGCGTGTTTAGATGGGCACCTGTGTGCACTACGCCTCTACGTCCAGTTATTACGATTAATGGTTGTGATCATAACTATGATTTTTAAAGAGGTGGAACGGTAAGCCAGCGGAATTCCTCGGCCAGATGACCAAAAGCCCCGGCTGTGGGTCATGACTAAGACCCGCGTCAGGAAACACTTGTCCTGTTTCCTGACAAACATTTTACATCCAGGTGTCTTAATATCAACATTAGTGGGAGTTTATTCTTGCTATTCGAGTAATGTTTTAGTGATTCACACAAAAGCTGTGTCAACATCATCCACGTACCTTAAACAGCCGAAAAACTTTTCACTCGGGCTATTTATTTTACAAGCGCCATGTAAATACAACGAAGTGTCGAATCATCGTCAAAAACTCTCCGTAACAGTAAGAAATTTTAGGGGAATCTGAGACGTAAAATTTATGAAGGAAGAATGAAAAGGCACAACAATACCGTGAGTGGAACAATACCTGGACTATACCTGAAGAGGGTTTCGGGGGTCAACGCCCCCGCGGCCCGGTCTGAGGCCAGGCCTCAAATAACGGTCAAAAGCTTTTCTCCCTCTCCCATGAAGGAAAACCAAAGATCACCAGTGATTACACCGTCATCAACACACATTAATATAAGTTTTATGAGCGAGCCTGATGGCGGTCACATGAATACTGACTCTTGTGCAACAATTGGGTATCTTTATTCTGGAAGCGTTTCGCCAGCCAGTGGTTTCTTCAGTCCAATGCTGAGAAAGATGGGAGAAACCACTGGCTGGCGAAGTGTTTCTAGAACAAAGATACCCGAATGTTGCACGTGTCTCATTTATCAACAGTACTGTATAGGAGGTAATGTTAAAGTGGTGCGTTCCATAAACCATTTTCCCGCGCGCGCCACCAACCATTTTCCCGCGCGCGCCACCAACCATTTTCCCCCGCGCGCCACCAACCATTTTCCCGCGCGCGCCACCAACCATTTTCCCGCGCGCCAGCAATCATTTCCCGCGCGCGCGCCATCAATTAACTTGAAAAATTGCGCACTTACACCGCAATTACCTGCACAACGACTCTTATGAGAGAGGGTAAACAACCCGCACTTTCTGTTTAGGACAGAAACATTGCACCAGAGGTGAGGAAGATGCAATGTGAAATATACACAAAACAATACGAGAACCATCCTGCCTTAACTACTAAAATAGACACCTGGGTTTCAAGTGTGAAATGTGACTCTGTACGAAAACTTCAACAAGTGCGACCACCATGACGTAACAGCGCTCAAAATGTGTACAAAATGAATAGATAGAACTTGAAGAGTAACAGTAAAGAGAGTGAAATAGGAAGTTGTTCCCTGAGGCACAGTGCTCACCCCATTTCTCTTTCTCATTCTCGTATCTGACATAGACGGGGACATAAACCATAACACTGTACCATCCTTTGCAGACCATACTAGAATCTGTATGAGAATGTCATCCATAGAAGCCACAGCGAACCTCAAGGCTGATATAAACCAAGTCTTCCAGTGACAACAATATGATGTTCGACGAGGACAAATTTTAGTTACTACACAGTGAAAAAACTGAGGACATAAAGACTGGAACAGTTAGAAGCTCTCCCGTTCAAGGAGCACAACAATGTCATCATCGTAACTGCAATGGAAATAATCAGATGGATAACTAGAACTTTCAAAACAAGAGATGACAATCCAGTGATGACACTCTTCAGGCCGCTCGTTCTCTCTAGGCTGGGTATTGCTGTGTACTAACAGCCTTCTACAAGGCAGACAAAACTGTATTATTATTATAATCAAAAAGAAGCGCTAAGCCACAAGGGCTATACAGCAGACAAAACTGCAAAACTGGAAAATGTACAGAGAACTTTCACTGCTCGTATAAATTCAGTCAAGCACCAAAATTACTGGAAGTACTTGAAGTCCCTCGAGCTGTACTCCTTAGAACGTAGGCTAGAAAGATACAACATAATCTACACTTGGAAAATTATGGAGGGATTGATCCCAAGCCTGCATACCGAAATCATTCCATATGAATGTAATAGGCTTCGCAGACACTGCACGATACCTCAAATGAAAAGCAGGGAAGCGATAAATACATTAAGAGAAAACTCAATAAGTGTAAGGGGACCAAGACTCTTCAACACTCCCTCTCCATGCATATAAGGAGTTACCATACGATCACTAGCTGTTTTCAAAAGGGAATTTGATAAGTACCTCAAGGCACTTCCTGATCAGCTAGGGTGTGGTGCATACGTTGGTGAGCATGTGGGTGGCACCATCAGCCGGTTGATGAGGCCAATATCCTTTCTAAATCTAAATTTCTCTAACTAAAATCCATTGGTGTGAGTCTCTTTTGATTAGATATTTTCAACAATCTATTTATATCCCCTTCATTTATGTATATTTTCCATTTCAACACTTCAATCATATCTTCAGTAATTCTACACCTTCACGGGAAGTGCAGATTCAGGGTCTTCAATCTTCGTAGGAAACGTTTCTGGTACATGGAAACAACTTCGTCGTCCTACTTTGTATATTTTCCAATGCATTTACATCCATGCTGTAATATGGAGATCAGATATAAACACCATAATCTAAATGAGGCTTAACTCAAGACAT
The DNA here is from genome assembly GCF_026875155.1 of Cherax quadricarinatus. NCBI lineage: Eukaryota > Metazoa > Arthropoda > Malacostraca > Decapoda > Parastacidae > Cherax > Cherax quadricarinatus. The sequence continues at coordinate 124,243,670 of NC_069400.1, read as the reverse complement.
ATAAAGTTCAAGTATAACCTTAAGACTTTTATTATTTACACTTCATAATGTGAAACAAAGAGTTCTATTGGCTTTACTGCGAACACTTATGCTTTTAAGTGAAATACTTATTTTCCTTTCCTAGGATTATAATCTTACACTTGTCTGCAATGAACTGCATCTGCCTACATCTCTGACCACAGCATCAGCCCATCTAGGTCGTCCTCGAGCCTTCTAGTCTCCACATCACAAATTATCCGACGGCCAATTTTAATGTCATGTAAATTTCTCTCGATGTTTTCTCCTCATCTGTGTCATCTATACCATGCATGTTTACCTGGAGTTTACCTGGAGAGAGTTCCGGGGGTCAACGCCCCCGCGGCCCGGTCTGTGACCAGTGCCGCTACTTCAACCATCAGTCTCCAGGATGAAACCTTATCAAAGGTCTTACACAATATGCACAGTATCTTACTCTTCATGAATATGGTAATGGTATACAACACCAACAAGTTGACAAAACACATGTGCAACAGTTAGGTATCTTTATTCAGGAATAAAGATACCTAACTGCTGTACATGTGTCATTCGAGAATAAAGATACCTAACTGCTGTACATGTGTCATTCCGGAATAAAGATACCTAACTGCTGTACATGTGTCATTCCGGAATAAAGATACCTAACTGCTGCACATGTGTCATTCCGGAATAAAGATACCTAACTGCTGTACATGTGTCTTATCATTGTATTCTTTGTTTTTTCTATGCCTCAAATACCTTAGTTAAAACAAGTCAATACATAGGTAAGGAATTACACAATGGGACACACGATACAAATAAAATTCCACGGTCAGCAGAAATGGAAAGAACTAACAAAGGAAGAACGAAAGAAGGAATTAAAAAGCTAAGTAAAATAAGATAACAAAGACTATGGAAGAAAGAGATGGGGAAAAAAATTCCTACTCAAACCTCATTTTCACCTTCCATGTCGGAAATTTTGACCACAGTCGGCCCGGGTTGTTATTTACACGTGATTACCCCCGCCTGCCCTTCACCTAATTACCCGAGAAACACCAAAGGATGAACGCAAAAGACTTGGACCCAATTTCCGAGACGAACAGCGAACAAAAGGAAGCAGAGGTTGATAGTGTTTGTACTCACCAGAACACCCACACAACACTAACGAAGAGGTATGACTGTCTTATTTTCTACCCACAAAGAGAAGGAGGGTGGTGTTTGAGGGAAGAAACACTCTTACCCCCTTACCCCCCCCCCCCCCCCCGAAAAAAAAAGAGTACCACTTTTCTATGCCACAATGTACTTGTCATATGTCTGTATACCTGTCATATTCCACACAGTGTAGCTGTCGTAAGTCACAGTGTATCACTATTATATGTCAGAGTCTCTCAAGATCTGATGAATGGTTTTGAAAACCGACAAGTTGAAGAATTGAGACACTTATACAAGAGTGATGGACTGAACACATCGAATCCAGGTTGAGGGACTGATTACCTCATACTTCTACTCTCCTTACCCATTTCTACTTTGTATTGGGCTGATGAAGCCACTGTGTGGCGAAACGTTTCTTCAATAAAGATTCCCATGTGTTGCATAAGTGTCTCAATTCTCTCAAGATTGTAGGGGAACCTGGAGAATGTTAGATCTGACTTACCCTCAGTTTAGCCCATTACCATGTCTGACACTAGTAACCATCGTAGAGGCTTACAAAGATGAGAAAAATCTCATGTATATGCGCGGTATATGTACGCTCTTACCTGTACTGTTTCACGTCCAATATGGCCGACAAATAGCCTGTGACGTCACATGAAAAATGTTCAATAAAGGTCATATGACTTGGACAGAGAGAGGGAAGACCGGAAACAGAGTACGGTTTAAGAAGAGAGCAGCTATAAATGTAAGGTAAACAATATACTGGATGATAAGTGAAACAACAGTGCAACATTTGGGTATATTCTTATAACGTTTCGCCACACAGTGGCTTCTTCAGTCCAATGTAGAGCAAGGTGGAAGATGAGGAGTTTAAGGGACACGTAAGTTCAATTGTCTTCTAATAACATGTTCATTTTTCCCACTATAATCTATCTTGTCCATAATTACTATGACATTTGCTTTGTCTGTTTCGTAAGATGAAGTCCAGGATCTTTCCTTAATTCATGGTATAACTTAACGAATATTTGAGGACAATTATGTTGTAGAGGTGTGAGCTTCTCAGACATCTCCAACACATAGAAGCCCACCATACACTCCACCACAGCAGCCCCCGCACACTCCACCACAGCAGCCCCCGCACACTCCACCACAGCAGCCCCCGCACACTCCACCACAGCAGCCCCCGCACACTCCACCACAGCAGCCCCCACACACTCCACCACAGCAGCCCCCGCACACTCCACCACAGCAGCCCCCACACACTTCACCACAGCAGCCCCGCACACTCCACCACAGCAGCCCCCGCACACTCCACCACAGCAGCCCCCGCACACTCCACCACAGCAGCCCCGCACACTCCACCACAGCAGCCCCCGCACACTCCACCACAGCAGCCGCCCGCACACTCCACCACAGCAGCCCCCGCACACTCCACCACAGCAAACCCCCGCACACTCCATCACAGCAGCCCCCGCACACTCCACCACAGCAGCCCCCTCACACTCCATCACAGCAGCCCCCGCACTCCACCACAGCAGCCCCCGCACACTCCACCACAGCAGCCCCGCACACTCCATCACAGCAGCCCCCGCACACTCCACCACAGCAGCCCCTCACACTCCACTCACAGCAGGCCCCCCCACGCACCCCCCACTCCACCACAGCAGCCCCCGCACACTCCACCACAGCAGCCCCCGCACACTCCACACAGCAGCCCCGCACACTCCACCACAGCAGCCCCCGCACACTCCACCACAGCAGCCCCGCACACTCCACACAGCAGCCCCGCCCCACTCCACCCACAGCCCCCCACACTCCACCACAGCAGCCCCCGCACACTCCACCACAGCAGCCCCGCACACTCCACCACAGCAGCCCCCTCACACTCCATCACAGCACCCCCGCACACTCCACCACAGCAGCCCCCGCCACACTACCACCACAGCAGCCCCCGCACACTCCACCACAGCAGCCCCCGCACACTCCACCACAGCAGCCCCCTCCACACTCCACCACAGCAGCCCCCACACACTCCACCACAACAGCCCCCGTACACTCCACCCCAGCAGCCCGCACACTCCATCACGCACTGCACATCCACCACAGCAGCCCCCGCACACTCCACCACAGCAGCCCCCTCACACTCCAACCACAGCAGCCCCCTCACACTCCACCACAGCAGCCCCCGTACACTCCACCACAACAGCCCCGACACTCCACCATAGCAAGCCCCCAAACTCCATCATAGCAGCCCACACACACTCTCCATCATAGCAACCCCTCCCTCCACCATAGCAGCCTCCACACACTCCATCACAGCAGCCCGGCACTCCACTACAGCAGCCCCCAAACTTCATCAAAGCAGCCCACACACTCCACCACAGCAGCCCACACACTCCATCATACCAGCCCCCACATTCCACCATAGCAGCCCCCACACACTTCATCACAGCAGTCCCCCACACATTCCATCACAACACCTAACCCCGCATACAATATACACAAGCAACACCATAACTCTAAGTAATATATAGCCATCCTGCTCCACTTCTGGTTAGTGTGACTTTGTAAATGGTCCAAGTCGGACCGAAACGTCGTCGTAAGCTTCTCTCTTTTATGTGCGGGTTATTTGTGTATCGTTCCAGTCACGGTATTGTGCCTTTTTGTTATCTAAGTAATACTGTCCTCTACTTCCAACTGAAAGTGTAAGAACATCAACCTGAGCCTCGTAAACACACACACACACACACACACACACACACACACACACACACACACACACACACACACACACACACACACACACACACACACACACTCAAACAATACACTGTTCTGAATCTTTTCACCGCCTTAAAATCTAATTGGAAAACAAACAGAGGATATTACAACGTAGAGACACAATTAAGGTAATATAAACACTTCAATGTGCAAAGTTAGAGAACTGAAACAAAAACAATACAATGCAAGTATAATTACATCCCGCTTATCACCACTTTATACAACAAAAACAACTCTTCTGAACAATAAGAAAAAAAAGCGAGAGTTAGTTACTATGATTTGTAGATAAATGGTCCAGAGAACCGACAAGTTGATAAATTAAGACACATGTGCAACACTTGGGTATCTTCATTGAGGAAACGTTGCGCTACACAGCGGCTTCATCATCAGACTGATTACATCGACTCAGGACTGAGTGACTGATTACCGCAGGCGAGAGAGATATATCATAATCTACACTTGGAAGATCCTGGAGGGACTGGTTCCTAATCTGCACACAGAAGTCACTCCCTACGAAAGCAAAAGACTTGGTAGGCGATGCAAAATACGCCTAGTGAAAAGTAAGGGCGTTACTGGTACACTAAGAGAAAACACAATAAGTGTCCGGGGCCCAAGACTGTTCAACAGCCTCCCACCAACCATAAGGGGAATTACCAATAGACCCCTGGTTGTCTTCAAGAGGGAGCTGGACAGATACCTAAAGTCAGTGCCGGATCAGCCGGGCTGTGGTTCGTACGTTGGACTACGTGCGGCCAGCAGTAACAGCCTGGTTGCTCAGGCCCGGATCCACCAGGAGGCCTGGTCATGAACCGGGCCACGGGGGAGTTGATCCCCGGAATTCCCTCCAGGTAGGCTCCAGGTAGACCTCAATCTCCTGGTCTTCACCATTCTTCTCTGTATTGGACTGATGAAGCCAGGCGAAACGTTACCACATTAATGATACCCAAATGTTGGACACGTGTCTATGTTACTACGTAGGATTTCCTTGTCACGGATGACACGAAAAAAAAAAAAACTAAGGAATATTATAAATTCGTCTTCGCACACAAACACCCGTAAGGTCGTCTTATGCAGCATCTTGATAGAAGGAACCTGGTTATTACTCTCTTCATTACATACGTGATAATACGAGTCTTAAGGTTATAAATCAAATTTAAATATCCTTGGTAAGGCCTCATTTAGATTATGCTGCTCAGTTCTGGTCTCCACATTACTGAGTAGACCATTTTACCATATACTGTTAGTTCCTATAGCAGATAAGAGTGCTGAGACAGTAGCTAAAGCGTTTAAGGACAGCATAATCTGTAGGTATACTATTCCTAAGTCCGTAGTGACAGAAAATATGAAAGTAAGATGACGAAGTTATTTCAGTGTATCAGAAACCCTTCCTACCAAGACAGGCTGAGGACACTAATCCTGCACTCACCGGAAACACGCACAGTTAGGGAAGATTAGAAGTGTATACACAGACCTGCTGGAAGCGTGTACCCAGACCTAGTGAAAAGTATGGAAGTGTATATATAGACCTACTGAAAAGTACAGAAGTGTATATACTGACATACTGGAAAGTATAGAAGTGTATATACAGACCTGCTGGAAAGTATTAAAGTGTATATAATGATTACAGAAGAAGCTCGTTACAAGAGACCACCTTCACTATATTACAGCACTCCCCCGAGGACCATCCGACGGCAATAACAACCTCACAAATAATCACACGTCAGTTCGTGTGAAATCACTAAATTTGGAGTCAATTTAGGCTTTTATTGAGGCACAAATGGCTGGTGATTCACAACAATCTCCGTGCAGTGAAAGGTAACACCAGAACAACCCTAGTGTCGTCGCCAACAGTAATATTTCTTTAATAACATCATGCGAGTTTCGTAAGGGTTATTATCCAGCATGTTCTTAGTGTCACTTAAAACTGAACTGTGAACCCAGTTATAGAAGATGCGTACACCCGACCCAGGCGGGCAACAGCACTACCCTCTCTACTTATCACCATGTAGATAAATGGTTCAGAGAACCGATACGTTGATAAATTAAACACATGTGCAACACTTGGGTATCTTTACTGTGGAAATGCTTTCGCCACACAGTGGCTTCATCAGTCCAAGAATAATGGTTGAAGATCAGAAAGCGTTTGAGGTAAACAGATTGATGGACTGATTACATCGACTCCAGGCTGAAGAGGGACTGATTACCTCAAACTCCTTCTGATCTTCAACCATTATTCTTTGTACTGGACTGATGAAGCCACTGTCTGGCTAAACGTTTCCACAATAAAGAGACCAAAGTGTAGCACATGCGTCTAGTTTATCAACGTCACCAGCACAACATGGTACACCGGAGCCTCGTGTCAACACTCTCACATAAATATCCATCACTCGCTGTACAATGTTAACACTATCAGTTTGCTCACTTCCTCTTCTCTTGTTTTGTTTACACGATCATAAAAAAGTGTGTGGAAGAGTAAGTTAACAGCTTGATAAACTTTAAGATTAATTAACAGCTTGATAAGTTAAAGCTTAATTAACAGCCTGATGAACTTAAGAGCTTAATTAAATTTATTTGCAGTTTATTAGCTGTAGAGGTAAAAATTATTATTTTCGAGAGTGAAGCTTAATATAAATGTTTACTCACTTAAATCACCTAATTGTGGTTGCAGGGGTCGAGTCATAGCTCCTGGTCCCGCCTCTTCACTGGTCGTTACTAGATCCACTATCTCCCTGCTCCATGAGCTATGTCATACCTCTTCTTAAAGCTCTGTATTGATCCTGCCTCCACTACATCACTCTCCAAACTGTTCCACTTCTTGACAACTCTGTGACGAAAGAAATACTTCCTAACATTCCTGTGACTCATCTGAGTCTTCAGCTTCCAATTGCGTGTATCAGAAGCAGCAATCTAAGCCAGTATCAGCCACACAGGTAAAGCCACCGACGTGACCAGTAAGAAGAGACATTCTAAGCCAGTTTAGGTAACACAGGTAAACCCACCGGCATAATTTGCACAACAGAGACTAACCCCGAGGCTTCATCCGTTTGTGAAAACACTGACTTGAAAAAATACAAACACACACACACACACACACACACACACACACACACACACACACACACACACACAGGAGGCAGGAACCATACACAGTTTTAAGACGTGGTTTGATAAAGCTCATGGAGCGGGGAGAGAGAGGGCCTAGTAGCAACCGGTGAAGAGGCGGGGCCAGGAGCTAGGACTCGACCCCTGCAACCACAAATAGGTGAGTACAAATAGGTGAGTACACACACACACACACACACACACACACATCATAATATATATATATATATATATATATATATATATATATATATATATATATATATATATATATATATATATATATATATATATATATATATATATATATATATAAGAGAGAGAGAGAGAGAGAGAGAGAGAGAGAGAAAGGTACGTCACTATTAAGCAGTGTGCTGGAGTTAAAATATTGTATAAAAATGCTCCATAGTTCCGGGATTATTCTGAAACCGGACGTGTATTATTCCTGGTCAGGCAGAGTGGCCAGGAGAGAGGAGTGAGGTCTGAGAGTGTCAGTTTATGGAGTGCAGCTCCTGCAGTAACATGTCCTAATACTTCACGGTTTGTTTGGTAGAGATGCTTTTTTTTTATATATACCATAGATTATTTTTGTTTGTGTTTAAGTGCTCTCATGTTTCCCTGTAAGGTCCTAGTGTGCAGAGGCCTGCTTAAGTTTTGGGAGAGTACTCATTTGGTGTTTTTAGCCTGCTGGCTGACACACCGTCAGAAAGGAGGGGGGGGGGAGGTGTCATGGAGCCTCCCTGTTTATAAATGTTGATAAAGTGGATCCTCGAATTTCATCATCCCTTTTCTGTATGTAGAACTATAGTTATTCTCTTTGAAAATGTATTTTTTGATAGCATTTCCAATAAGAAATAATGTAAATCCAATTAATCCATTCCAGACACCCAAAAATATTAACAAAAAAAAAATACATTTTATAGAGAATAACTAAATTTTAAATACACAAAAGGGATGATAAAATTCGAGGGTCTACTGTATTTTGATAACTAGTAGCAGTGTGCTAGTGAAGTAATGTGAGTACTGGAGTGTGGTGATTGTAGGTTGTAGTAAAGTAGATTGTAGGTTGTATGTATTTACTTTTAATATATATTTATATTTTTGTATACGTGAGTTTTTGTGTCTCCTCATAATAAAATGACCATTTAAATTTATGCTTCATAATTTGTATGAAGGTTTATGCTGGCCCTAGAATGGTTTCTTTTTCTGTTTTAAATAATATAAATGCTCCTAGACAGGTAGGTCATTTACCCATTAAGAACCAGGACTTTTTAGTTACGTTGCGTTACGCAGTCGAAAAAGTCTTAAGTCACTGTTGTACGTACTGACAACACTAGTAGTTATACAGGTATGTGATAATAGTACGTACTGACAACACTAGCAGTTATACAGGTACGTGATAATAGTACGTACTGACAATACTAGTAGTTATACAGGTACGTCATGATAATACGTACTGACAACACCAGTAGTTATACAGGTACGTCATAATAGTACGTACTGACAAGTAGTAACGTAAGGAAACAATCACAACACCACACAAAAGCTAGAGTTAGTTTATCACCCTATTACTGATACAGTAGTATAAATATAGTTACCCACGAGACAGTGAGCAAAGTTACGTCTCTCTCTCTCACTTTCTGTCTCTGTGATTGTTTACGGTTAAGCCTGATGGGCGTGTGACCATGTAACCGGGCTCGTGGGAGTGTACCCTGGGCGTGTGGGCGTGGGTGTGGTCCTTGGGCACTGGTGAGCGGTGTGTAATATCAAGATAACACACCCGAGGCCTCACACACACACACACACACACACACACACACACACACACACACGACACAATTGCCCCCAAAAAAGATGGAAAATAAGGGAAATGAAGCCCCCAGGATTGACTCTAGTGGACAAACAGGCTGCAAGTGAACTACAGACTTGTGGTCCCTGACAATAATACCACTGATCAAAGTCCTGAAACACACTCAACTGTTTTCGTGAACGATAAGCAGCATGCATGTAAAGGGGCAAACCTTTAAATGCATGACAGTATCGAATTCAGGGTGGACTGCATGTTCTTGGACTGTATGAAGGAACTTGACATTGTATCGCTCGGTAAACTTGATCCGTAAATCAGACAAGGAGAGAGGAACAACGGGAAAGTAATTACAGTGAGATAAAATGACTGGAAGGTTAAATTATGACAATTATAACAGAAAGAAGCTCACGGTTGAACAAATTTTAATTAGAGAAAGCTTCACTCATTAACTTGAAAAGAGCTTAGCCATGAGCGAAACGTTGTGTAATATAGTACCCCCTGTGCTCTGTGTTTGTATCACTGGTGAAAGTTACGTCACGTGTGACCAGTGGGGCCCCACAAGGATCGGTTCTGCGACCCATAATAATAATAATAATAATAATAATAATTTCTTATACATAATGTAGTAATATGTTAAGTGAACATAGGTAAGATATATATATATATATATATATATATATATATATATATATATATATATATATATATATATATATATATATATATATATATATATATATCGTTTTTGATAGTGGTGATCATTAATGAATTAGTAAAGTTTCACTTCTATATTGAATGGAGTAGTTTCTGGGGGTTACGGAGCCCCGGTCCCAGACCAGTCATCCTGGTTTTTGGCCTGATCTATGAAGTTGTTAGTGTCTGCCGCCTGCAGTCCAACGTATGCACGACAACCCGGCTGATCAGGAACTGATTTGAGGAATCTGTGGAGTTCCCTCTTGAAGAGAGCTAGGGGTGTGTTGGTGATTCCCCCTTATATATGATTGGAGGGTGATGAAAAGTCGTGGTCCCTTTACACTTACTGAGTTCTTTCTCAGTTTACTCATCGCTCACCTGCTTTTCACCTGAGGGATCCTAACACTATTTGTCAAGCCTCTTGTGTTCATAAGTAGTAATTTCAATGTGCAGGTTTGGGACCAATCCTTCAGTACCTTCCAGGTGTAGATTATCATGCACCTTTCTTGCCTACATTCTAATTAGTACAGTTCTAGGGATTTAAAGAACTCTCAGTACTTTAGGTGTGAAGAGGTGAAGATTCTCTGTACATTTTCCAGTTCTGCAGTTCCTCCTGTCTTGAATGAGGTTGTTAGTACACAACAATATTCCAGCCTAGAGAGAACAAGTGACCTGAAGAGTGTCATAATTGGCTTGACATCTCTTGATGAAAAGTTCTCGTTATACAACCTGTCATTTTCCTTACTGTTTTGATAATAACTCCCAGGTCTCACACATTAGCCGTGCCCTCTATTGAGTGATATGAGTCTGTCTTGTACTCTGATCTGGTTTTTATTTCTTCAGTCCATCCGCGACGTAGCAACTGAAATTTGTCCTCAATGAACACATTCTTATCATGGTCCTTTGGGTGGTATCACATGTGTTTCTTTTAGATACTATTCTCACAAATTCTAGTATCGTCTGCAAAGGATGATACAGTGCTTGATTTATGTTCTGTGCTTCGGGGAACAGATTGTTTTCCACTGTAGCTGCCCCTGGTTTCCCGCTGTGTTCAGTCATTCAGGAAGTTAAATATCCATCTACCCACCTTTCCAGCTATTCCTTTTGAACGAATTTTGTGAATAATCACCTCATGGTTGCAATTGTCAAAGCCCTTTGCAACGTCTGAGTTCTCATGGTTGCAATTGTCAAAGCCCTTTGCAACGTCTGAGTTCACAATATCTGCATTTTGCCTGTCTCCCTGTGTATCCAGGACCATGTCGTAATGTTTCTGCAATTGCGAGGCAGAAACGACCTGTTCTGAACCCACGTTGACCCGAGTTCCGTAATTGCTGTGAGTCCATGTGACTGGCAGCCTCACTTCTTAAAACCCTTTCAAAAATTTTGATAATGAGGGACGTCAACCCTATCAGTCTATAGTCTTCTGCAGTTGTTTTACCGCCACCTTCCTGGAGTGGGGCAATATCTGTGGTCAGTAATAATTTTAGAATTACCGACAAAATATGACATTTTATTGTGGCAACGTTTCGCTCTCCAATAGCTTTGTCAAGATGTCACAAACAATACAAAGACAGAGGGTATATATAGATATTAGAATAAGGTGCCATTTTGATACCTATATATACCATTCTGATACCCATATATACCATTCTGATACCCATATATACCATTCTGATACCCATATATACCATACTGATACCCATATATACCATTCTGATATCCATATATACCATTCTGATATCTATATATACAATAAAATGTCACGTTAGTTGTATCTGTGTCCATTTACCTAACAATATTTTTAAAGACTGTGGGATGACTCAAATGTCCAGTCTCCTTCTCCATAGAATATTTAAGGAACGTGATAAAGGCTTCTTGCAGTTCTTGATGAATACGAAATTTGACGAGTGAGGGCAGAGTGCATGGTCGTGTAGACAGTGGCTTCTTGGAGGTCAAGTGAGGTCAGAGTTATATTAGGGATTACGAAGATGTCTGTAAGCGTTTTGAGCTCTCTCATGAAGTTGAGTAACATCATACACAGCTTCAAGAGCAAGTACGGCTGGGATCCGGAGGTTAAGAATCAGTAACACCAGTCGTTAGTGGTTGATAGACAGGGCCAGGGGCAGAGGTTCGACCCCCTTACAAACACAACTAGGTGAGTACAAAGGAGTACAACTAGGTGAGTACAAAGGAGTACAACTAGGTGAGTAACACTAGGTGATCAAAACTGAGTGAGTAAAACCCCTGTTTTCCTGCTCCCTCACCTACCCCTTCTATTCCCCCCTCTCACCTTCGTTTCCCCCACCCTCTTCCACTTTCCTTAGCCCTTCCCTCCTTAAACTCTCCTCTGCACCACCTACACTGCTTGTCACTACCCTAGGTGTCCAAGGTGAGGCACTTTTCACCTGATTATCACCTTGCCCACTCTTCCTTCTCCTCTTTTCTTTATTCTCTTCTATCTTATTTCCCGCTCCTTCTTTCTCTTCCTTTCTTGGGCATCCGTCATTTCCATCCTGTTCAACCTGCTTCTCATTTTCCCCAAGCATCTCTCTCTCTCTCTCTCTCTCTCTCTCTCTCTCTGCCCCCAGATCTTTTTCCTCCTTGTACGCCTCATCACATTCTCTTCCCTCCCTTTCTCTTTCTGATTGCCTCACTCCCTCCTCAACGCTCCCTCCTACCTACCTTCCTCTCTCTTCATTATATATATATATATATATATAAAATATATATATATATATATATATATATATATATATATAATATATATATATATAATATATATATATATATATATAATATATATCCCTGTGCAACTCCCTTGCTCTTCTTGGAACTAATTAATGCTGCTGCTGCTGCTGCTTTCAGTACAATTTCTAGGTTATATATGAAAAGAAAAACATCCTTTCAAAGTCCTGTCATCATTTTTCCCAGCCAGTCAGCCACCCAGGCAGTCACCCAGCCAGGCAGCCAGCCGGGCAGGCAGTCAGCCAGCCGGGCCAGTCAGCCAGCCAGGCATCAGCCAGCCAGGCAGCCCGGGCAGGCACCAGTCAGCCAGGCAGCCAAGCCAGGCAGTCACCAGCCAGGCCACCAGCCACCAGCCGGGCAGGCAGCCAGGGCAGCCAGCGCAGGCAACCAGGCAGCCAGGCAGGCCAGCCCGGCCAGCAGCCACCAGGCAGCCAGGCAGGCAGCAGTCAGCCGGCACCCAAACCCAGGCAGCCCGCAGCCAGGCAGGAAACCAGTCAGGGCAGGCAGCCGGGCCCCAGGCGGGCAGCCCACCAGCAGGCAGCCAGCCAGGCAGCCAGCAGGCAGCCAGCGGGCCAGGCACCCAGGCAGGCAGCCAGGCAGCCAAAGGCAGGCAGCCAGGGCAGCAGCCGGGGCAGCCGGGCACCAGCAGGCAGGCAGCCAGCACCCAGGCAGGCAGCCAGGCAGCAGCGGCAGCCACCGGGCAGCCACCAGGCGCCGGGGCGGGCACCGGGCCAGCCAGGCAGGCAGCCAGGCACGGGCAGCACCGGGCAGCCAGGCAGCCAGCAGGCAGGAGGACAGCCAGGCACCCAGCCAGCCAGGCAACCAGCCAGCCAGGAGCAGCCACCCAGGCACCAGCAGCCAGGGCACCCAGCCAGGCGGGCAGCCGGGCCAGGCAGCCAGCCGGGCCAGGCAGCCAGTCAGCCAGGAAACCACCAGCCAGGTAGCAACCAACCGGGCACCAGCCGCCAGCAGCCGTCAGCCAGGCAGCCAGAAAGGCAGGCACCACCAGGCAGCCAGCCATCACCAGTCACCAGGCGGCAGCCAGGCAACCACCAGCCGGTAGCCTCATAAAGTTATTCATTTACTCATTTCACTCAGTTGGTTATTCACCCCGTTATTTCATTCTCTTTTTATTCACTCCCTATTCCTCTATCTTACAGTGCATTTTGCCTTCACTCACTCCTATATTCATTCACTGAATCTTTCCTCGTTAACACATTTTTAACCTTGTTTATCTCTAGCTTATCTCCTCTTTTCTCTCTCTCCTCTCTCTCTTCTCCCCTCTCTCCTCTGCCCCTCTCTCTCCCCTCTCTCTCTCTCTCTCTCCCCTCTCTAGAACCGGTCTTAAGGGTACGCTCAGAACCTCCCTGGACAAGGGCAAGAAAACCTCACTCAAGCATCTTGTTAATAACAAGAATGGGTAGTAAGGGCGCTCATACCTACTGATACCCTTACCTAGACGTTACCTGTGACATAGTTCACGGGTCTTCCACACACTACCTGAGTCTCGATAAAAAAAAACACTGTCCTGGAGTTTACCTGGAGAGAGTTCCGGGGGTCAACGCCCCCGCGGCCCGGTCTGTGACCAGGCCTCCTGGTGGATCAGAGCCTGATCAACCAGGCTGTTGCTGCTGGCTGCATGCAAACCAATGTACGAGCCACAGCCCGGCTGGTCAGGAACTGACTTTAGGTGCTTGTCCAGTGCCAGCTTGAAGACTGCCAGGGGTCTGTTGGTAATCCCCCTTATGTATGCTGGGAGGCAGTTGAACAGTCTCGGGCCCCTGACACTTATTGTATGGTCTCTTAACGTGCTAGTTTACAAAAGTGTCGGTGTCGCTCTGATATATTTTGTATTGTTTTATTAGTTGTGAAACATCAGACGTAGCAACACACACAGACAGTGCAGAGGCGGGGCCAGGAGCTATGAATTGACCCCTGCAACCACAAATAAGTGAGTACAACTACGTGAGTACACACACACACACACTGCAAACGTAGTCCCAATTTAAAAAAAAAAGGAGACAGACATGAAGCATTAAACTACAGACCAGTGTCACTAACATGTGTAGTATGCAAAGTCATGGAGAAGATTATCAGGATAAAAGTGGTACAACATCTAAAAAGGAATGAGCTTATCAACGACAGCCAGCACGGTTTCAGAGACGGGAAATCCTGCGCCACAAACCTACTGGAGTTCTATGACAGGGTGACAGCAGTAAGACAAGAGAGAGAGAGGGGTGGGTAGATTGCATTTTCTTGGACTGTAAGAAGGCGTTTGACACAGTTCCACACAAGAGATTAGTGTACAAGCTGGAGGACCAGGCAGGGACAACAGGGAAGGTTCTACAATGGATCAGGGAATACCTGTCAGGAAGACATCAGCGAGTCATATGGTGCGTGGTGAGGTATCAGAGTGGGCGCCTGTGACGAGT
>NC_069400.1:124151464-124226464 GCF_026875155.1 Cherax quadricarinatus | reverse complement strand
ATACATCACAGATTTTTCTCTTTTTTAATAGAGAAGAATGGAAGAAGGTGGAAGTGGTAGAATAATGTTGAAGAAAAGTGAGCAACCCGTCATGATACCTGGAAGACCTTGTTACAAGCTGAAGGAATGTGCAGTGCTACGTCACAGTACATGTCCAGTGTGTTACACAAAACTTCCCAGGGCAACTTTTCCACATTATTTGTCAAACAAACTTCCCGGGGAAACCCCTTCCACAGTGTACACACTTCCAGCAACTTCCACAGTGTGTCAACACACTTCCAGCAACTTCCACAGTGTGTCAACACACTTCCAGCAACTTCCACAGTGTGTCAACACACTTCCAGCAACTTCCACAGTGTGTCAACACACTTCCAGCTTTTTCCCACAGTGTGTCAACACACTTCCAGCAACTTCCACAGTGTGTCAACACACTTCCAGCAATTTCCACAGTGTGTCAACACACTTCCAGCAATTTCTACAGTGTGTCAACACACTTCCAGCAACTTCCACAGTGTGTCAACACACTTCCAGCAATTTCTACAGTGTGTCAACACACTTCCAGCAACTTCCACAGTGTGTCAACATCACTTCCACGGGAAAAATTTCCCTTTACAGTGTTTCAACACACTTCCAGCAACTTCCACAGTGTGTCGACACACTTCCAGCAATTTTCACAGTGTGTCAACACACTTCCAGCAATTTCCACAGTGTTATCAACACACTTCCAGCAACTTCCGCAGATTCCACGCTTGAAGTCCCTTGAGCTGTGCTCCTTGCAACATAGGCAAGAAAGGTGCATCATAATTTACACATGGAAAATCCTGGAGGTACTGGTCATAAACCTACGCATCGAAGTCACTCTGTATGAGGACAAGAGAGTTGGCAGACGGTGCAGAGTATCTCCAGTTAAAAAGCAGAAGAATAATGAGCAAGTGTCAGAGGTCCCAGATTTTTCAACTCCTCCCTCCCTCCTCTCGTTGTCTTCACGAGGAAACTTGATGACGTCTTAAAATTAATTCCTGATGAGCTGGGCTGTGGTTCATACGATGGACTACAGTCGACCACCAGCAACAGCCTGGTTTAGCAAGCTAGCAAGCAGGAGGCCTGGCCTAGGACCGGGCAGTGAGGGTAATGACCCCCGAAAGCGGGAATAAGGTAAACACAAGATTAAATTTATATTTGGAAGACGATGAGAAGCAGCATTTTATTAGTTACAAAAGAAAATCAGCATCATTATTTAGCTAATGAAACTGGCAACCAGGGTTTATGGAGCCCAGTAACAAGGTAATCGTTGCTCTCTGGAAAACACACCAAGGCTTAAAATTTGAAGCCGATCAGACAAGGTATTCTCCGGTTATTACACGGATTCCAATGCAACCAAGTAATATGGAGTAAATTAGCACTGTCACAAATTTGTCGCACATAAACTAGATCTAAAGAGCACTATCCTGACCCTAAGGTGCACTATCCTGGCCCTAAGTTGCATTATCCTAGCCCTAAGTTGCACTATAATGGCCCAAAGTTGCACTATCCTGGCCCCGAGTTGCATCAACCAGTAAATACTGAAGCCCTTCAGAAGGTTCACACTACTTTACACACACACAAAAATGGTCAAATCTGCACCAACATGGTTGAGTTTTAGGTTTGAAGCTCCGCCGCTGAAGACTGTGAAAGTTATCCCAGCTATTTCAAGATGCTGCGAACAGGTTCAGCAACTTCGGAGAGAGTGAACCTGCACATACCAAGTGTTCAAGAATGTTGCTCTAGTTACTCTACACTGGCGTTAAAGTTTTCAAGGCGATCAGATGAGACGTTGTGGTGTTATGAACGAAATAACAACGAATAGTCGCAGGAAGAAAAAAGGAGAAAGAAATGGAAACTCAGGCAACCGCTTAAAGGTTCCTTTTAAGCGGTTAATGATGATATTCTTGCTGTAATGTTCATTATTACCGGATCCAGCTCTCGCTGGTAAAATTGTTGATCTGGGGAATATGTGAAGACTTTTCACTGTTCTCCCTTAGCCTGTTAAACACATAAACTACTCTCAGTGCCCAAAATCTCTGAAATTTTCTTTGCGAAGTACAGGCATGGAAATTATATAATAAATGAACACTTGGAACGTTTTGGGACTGTTTTAAGAGAGGCTGAACAGCTAGTGTATAATATTTCGGTAAACAGCAGAGGTGCTGTAACTATACTAAGAGATAAATCAATAAACATAGAGGACCCAAGACTTTTAAACAGTAAACGGGCTAAGACTTTTAAACACTCTCTCTTCATGTAGTGGTCAGTCCCTCAGCCTGGAGAAGAATATTGTTCCATAGTCTGAAACATTGTTTCAGACTATGGAACAAATACTCTTCTCCAGGCTGAGGGACTGACTACCTCAAAACTACGTCTTCAAGAGTGATGGACTGATTACATCGTCTTCACATCTCTTCTGCTTCTACCAACTTTTCTGTACTCGACTGAAGAAGCCTATTGTGTAGGCGAAACGTATCGAAATAAAGATACCTAACTGCTGTATATGCGTCTTACCTAGCAACCTGTCCGTATTTTATACCATTTTAATATTCAATCTCTCTTCATGTATACTGAGAATTACCAGAGATTCACTACTTTCACGAAGAAACTTGATGACTTCCTGCACTCAGAGTACTGATCAAGCAGATTGTGATGCCAACACAACACTTGTCTCCTTCACCTGGATGCTTGAGACAGCTCTTGTGTTAACCACCATCCCTAGGGTAGAGTCTCCTGCCTCAGTTGTCTCCTTCACCTGGATGCTTGAGACAGCTCTTGTGTTAACCACCTTCCCCAGGGTAGAGTCTCCTGCCTCAGTTGTCTCCTTCACCTGGATGCTTGAGACAGCTCTTGTGTTAACCACCTTCCCCAGGAAGAGTCTCTTGCCTCAGTTGTCTCCTTCACCTGGATGCTTGAGACAGCTCTTGTGTTAACCACCATCCCCAGGGTAGAGTCTCCTGCCTCAGTTGTCTCCTTCACCTGGATGCTTGAGACAGCTCTTGTGTTAACCACCATCCCCAGGGTAGAGTCTCCTGCCTCAGTTGTCTCCTTCACCTGGATGCTTGAGACAGCTCTTGTGTTAACCACCATCCCCAGGGTAGCGTCTCCTGCCTCAGTTGTCTCCTTCACCTGGATGCTTGAGACAACTCTTTTTGTGTTAACCACCATCCCCAGGGTAGAGTCTCCTGCCTCAGTTGTCTCCTTCATCTGGATACTTGAGACAGCTCTTGTGTTAACCACCTTCCCCAGGGTCGAGTCTCCTGCCTCAGTTGTCTCCTTCACCTGGATGCTTGAGACAACTCTTGTGTTAACCACCATCCTCAGGGTCGAGTCTCCTGCCTCAGTTGTCTCCTTCACCTGGATGCTTGAGACAACTCTTGTGTTAACCACCATCCTCAGGGTAGAGTCTCCTGCCTCAGTTGTCTCCATTAACATAACATGAAGTTACTGTTAACCATCTCCTCTTTTTTTCCTTACCTGTTCCCACACTCTCTTGCGTCTCATCTGCTTCCCCTTTGTTTCTTCTACCCCGCCTCCTCTCTTTCCCCTCATTCTAGTATTTTCCTTCTTTACTCCGATCCCCCCTTCTCTCTCTTACTATTTCTCTCTCTCTCTCTCTCTCTCTCTCTCTCCTCTCTCTCCTCTCTCTCTCTCTCACCTCTCTCCCCTCTCTCTCCCCTCTCTCTCTTCTCTCTCTCCCTCCTTCGCTTCCACCTTTCTTTCCTCCCTCTGTTTCCCATACTAGTCAGTCAAACTTTCCAAGAGGAAGAAGGTGAACTTGTACAAGACAATGAACAATGAACATACCTTTAATATCCCTCCATAAGACTAACATCAAATACCCCATAAACCAGCTGTAATTCCCTTAATGTAAACATTCCTCAAGCTCCTGATGCTGCCACGCGAGTGCTCGCAAGTGTCGGGGTAAATTATATAGCAACACATGGAACTGTGGTGTCAAAATGATGGTAATCTTCATGGCAGAGTCAAGTCACTTTGCTCGCTATAAAAAGTTAAGAAGTGTTACGTTTTTCTCCGAAGAAAAGTGGGAATTTTAGTCTGGGTTGAGATATTAAACCACTACGTGGTTTAGAGTTTTCTTTGTAAGAAAACATCAAAGATTCAATTAATTCAACACCTCTACTCAACAGTCTACTTAAAAATAGGAAAGCTTCGGTATATAACCAAAATGATTATGTCTACATCTGCCTCAATTCAGGAAGACTTCATACTGAGACCAAGCTCAGAGAAATGATAGAAAATGTAATAATTCCTGAAGGATGTCACATATTAAGATTATTATTATTAAATTATAGGGCGACTGCACATAAAGTAAGGGCGATAGGATATATACAGAAAATAAACAAATGGATATTCAAGTCAGACAAGAGAACACAAGGAGTAGTAGTGGTAAACAGACGAAACTAAAAGATTAACGAAGCAAAAGCACAATATCCCAAGGCACGGTCCTGGCGCCTCTACTGTTTATTATCCTTATAGCAGACAGATAAAAACACTCGCCACAGTTTCGTATCATGATTTGGGGCTTATATCAAAATAAGAATTGAAAATCACCTTAGTAGAAAACCCGGAAAAAATGCCAGAAGATATAGGCAAAGTCTTCAAGTGGGCAGTGGAGAATAACATGATTTTCAGTGGTAAAAAGTTCCAACTTGTTAGATATAGAAATAATGAAGAAATCATCAGGGACTGTATACAAAAAAGTAAGATCAAACAGAACGAAAGGAACATGTGAAGGACCTGAGAGTAATAATGTCAGCTGACCTTTCTTCAAAAGAGCACAAAAAGGCAAATGTCACGCAAACCGGGAAAATAACGGAGTGGATAATGGGAACTTTCCAAACAAAGGAAACAGTGCCAATAGTTGAACCATTCAAACTGCTTGTGCTCTCTCGCTTAGAGAATTATTCAACACTGATGATTCCGTTCAGAGCAGAAGAAACATCGCAACTCGAACAGATATAAGGCACTACACTTAGATGACCTGACATCACCTGACCTTCATTAGTAACCTGTTTTCTCCAATATCTACGTGGAGTCTACCTGGAGGGTGTTGCTGGGGTCAACGCTCCCGCGGCCCAATCCTTGACCAGATCTCCCGGTGGATCAGGGTCTGATCAACTAGGCTCTTACTACTGGCCGCACGTAGTCCAACGTACGAACCACATTTCGGCTGATATCTGTACAGATCCCTCTTGAAGGCAGCCAGGGGTCTGTTGGTAAATCCCCTTAAGCCTGGTGGGCCTCGGACACTTATTGAGTTTGGGGATAACACTATAAATATAAATATATATATATATATATATATATATATATATATATAATATAATATATATATATATATATATATATATATATATATATATAATATATATTTATATATATATATATATATATATATATATATATATATATATATATATATATATATATATATATAATATATATCCTAGGTATAGGTTGGTAGACAGCAACCGCCCAGGGAGGTACTACCGTCCTGCCAAGTGAGTGTAAAACGAAAGCCTGTAATTGTTTTACATGATGGTAGGATTGCTGGTGTCTTTTCCTGTCTCATAAACATGCAAGATACACATGCATGTACAAGCATATATATACACACCCCTCTGGGGTTTCTTCTATTTTCTTACTAGTTCTTGTTCTTGTTTATTTCCTCTTATCTCCACGAGGAAGTGGAACAGAATTCTTCCTCCGTAAGTCATGAGTGTCGAAAGAGGCGACTAAAATGCCGGGAGCAAGGGGGTAGTAACCTCCTACTGTATACATTACATAAAAATAAGATAATCTTCATTTCTATAAAGATGTTTTACAAGTGGTACAGTACAGGTGGTGTTACTGACATACTGTATACAAGACGCTGATTATGTACAACATTTCTATGTTATACCGTCTACCTGTCAACATTATATCATTCCTATTACGAAATATATCATTTTTGTTATAAAATATATCATTCATGTTACAAGATACATAAGAACATAAGAAAGAAGGAACACTGCAACAGGCCTACTGACCCATGCGGAGCAGGTCCATGTCCCCCCCCCCCGGATTAGCCCAATGACCCACCCAGTCTGGTCACCTCCACTCAAGGATGGAGCACGGCACCAGACCCAGCAGCACAAGCTAGTCAGGTCCAACTCACACCCACTCATATATTTATCTAACCTATGTTAAAAACCACACAACGTTTTAGCCTGAACAACTGTACTCGGGAGTTTGTTCCACTCATCCACAACTCTATTACCAAACCAGTGCTTTCCTATATCCTTCCTGAATCTGAATATTTCCATATTGAAACCATTGCTGCGAGTCCTGTCTTGGCTGGAAATTTTCAGCTCGCTATTTACATCCCCTTTATTTATTCCTGTTTTCCATTTATACACCTCATCAAACCCCCCCCAAAACCCAAACCCCTTTTCGAAGAAGTGCAGATTCGGGGCCCTAAATCTATCCTCATAGGGAAGTTTTTTCTAAACCCTTTGGATCTTTCTTTGTCATCCCCTTTGTTTTTTTTCCCCAGAGAATTTAACCCCTTCTGTAAAAAGGGTTTGACCAAACTGAGCAGCATAAAAAAAAAAGAGGCCAAAACCAAGGATATAAAGATTTGAAAAAACAACCTGAGACTTCTATTATTTAAAATTTCTAGATAAAAGCCAAGAATTCTGTTAGTTTTATTGCAAAATTTAAGGGCCCGGGTGCTTGGTTTTAGGTTTAAATTTCTAACCAAAACCCTAAACCCTTTTTTTCGCAATCTTTAGTTTTTTAAAAACTACATTATTTAGGTTCATATGTGGCATGGTTTTTTACCGGGTCCAACTTTTAGAACTTTGCATTTTTCAAAAAATTAAACTGTATCTGCCCTTCCCCCGCCCTTTTTGCATCAGCCCAAATTCAAATCATCCGGGAGTGCTCTATGTCCCATTAGAATAAATTTGGGAAAGGGCCTTTTTTTGGTGTAAACAGAAAATTTGCTTTGTCGCTTTTTAAATTCCCTCATCTATGTTTTTTTTATGTAAATTGCGAACAACGGGGGCCCAACACTAAAACCCCGGAGGAACCCCCCTTGGACGTCCCCCCATTCGATTTCTCCCCTTTTAAAGCAAACACTCGGCTGCCTATTTGTCACCCAAATGCCTCTACCCGGGAAAAAATTTCTCCCCCCTATTCCGTGTCCCTTAATTTTTCCTTTCAATACCTTTTGATGGGGAAACCCCAAATAAAAGCCTTACTAAAGTCCAATACACAATATAAATTTCATTACCAGGGATCACCTCCCCAAACCCCTTAGTAAAAAAAAGTTAGAAAAATTGTAAGACGGGAACCCCCCCCTTTGTAAAACCGTTTTGGAGTTTTCATTAATCAATCTGTACCTATCAAAAAGGTTTACAAATTGCCTTCGGCAATTATTGATTCCAAAATTTTCCCCACTATGGGGTAAAGGCTTTTTTGGTCTATATTTTCAAAACCCGGACCTGTCACCTCCCCTTGAAAAAAGGTTTATTACATTTCCTTTTTTCCCAAACAAAACGGATTTAAGGCCCAGTTTGTAGTGTTATGTTAAAAAGTTTAAACCAAAAGGGAAACTAAGTTCCCTTTACTTTCCCTTTAAAAAACCCCCTTGAAAACCCATTTCATCGGGGGCCGGGAAAATTTTTTTGGTTTTTAGTTTTTTCTATTTGTCTGAGGCCCATCCAATATTTAAGCCGGGGCAATCGAAACAGAGTTTCTTTAAACCTTTTCTATAGAAATCTTTTAATTTCAGGAAATATCGCAAAGGTTTTTCCCGGGGGTGAAAACTAAAGAGGAAGTAGGTATTGAGAATTTTCACACATACCCTTTATCACGTCAGTGACTGCCCCTAGTAACTCAAAAAGGGGCCCAAAACCCTTTCCCAAAATCTAACTTCTGTAAAATATAAATAACAAAAACCCACAAAACAGTGCGGGAACAATACCCAAAAAAATCCCCACATAAAAGAGAGAAGCTTACGACGACTTTTCGGTCCGACTTGGTCCTTTGGGACCAGGGGTAAATTTTGTCAATGGTCCAAGCCCGGACCAAAAACGTCGTCGTAAGCTTCTCTTTTTTATTGGGGGTTTATTTTGTTTTAAACTTCTGTAACCTGAAAAACCCTTTTTTGGGATTTTTCTGAACCTTGCCCCTTTTAGCCTCATAATCCCTTTTTGTTTTTTTCTTTTTCCCTTTTCTTTATTCTCTTTTTAAAATTGAAATATTTTTCTTAACTGTCCATCCCCCTTTTGATACGCCTAAAAAAGCCTCTTTTTTGGAACAATGAATTTTTAAATTCAAAGGGTTTCAATCCTTTTGGGATCATTTTGGGTTAGATCTAATTTCCCAAACCGGAACAAAATTTGTCGGGAAAGCTAAAAACTATGCTCTGAAAAACGTCAAAATGGAAACCCAAACATAAACCCCCTGCCCATAGTCAGGACACTCAATTGCCCACCCATAATTTTTTAGTCCCATGAAGTCGGCCAAGCGAAAATCTGGGGCAGAGATTTTATTTCAGTTATCTGGGTAAATTTTCCCTATATATTAAAAAATCCCTTCTTTTACAAAATACATCATTCGTGGGTTTCAAAAACCCTCATTTTATGTTAAAAAAAATACAACATTCCCTGTTACAGGAAAACATATTCGGGGTTTCAGGATACACCACCATTAAAAATTTTAAAATAAAAACAAAATCTAGCTTAAAACGGGTATCTAAAAAACGTAAATGATAAATGCTCAGGTGAAAAGCGGGTAAATCTGAACCGGGGCAAACTTTGGGCGAGGAGTCAATTTACTCGAGACCTGGGAAAGTTTTTCCCCCTGAAGAGATAAAAGAGAGAAGATAGAAAAGATAGGGAGAAGAGAGAGGGGAGAGGGGAGAAGAGAGAGAGGGAGAGAGAAAAGAAGAGAGAGAAGAATGGGGGGAATAAAGAGAAGAGATAATGGGGTAAATGCCCCCGGGAAAAGAGGCTAAAAACAGGAAGAGGGTAAAAAGGACAGGGTAAGAAACAAAAAAAAAGAGAATTGGGGGAAAAGAAAACAAGAACTGAGGAAATCAAAAATAAGGGGGGGGGGAAAATGAGAAAACTTTTTAAAAATAAGAAAAAAGGGGGGACAAAAACCTCAGACACAACAAATTTATAGCAAACATCCAAACGAACAGTTCCCACCCCAACAACCACAAACCAAAAATCACGGCAAACACTACCCAAAAACCACACAACGACCAGGGGCCATATCCAAACCCTAAATCACTACCAAAAACCACTATAAAAAACACCCCCCACAAAAAAACCTCCTCCCCCCACCACCACAACCTCTCCCACCATCCCAACAAAACCCCCCCACACATCCTAACAACCCTCCCACACATCCTAAAAAACCTTCCCACACATCCAACCCAAACCCCTCCCACACATCCCAACAACCTCTCCCACAAAATCCAAAAAACCTCTCCCACACATCCTAACAACCCTCCCACCCCCCTCCTAACAACCTTTTTTCCCCCAAAATCCTAACAACCCCTCCCACACACCTAACAACCCTCCCCACATCCTAAAAAACCTCTCCCACACACCTAACAACCCTCCCCCCAAACATCCTAAAAAACCTCTCCCACACATCCTAACAACCTCTCCCAAAACTCCTAACAACCTCCCCCCCACATTTTCCCAACAACCCCCCCACACATCCTAACAACCCCCCCACACATCCAAAAACCTCCCCCCACAAACACCTAACAAACCCCTCCCCCCACTTTCCCAACAAAAACCCCCCCCACACATCCAACAACCCCCCCACACTCCCCAACAAACCCTCTCCCCCCACATCCTAACAACCTCTCCCACAAAAACCTAACAACCTCTCCCCCACACCAAAAAACCCTCCCCCCACTCCTAACAACCTCTCCCCCCAAAAATTCCCAAAAACCTCTCCCCCCAAAATTTTAAAACCTCTCCCCCACATCCTAACAAAACCCCTTTCCCCCACATCTCAACAACCTCTCCCAACATCCCCAAAAAACTTTTCCCAAAACTCCTAACCTCTCCCACACATCCTAACAACCTCTCCCACACATCCTAACAAACCCTCCCACACAATTTTAAAACCCCTCCCACACATCCTAACAACCTCTCCCACACATCCTAACAAACCCCTCCCACACATCTCAAAAACCCCCCCCCACAATCTTTAACAACCTCCCCCCACACATTTTTAACAACCCCCCTTTCCCCCACTTTTAAAAACCTCTTCCCCCACAAACAAAAACCCCCTCCCACACATTCAACAACCTCTCCCCACCATCCCCAAAACCCTTTTCCCACACATCTCCCAAAAACCCTCCCACACATCTCAAAAACCCCTCCCCACACATTCTAACAACCTCTCCCCCCACATCTCAACAACCCCCCACACATTCAACAAAACCCCTCCCACCAACTCAACAACCTCTCCCCCCCACATTCTAACAACCTCTCCCACAAACTCAACATTTCTAGTTAAAACCGTCCTACCTGTCAACATTATATCATTCCTATTTTCCTGGGGGTTTTTTCCGGGGATCAACGCCCCCCCGCCCGGTTCCCCTGACCAGGCCTCCCCGGATCAGGGCTGATCAACCCAGGCTGTTACTGCCCGGGCCCCAGCAAATCCAACGTACGACCACAAACCCGGCTGATCCGGCACTGACTTTAGGGTTCCCGTCCACTCTCCTTTAAGGCACCCAGGGGTTTTTTTGGCAATTCCCCAAAAGGGTTTTATGGGAGGGTGTTTTAACAGTCTTTTGGGGGCCCCGGGCACTTAGGTGTTTCCCCCTTTTGACCAAGGGGCCCCCCACTTTTTATTTGGGGTTTTTGCATCGCCTCCCGTCTTTTTCTTTCGTAGGGATGATTTTTGGTTTTGCAGATTTTGGGGCCATTTCCCCCAAGATTTTCCAATGTAATTTTTGTTTTATCTCTCCCTCCTCCCTTCCAACGAGGACAAGTCAAGTGCTTCCAACGTTCCCAGTAGTTAAGGGGGCTTTACAGAACTTTACGTGCAGTAAAGGGGTTTCCCGTACCTCTCAGATCTCCATTTTCCCCCTGCTTTGAATGGAAAGTTAATGTACACAAAATTTCCCCGCCTAAGAGAACAAGTGATTTGAAAAAAGGTCATCAAATTGGGCCCTTTGGGACTCTCTTTTTTAACGTTTTCATTTAAACCATCCCATTATTTTTTTTTGGGACTTGTGATTTGGGGCAAATGTTGTGATCCTTTAAAGTGAGATCCTCAGACAATACTACCCCCCCCCCCCGTCCCCACATTATTTTTTTCCCCTCTATTGTATGGCCAAGCGGTTTGTTACTCCGTTTTAGTTTTTATCTCCTCCATTTTCCCTAACGGAGTATTGGGAAATTTTTCCTCATTAACACATATTTCTTAAACCCTTGCCCATTGGAAAACTTTTTTTATATCTTTTTTGAGGTTAACCCCCGTCCCCAGCAGATGGGCGCCTCACAATCCTAAATTCATCCCCCAAAGGAGAAAGGTGCCTTGGGGTAACTCTTCTATGTCTGATATGAGGGTTAAAGGGAAAAAAATGGGGGCGAGTTCTGTTCCTTGTGGAAAAAAGCTCTTTACAAAGGCAGCCTCCGATTTAACTCTGTTGACCACTACTCTTTGTGTTCGATTTTTTAGGAAGTTGAAGATCCATCTCCCCACTTTCCCAGTTATTCCTTTAGCACGTATTTTATGGGCTATTACGCCATGATCGCATTTGTCAAATGCTTTTGCAAAGTCTGTGTATATTACATCTGCATTCTGATTTTCTTCCAGTGCATCCAAGGCCATGTCATAGTGATCCAGTAGTTGTGAGAGGCAGGAGCGACCTGCCCTGAACCCATGTTGCCCTGGAGTGTGCAGATTTTGGGAATCCAGGTGATATCATTTTTGTTATAAAATATATCTTTCTCGTTACAAGATATATCATTCATGTTACAAGATATATCATTCATGTTACGAGATATATCATTCATGTTACAAGATATATCATTCATGTTACAAGATATATCATTCATGTTACAAGATATATCATTCATGTTACAAGATATATCATTCATGTTACAAGATATATCATTCATGTTACAAGTTACATAAGAACATAAGAAAGAAGGAACACTGCAACATGCCTACTGACACATGCGAAGCAGGCCCATGTTTCCCCCCCGGATTAACCCAATGACCCACCCAGTCTGGTCACCTCCACTCAAGGATCATAACCACTCCCACACATCACAACAACCACTCCCACACAACACAACAACCACTCCCACACATCACAAACAACCACTCCCACACATCACAACAACCACTCCCACGCAACACAACAACCACTCCCACACATCACAACAACCACTCCCACGCAACACAACAACCACTCCCACACATCACAACAACCACTCCACGCAACACAACAACCACTCCCACACATCACAACAACCACTCCCACGCAACACAACAACCACTCCACACATCACAACAACCACTCCCACGCAACACAACAACCACTCCCACACATCACAACAACCACTCCCACAATCACAACAACCACTCCCACACATCACAACAATCACTCCCACACATCACAACAACCACTCCCACACATCACAACAACCACTCCCACACATCACAACAACCACTCCCACGCAACACAACAGACACTCCCAGACATCACAACAACCACTCCCACACATCACAACAACCACTCCCACACAACACAACAACCACTCCCACACATCACAACAGACACTCCCACACATCACAACAGACACTCCCACACATCACAACAGACACTCCCACACAACACAACAGACACTCCCACACAACACAACAACCACTCCCACACATCAAACAGACACTCCCACACAACACAACAACCACTCCCACACAACCAAACAGACACTCCCACACAACACAACAAAACCCCTCCCACACAACACAACAACCACTCCCACACATCACAACAGACACATCCCACACAACACAACAACCACTCCCACACATCACAACAACCACTCCACACATCACAACAGACACTCCCACACAACACAACAACCACTCCCCACACAACACAACAACCACTCCCACACAAACAACAGACACTCCCAGACATCACAAACAACCACTCCACGCAACACAACAGACACTCCCAGACATCACAACAACCACTCCCACACAACACAACAGACACTCCACACATCACAACAACCACTCCCACACAACACAACAACCACTCCCACACAACACAACAACCACTCCCACACATCACAACAACCACTCCCACACAACACAACAACCACTCCCACACAACACAACAACCACTCCCACACAACACAACAACCACTCCCACACATCACAACAACCACTCCCCACACAAAACAACAACCACTCCCACACATCACAACAGACACTCCCACACATCACAACAACCACTCCCACACAACACAACAACCACTCCCACACATCACAACAGACACTCCCACACATCACAACAACCACTCCCACACATCACAACAACCACTCCCACACAACACAACAACCACTCCCACACATCACAACAGACACTCCCACACATCACAACAGACACTCCCACACATCACAACAACCACTCCCACACACACAACAACCACTCCCACACACACAACAACCACTCCCACACATAACCACTCCCACGCAACACAACAACCACTCCCACACATCACAACAACCACTCCCACACAACACAACAACCACTCCCACACATCACAACAGACACTCCCACACATCACAACAGACACTCCCACACATCACAACAACCACTCCCACACACACAACAACCACTCCCACACATAACCACTCCCACGCAACACAACAACCACTCCCACACATCACAACAACCACTCCCACACAACACAACAACCACTCCCACACATCACAACAACCACTCCACACAACACAACAACCACTCCCACACATCACAACAACCACTCCCACACAACACAACAACCACTCCCACACATCACAACAGACACTCCCACACATCACAACAACCACTCCCACACACACAACAACCACTCCCACACATAACCACTCCCACGCAACACAACAACCACTCCCACACATCACAACAACCACTCCCACACAACACAACAACCACTCCCACACAACACAACAACCACTCCCACACACAAACAACCACTCCCACACAACACAACAACCACTCCCACACAACACAACAACCACTCCCACACAACACAACAACCACTCCCACACATCACAACAACCACTCCCACACAACACAACAACCACTCCCACACAACACAACAACCATCCCACACAACACAACAACCACTCCCACACAACACAACAACCACTCCCACACAACACAACAACCACTCCCACACAACACAACAACCACTCCCACACAACACAACAACCACTCCCACACATCACAACAACCACTCCCACACAACACAACAACCACTCCCACACAACACAACAACCACTCCCACACAACACAACAACCACTCCCACACAACACAACAACCACTCCCACACAACACAACAACCACTCCCACACATCACAACAACCACTCCCACACAACACAACAACCACTCCCACAAACACAACAACCACTCCCACACATAACCACTCCCACACATCACAACAGACACTCCCACACATCACAACAATCACTCCCACACACACAACAACCACTCCCACACATAACCACTCCCACACATCACAACAGACACTCCCACACATCACAACAATCACTCCCACACACACAACAACCACTCCCACACATAACCACTCCCACACATCACAACAGACACTCCCACACATCACAACAATCACTCCCACACACACAACAACCACTCCCACACATAACCACTCCCACACATCACAACAACCACTCCCACACACACAACAACCACTCCCACACATAACCACTCCCACACATCACAACAGACACTCCCACACATCACAACAACCACTCCCACACACTACAACAACCACTCCCACACATAACCACTCCCACACATCACAACAGACACTCCCACACATCACAACAATCACTCCCACACACACAACAACCACTCCCACACATAATAACCACTCCCACACATCACAACAGATACTCCCACACATCACAACAACCACTCATAGCCTGGGAACGACTTCAAAGTAAAAGTAACAGACAAGAAACATGAATTTGATGTGTGTGTGTGTGTGTGTGTGTGTGTGTGCGCTCACCTATTTGTGGTTGCAGGGGTCGATACACAGCTCCTGGCCCAGCCATATCACTGATCGCTACTAGGTCCTCTCTCTCCCTGCTCCATTAGCTTTATCATACCTCGTCTTAAAACTATGTATGGTGCCTGCCTCCACTACATCCCTTGCCAGACTACTCCACTTACCTACAACTCTATGACCAAAGAAATACTTCCTAACATTTTTTTGACTCATCGGAGTCATACAACTTCCAACTGTTACCCCTTGTTTCTGAGTCCCATCTCTGGAACATCCTATCTCTGTCCACCTTGTCAATTCCTCGCAGTAGTTTGTATGTCGTTATCATGTCTCCCCTAACCTTCCTGTTCTCCAGTGTCGTCAGGCCGATTTCTTTTAACCTTTCTTCGTAGGACATTCCCCTTGGCTCTGGAACAAACCTTGCTGCAAACCTTTGCACTTTCTCTAATTTCTTGACGTGCTTGACCAGGTGTGGGTTCCAAATTGGTGCTGCATACTTCAGCATGGGCCTGACGTATATGGTGTACAGAATCTTGAACGATCCCTTACTGAGGTATCGAAACGCTATTCTCTGGTTTGCCAGATGCCCGTATGCTGCAGCAGTTATCTGATTGATGTGCGCCTCGGGAGATGTGCTCGGTATTATACTCACCTCAAGATCCTTTTCCTTACGTGAGGTTTGCAGTCTTTGGTCACCAAGCCTATACTCTGTCTGCGGTCTTCTTTGCCCTTCCCTGGTCTTCATGATTTTGCATTTGGTGGGGTTAAATTCGAAGAGAAAGTTGCTGGACCAAGCTTCCAGCCTGTCCAGGTCTATTTGTAGTCCTGCCTGGTCCTCATCTGATTTAATTCTCCTCATTAAGTTCACATCATCTGCAAACAGGGACACCTCTGAGTCTATTCCTTCCATCATGTCATTTACATATACCAAGAACAGCACTGGTCCTATGACTGACCCCTGTGGGACCCCGCTTGTCACAGGCGCCCACTGTGACACCTCGTCACGTACCATAACTCGATGTTGCCTCCCTGTCAGGTATTCTCTGATCCATTGCAGTGCCCTTCCTGCTATACGTGCCTGATCCTCCAGCTTCTATACTAATCTCTTGTGAAGAACTATGTCAAAGGCCTTCTTGCAGTCCAAGAAAATGCAATCTA
Organism: Cherax quadricarinatus; assembly: GCF_026875155.1. Taxonomy (NCBI): domain Eukaryota; kingdom Metazoa; phylum Arthropoda; class Malacostraca; order Decapoda; family Parastacidae; genus Cherax; species Cherax quadricarinatus. The sequence goes on along the minus strand of NC_069400.1, from coordinate 124,209,957 downwards.
CTCACCCCTCTCTCTCTCTTGTCTTACTTCCGTTACTTTGTCATAAAACGCCAGTAGGTTTGTGACACAGGATTTGCCTTCCATGAATCCGTGCTGGTTGCCGTTTATAAGCTTGTTCCGTTCTAGGTGCTCCAAAACTCTGTGTGTGTGTGTGTGTGTGTGTGTGTGTGTGTGTGTGTGTGTGTGTGAACACCGTATCTCCTAGAGCTTCGCTACTATAACGGTACAGAAACTACGAAGCTATAACTATAAAGAAAAAAATAAGTGGCTGAGAGGAGACAGAGCCACGACGTACAAAATACTCGGGCGCAGAAATCTAGAAAGCAAAGTGGGAATACGCATTTACTACTGGATGGAGAGTGAACAATACCCAGGTGAGTCATGGAGACACTGGGAAAAACTATAACCTTAGTGCAGTACCCAGAAGTGCAGAGCAGTGGTGAACAACATGGTGTTCACTGCTGCCACAAACATGGTGTTCACTGCTGCCACAAACATGGTGTTCACTGCTGCCACAAACATGGTGTTCACTGCTGCCACAAACATGGTGTTCACTGCTGCTACAAACATGGTGTTCACTGCTGCTACAAACATGGTGTTCACTGCTGCTACAAACATGGTCACTGCTGCTACAAACATGGTGTTCACTGCTGCCACAAACATGGTGTTCACTGCTGCCACAAACATGGTGTTCACTGCTGCTACAAACATGGTGTTCACTGCTGCTACAAACATGGTCACTGCTGCCACAAACATGGTGTTCACTGCTGCCACAAACATGGTGTTCACTGCTGCTACAAACATGGTCACTGCTGCTACAAACATGGTGTTCACTGCTGCCCACAAACATGGTGTTCACTGCTGCTACAAAACATGGTGTTCACTGCTGCTACAAACATGGTCACTGCTGCTACAAACATGGTGTTCACTGCTGCCACAAACATGGTGTTCACTGCTGCAACAAACATGGTGTTCACTGCTGCCACAAACATAGTGTTCACTGCTGCTACAAACATGGTGTTCACTGCTGCTACAAACATGGTCACTGCTGCTACAAACATGGTGTTCACTGCTGCCACAAACATAGTGTTCACTGCTGCAACAAACATGGTGTTCACTGCTGCCACAAACATAGTGTTCACTGCTGCCACAAACATGGTGTTCACTGCTGCCACAAACATGGTGTTCACTGCTGCTACAAACATGGTCACTGCTGCAACAAACATGGTGTTCACTGCTGCCACAAACATGGTGTTCACTGCTGCTACAAACATGGTGTTCACTGCTGCTACAAACATGGTGTTCACTGCTGCTACAAACATGGTCACTGCTGCAACAAACATGGTGTTCACTGCTGCCACAAACATGGTGTTCACTGCTGCCACAAACATGGTGTTCACTGCTGCTACAAACATGGTCACTGCTGCAACAAACAATGGTGTTCACTGCTGCCACAAACATGGTGTTCACTGCTGCTACAAACATGGTGTTCACTGCTGCTACAAACATGGTGTTCACTGCTGCTACAAACATGGTCACTGCTGCAACAAACATGGTGTTCACTGCTGCCACAAACATAGTGTTCACTGCTGCTACAAACATGGTGTTCACTGCTGCTACAAACATGGTGTTCACTGCTGCTACAAACATGGTCACTGCTGCAACAAACATGGTGTTCACTGCTGCCACAAACATGGTGTTCACTGCTGCTACAAACATGGTCACTGCTGCAACAAACATGGTGTTCACTGCTGCCACAAACATGGTGTTCACTGCTGCTACAAACATGGTCACTGCTGCAACAAACATGGTGTTCACTGCTGCCACAAACATGGTGTTCACTGCTGCTACAAACATGGTCACTGCTGCAACAAACATGGTGTTCACTGCTGCCACAAACATAGTGTTCACTGCTGCTACAAACATGGTGTTCACTGCTGCCACAAACATAGTGTTCACTGCTGCAACAAACATGGTGTTCACTGCTGCCACAAACATGGTGTTCACTGCTGCCACAAACATGGTGGTCACTGCTGCCACAAACATAGTGTTCACTGCTGCCACAAACATGGTGTTCACTGCTGCCACAAACATGGTGTTCACTGCTGCCACAAACATGGTGTTCACTGCTGCCACAAACATGGTGTTCACTGCTGCCACCAAACATGGTGTTCACTTGCTGCCAGAAACAGGGTGTTCACTGAGGGGCTGCTACAAACATGGTGTTCACTGCTGCCACAAACATGGTGTTCACTGCTGCCACAAACATGGTGTTCACTGCTGCTACAAACATGGTGTTCACTGCTGCCACAAACATGGTGTTCACTGCTGCTACAAACATGGTGTTATGCACTGCTGCCCACAAACATGGTGTTCACTGCTTGCCACAAACATGTGTATGTTCACTTCTGCCACAAACATGGTGTTCACTGCTACCACAAACATGGTGTTCACTGCTGCTACAAACATGGTGTTCACTGCTGCTACAAACATGGTGTTCACTGCTGCTACAAACATGGTCACTGCTGCTACAAACATGGTGTTCACTGCTGCCACAAACATGGTATTCACTGCTGCCACAAACATGGTGTTCACTGCTGCCACAAACATGGTGTTCACTGCTGCTACAAACATGGTGTTCACTGCTGCCACAAACATGGTGTTCACTGCTGCCACAAACATGGTGTTCACTGCTGCCACAAACATGGTGTTCACTGCTGCCACAAACATGGTATTCACTGCTGCCACAAAACAACATTATCAATCACATGTTCTGAATTTGTACGACATTTTTCCCAACAGTTCAGCACAGCTTGGAATGTCAACACGGCGGCGCTGCCAGACACCTCCACCTCGTGCTCACCAGATTTTTCAGTTCTAAAGAGCGATGCCAGCAGTACGATATCGCTCACACATTACACTACCTTCATCCGCAAAAAAAACAACGCTGCCACACGTACAATACACCACTGAACGTCACTTTCTTAACGTTTCAGCCTCTTTTTAATTTATTCTATGTTAATTTAGGCTAACTTGAACTAAGTTATGTTAGGTTAGATTAAATTAATCTATAAAAACTGTGAGAGTCAAGTTTTGAACTTCAGGAGAAACTTCGAGGTTATAAATTATACAAATTATTGTACAATTACCCAGTTTTATGAATTATTAACAAAGTTAATTATTAACAAAGTTAATAATTCATAAACAAAGTAACGAAAAATCACTTGAATAATGCTGAATATTTTACATAAAGAGTACAGAGTGAAGAGGCTACGTGCAGGCTTGGTTAATGCCTCTCGTGCAGTCGATAGGCTTCAAACCACACTGTCTCGTGCAGTCGACAGGCTTCAAACCACATTAAATAAGCAACCCACAAAGCATCCACATTATGTATGTTCGTATTTATTTTATTATTATCACACTGGCTGATTCCCACCAAGGCAGGGTGGCCCGAAAAAGAAAAACTTTCACCATCATTCACTCCATCACTGTCTTGCCAGAAGGGTGCTTTACACTACAGTTTTTAAACTGCAACATTAACACCCCTCCTTCAGAGTGCAGGCACTGTACTTCCCATCTCCAGGACTCAAGTCCGGCCTGCCGGTTTCCCTGAACCCCTTCATAAATGTTACTTTGCTCACACTCCAACAGCACGTCAAGTATTAAAAACCATTTGTCTCCATTCACTCCTATCAAACACGCTCACGCATGCCTGCTGGAAGTCCAAGCCCCTCGCACACAAAACCTCCTTTACCCCCTCCCTCCAACCTTTCCTAGGCCGACCCCTACCCCGCCTTCCTTCCACTACAGACTGATACACTCTTGAAGTTATTCTGTTTCGCTCCATTCTCTCCACATGTCCCGAACCACCTCAACAACCCTTCCTCAGCCCTCTGGACAACAGTTTTGGTAATCCCGCACCTCCTCCTAACTTCCAAACTACGAATTCTCTGCATTATATTCACACCACACATTGCTCTCAGACATGACATCTCCACTGCCTCCAGCCTTCTCGTCGCTGCAACATTCATCACCCATGCTTCACACCCATATAAGAGCGTTGGTAAAACTATACTCTCATACATTCCCCTCTTTGCCTCCAAGGACAAAGTTCTTTGTCTCCAGAGACTCTTAAGTGCACCACTCACCCTTTTCCCCTCATCAATTCTATGATTCACCTCATCTTTCATAGACCCATCCGCTGACACGTCCACTCCCAAATATCTGAATACATTCACCTCCTCCATACTCTCTCCCTCCAATCTGATATCCAATCTTTCATCACCTAATCTTTTTGTTATCCTCATAACCTTACTCTTTCCTGTATTCACTTTCAATTTTCTTCTTTTGCACACCCTACCAAATTCATCCACCAATCTCTGCAACTTCTCTTCAGAATCTCCCAAGAGCACAGTGTCATCAGCAAAGAGCAACTGTATGTTCGTATATACATAATTGCCAGTGGTAGCCTGTGGTGGCTTGTCTCGCCACTGGTGGTGCCAATGGTGGCTTGTCTCACCACTAGTGGCGCCAGTGGTGGCTTGTCTCACCACTAGTGGCGCCAGTGGTGGCTTGTCTCACCACTAGTGGCGCCAGTGGTGGCTTGTCTCACCACTAGTGGCGCCAGTGGTGGCTTGTCTCCACGGGTGGTGCCAGTGGTACCGTGTCTCACCACTGTTGGTGCCAGTGGTGGCTTGTCTCACCACTGGTGGTGCCAGTGGTAGCTTGTCTCACCACTGGTGGTGCCAGTGGTGGCTTGTCTCGCCACTGGTGGTGCCAGTGGTGGCTTGTCTCGCCACTGGTGGTGCCAATGGTGGCTTGTCTCACCACTAGTGGCGCCAGTGGTGGCTTGTCTCACCACTAGTGGCGCCAGTGGTGGCTTGTCTCACCACTAGTGGCGCCAGTGGTGGCTTGTCTCACCACTAGTGGCGCCAGTGGTGGCTTGTCTCCACGGGTGGTGCCAGTGGTACCGTGTCTCACCACTGTTGGTGCCAGTGGTGGCTTGTCTCACCACTGGTGGTGCCAGTGGTAGCTTGTCTCACCACTGATGGTGCCAGTGGTGGCTACAACATCAATACCAGTTCTCTGTTAACTGATCTTATTAGGAGGTCTGGTGAATGAGTCAGACGGTGTAGATATATTCTCTCTCTCTGCTAGAAAAATGACAGGATGGATAATGAGAACCTTCAAAACTAGGGAGGCCAAGCCCATGATGACACTCTTCAGGTCACTTGTTCTATCTACGCTGGAATATTGCTGCACACTACAAGCACCTTTCAAGGCAGGTGAAATTGCCGACCTAGAAAATGTACAGAGAACTTTCACGGCGCGCATAACGGAGATAAAACACCTCAATTACTGGGAGCGCTTGAGGTTCCTAAACCTGTATTCCCTGGAACGCAGGAGGGAGAGATACATGATTATATACACCTGGAAAATCCTAGAGGGACTAGTACCGAACTTGCACACGAAAATCACTCACTACGAAAGCAAAAGAACTTGGCAGACGATGCACCATCCCCCAATGAAAGCAGGGGTGTCACTAGCACGTAAGAGACCATACAATAAGTGTCAGGGGCCCGAGACTGTTCAACTGCCTCCCAGCACACAAAAGGGGGGATTACCAACAACCCCTGGCAGTCTTCAAGCTGGCACTGGACAAGCACCTAAAGTCAGTTCCTGATCAGCCGGGCTGTGGCTCGTACGTTGGTTTGCGTGCAGCCAGCAGCAACAGCCTGGTTGATCAGGCGCTGATCCACCAGGAGGCCTGGTCACAGACCGGGCCGCGGGGGCGTTGACCCCCGGAACTCTCTCCAGGTAAACTCTCTCTCTCTCTCTCTCTCTCTCTCTCTCTCTCTCTCTCTCTCTCTCTCTCTCTCTCTCTTTATCTCTCTCACTGTAACGCACACTAGGTGAGGGCAGCACGGACACTCCACATTGTTAATGATCGTTCTGGTGTTAACTACACCTTGTGTCTGGTTAAAATGATAAATTACCACTTAACCAAGCATCACAGTGTTCTCAAGTCTCTCGCCACTTTAAACGGCTTAAACACAAGATGTTAATCTCGTTACATATGCAAATATATGAATAATTGTACAAGATTACATAGCAGCCAAGTGATGGTGAATGTGTTTTCTTCTGTGGCCCTTACTGGGAACATTATATATTATATATATATATATATTTTATATATATATATATATATATATATATATATATATATATATATATATATATATATATATATATATATATATATGTGATGAATGGTTTGAAAAACCGACAAGTTGAAGATTGAGACACTTATGCAGCATATTGGAATCTTTATTCAGGAAACGTTTCGCCACACAGTGGCTTCATCAGTCCAATACAAAGAGGAAGGCGTAAGGAGAGGAGGACTATGAGGTAATCAGTCCCTCAACCTGGAGTCGATGTGTTCAGTCCATCAATCTTGTAGAATGTACAGCATAGGGCCGTAGACGTGGCTTATATACTGTAGTGAGGTGAGGTGAAGCAGGCGTAGGCGGGGTCATAGTGGTACCATCCACTAGTCGAAGTAGGTCTTCGTCCAAAGGTTGAACAAGTGTTGAAGAATTCTTTGTAACAAGATCCAGGTTGAGGGACTGATTACCTCATACTCCTTCTCTCCTTACGCCTTCCTCTTTGTATTGGACTGATGAAGCCACTGTGTGGCGAAACGTTTCCTGAATAAAGATTCCCATATGCTGCATAAGTGTCTCAATCTTCAACTTGTCGGTTTTTCAAACCATTCATCACAACTGTCAGACACTGCAGCATCATGGGATCTTGTTACAAAGAATTCTTCAACACTTGTTCAACCTTTGGACGAAGACCTACTTCGACTAGTGGATGGTACCACTATGACCCCGCCTACGCCTGCTTCACCTCACCTCACTACAGTATATAAGCCACGTCTACGGCCCTATGCTGTACATTCTACAAGATTGATGGACTGAACACATCGACTCCAGGTTGAGGGACTGATTACCTCATACTCCTCCTCTCCTTACGCCTTCCTCTTTGTATTGGACTGATGAAGCCACTGTGTGGCGAAACGTTTCCTGAATAAAGATTCCCATATGCTGCATAAGTGTCTCAATCTTCATATATATATATGCAAGGAATTCGCGAGAGCAGGCGAAATATACACAAACAGTGATCTCTGGCTGAAGGAGACTCGAACCTACGAACCTTAGGACAAGGTACGCAGTGCTTAACCAATCTACCCACACTGGACAATACCTTGGCATGTAGCATGCGCTACACGTTTGATCCAAGGCAGCCAGCTTTCAGGGAGAAGGCTTACAGCTTTTCATCTCATCCCCTGCATGATGAACAATGCAAATCTCTAGCTTATATATATATATATATATATATATATATATATTTTATATATATATATATATATATATATATATATATAATATATATATATATATATAAACAAGAGGCTAGACAGACAGTGCAGGATACCTCACTCATTAAGTGTAAAGGGACCACAACTACTCAACACACTCCCTTCGTGAGTAAGGTGAATTATGAAGAATCCCTTAGCTGTCACCCAATGAGAACTCCATAAATTTCTCAAGTTAGTTCCTTATCAGTCGGGCTATGATGCATACATTGGACTGAGGGCGAAGGGCACAAGCATATCAGGCTGTGGTTCGTACGTTGGTTTGCGTGCGGCCAGCAATAACAGCCTCGTTGATCAGGCCCTGATCCACCGGGAGGCCTGGTCGTGAACCGGGCCGCGGGGGCGTTCATCCCCGGAATGCCCTCCAGGTAGACTCCAGGTGACCTCGGAAGTGACTAGTAACCTGCAGGTACAGTAACTTATCTCGTCTGAAGCAAGATAGGGTTTATCCTGATCTATCTAAAGCAAGATAGGGTTTATCTAAAGTAAGTCCTATACAGTCTAAAGCAAGAAAGGGTTTATCTACAACAAGGTGGGTAGTGTCTACGAGTGTGGGGATGGCTTGTGAACGCTGGTGTTGTGTTAAACAAGGAGAGGCAGGTTTAAGGTAAGTGGTACCCGTGTTGACACAACCTCAGAGCTCTTACGAGCCACCTGCACTAAGAAACTCCCTGAGGTAAACAAGGGTGATGTGGTTGGCTTCACCGTGAACAAAAATGTCAGACCTTGCTCACGGTCTGACGACTTAATTATAATTAGTATAATTGACTGGAGTAATCGCCTTCACTCAGCCAGTAGGTTGATCACTGCACTGGTTCTATCTACCGCATCACTTATCTTTCAGAACGATCTTGTTATAAGAAAGGGACACAGCAAGGCTTGGAAAGTCAGGGCGAAATTCAATATATGATAAACATATCAACATTTAAGAAAGTTTAACTTTATACAGTTCACAACCTACATAGGAATGAACAGTATTATTGGAGATAGTCTTAGGACCATTAGATTTTGCTGCTGAAGTGGCTAGTTTATTGTGCACCTCATGTCCATCCTGTGGATGGTAGTGGCTAGTTTATTGTGCGCCTCATGTCCATCCTGTGGATGGCAGTGGTTAGTTTATTGTGAACCTCATGTCCATCCTGCGGATGGTAGTGGCTAGTTTACTTTGTACCTCATGTCCATCCTGTGGATGGTAGTGGCTAGTTTACTTTGTACCTCATGTCCATCCTGTGGATGGTAGTGGCTAGTTTATTGTGCACCTCATGTCCATCCTGTGGATGGTAGTGGCTAGTTTACTTTGTACCTCATGTCCATCCTGTGGATGGTAGTGGATAGTTTATTGTGCACCTCATGTCCATCCTGTGCATGGTAGTGGATAGTTTATTGTGCACCTCATGTCCATCCTGTGGATGGGAGTGGATAGTTTATTTTGCGCCTCATGTCCATCCTGTAGATGGTAGTGGCTAGTGATTGTGCACCTCATGTCCATCCTGTGGACGGTAATGGCTAGTTCATTGTGCACCTCATGTCCATCCTGTGGATGGTAGTGGCTAGTTTATTGTGCACCTCATGTCCATCCTGTGGATGGTAGTGGCTAGTTTATTGTGAACCTCATGTCCATCCTGTGGATGGCAGTGGTTAGTTTATTGTGAACCTCATGTCCATCCTGTGGATGGTAGTGGCTAGTTCATTGTACACCTCATGTCCATCCTGTGGACGGCAATGGCTAGTTCACTGTGCACCTCATGTCCATCCTGTGGATGGTCTCAGTAGTAGTACCAGTTCCTAGTAACCAGTTACCATTAACCAGTGTACCAGTAGATGACTCACTGCCAACCGTCTCTGCGTGAATCACTGACTGTATTCATATTGCTGCTGACCTAGCAGGATTTCAAACACCCCCTCACATATGGGCACTGTGAGTAGTCAGTCTTACGATAGAGAGCAGAGAGGTAGGCCGGCTGTGGCGCTTCCCATACTTCCGTCGTTATAATATAAGTACTACCAGCCTACGTGAGTATTTTTACCCTATCCACGTTTTCGAAACCCACATGACAATGGCAGTGGTTAGTTTATTGTGCACCTCATGTCCATTCTGTGGATGGTTGTGGCTAGTTTATTGTGCGCCTCATGTCCATCCTGTGGATGGTAGTGGATAGTTTACTGTTCACCTCATGTCCATCCTGTGGATGGCAGTGGTTAGTTTATTGTGCACCTCATGTCCATCCTGTGGATGGTAGTGGGTAGTTTACTGTTCACCCTCATGTTTCCCTCCTGTGGATGGGAGTGGGATAGTTTATTGTGCACCTCATGTCCATCCTGTGGATGGTAGCGGCTAGTTTATTGTGCACCTCATGTCCATCCTGTGGATGGTAGTGGATAGTTCATTGTGCACCTCATGTCCATCCTGTAGATGGTAGCGGCTAGTTTACTGTGTACCTCATGTCCATCCTGTGGATGGTAGTGGATAGTTTATTGTGCACCTCATGTCCATCCTGTGGATGGTAGTGGATAGTTTATTGTGCGCCTCATGTCCATCCTGTAGATGGTAGCGGCTAGTTTACTTTGTACCTCATGTCCATCCTGTGGATGGTAGTGGATAGTTTATTGTGCACCTCATGTCCATCCTGTGGACGAGAGTGGACAGTTTACTGTGCACTTCATATCCATCCTGTGGATGGTAGTGCAAGAACCATATGGACACACAAAAGGCCTGAGAACTAGGCCCCGAGATGGTTAACAAGAGTACATCTGGATATACATCAACAATTTGTCTTATCTGTTGTAAGATAATTGAGGACATTTGGGGATTTTTTGTACTCTCAGTGTACTCAGGCAAGCTGTTGACAGAGTTGTGGTTCAGAGTAGCTCTTCCCCGGCTCTGTCGTGGTGTAAACAGGCATGTGTGTTGAATGTTACTTTCTATGTACAGATCAATGAATAACTTTATCAACCTAGAGCTCTACAAAAAACGAAGCTCCACACCTATCACCTCCCCACCACACTTATCACCTCCCCATCACACTTATCACCTCCCCACCACACTTATCACCTCCCCACCACACTATATGACCTCCCCACCACACTTATCACCTCCCCTCACACTTATCACCTCCCCACCACACTGTATCACTTCCTCCACCACACTTTATCACCCTCCCCACCACACTTATCACCTCCCCACCAAAACTTATCACCTCCCACCACACTATCACCTCCCCACCACACTTATCACCTCCCCACACACTTATCACCTCCCCAACCCCTTTAAATCACCTCCCCACCACACTTATCACCTCCCCACCACACTTATCACCTCCCCACCACACCTATCACCTCCCCACCACACCTATCACCTCCCCACCACACTTATCACCTCCCACACACCTATCACCTCTCCAGCCACACCTATCACCTCCCCAGCACCCCTATCACATCCCACCACACTTATCACTCCCCAGCACACCTATCACGCCCTCCACCACACTTATCACCTCCCCAGCACACCTGTCACCTCCCCAGCACACCTATCACCTCCACAGTACACCTTATCACATCCCCAGTACACCTATCACCTCCCCAGCACACCTACCAACTCACCTACCACCTTATCACCTCCCCTGCACACTATCACCTCCCCGTACCCCTTGTCACCTCCCCAGAAACACCTACCAACTCACACCTCCACTTATCACCTCCCCAGCACACCTATCACCTCCCCACCACACTTATCACCTCCACAGCACACCTATCAACTCCCCACCACACTTATCAACTCTCCAACGCACCTATCAACTCCCTACCACACCTATTACTCCCCAACATACCTATCAACTTCCTACCATACCTATTACTCCCCAGTACACCTATCAACTCGCCTACAGCCCTTTCTCTCCCCTCCGGCACATGTTTCAGCCATTCTCGCGTCTCCCCTCGTACTCTTCCCCCTTTCTTCCATTTTCGCTCTTCCCTCTGTCTTCGTCTCCCCTCTGTCTCCCTCCTCCGCACAAGCATGACTCATCAGTTCCAACTTCCCTCAGATCTCAATAACAAGCAGGAACACAGGCAGACAAGCAGGTACACAAGCAGACAAGCAGGTACACAAGCAGACAAGCAGGTACACAAGCAGACAAGCAGGTACATAAGCAGACAAGCAGGTACACAAGCAGATAAGCAGATACACAAGCAGACAAGCAGGTACATTCAGCTACATAAGCAGACAAGCAGGTACACAAGCAAACAAGCAGGTACACAAGCAGACAAGCAGGTACATAAGCAGACAATCAGGTACATAAGCAGACAAACAGGTACACAAGCAGACAAACAGGTACACAAGCAGACAATCAGGTACACAAGCAGACAAGCAGGTACACAAGCAGACAAGCAGGTACACAAGGAGTATGAAAGAAGCAAGGGGAGGGGGAAGTTGTTAGTTCAATGCACCTGTGCCAATACTGCTCAGTACTACTCAATAACAACTACTGTGACACTAGAGAGAAGAGAAGAGAGAGAGATGAGAGAGAGAGGGGAGAGGAGGAGGAGTAGAGAAGAGAAGAGAGAGTGAGAAGAGAGAAACTAGTTGAAGAGAGAGAGAGAGAGAAGAGGAGAGAGAGAGGGAGAGAGAGAGAGAGAGAGAGAGGAGAGAGAGAGGGAGAGAGAGGAGAGAGAGAGAGGAAGAGAGAGAGAGAGAGGAAGGGGAGAGAGAGAGAGAGAGAGAGAGAGAGAGAGAGAGAGAGAGAGAAACACTGAGTGGTTATCCACTGAGAGTTAGCTCCCTTAACTCAAGGTGTCGAGTTTCTGAAAATATTGTGTTTGGTCTGGGACAGAGTGAGCAGGCGCCTCTGAAGGTAACCTTGATGAACACTAAGGTAGCAAAGTAACCTTGATGAACACTAAGGTAGCAAAGTAACTTTAATTAACACTAAGGTAGCAAGGTAACCTTATAACACTAAGGTAGCAAAGTAACCTTGATGAACACTAAGGTAGCAAAGTAACCTTGATGAACACTAAGGTAGCAAAGTAACCTTGATGAACACTAAGGTAGCAAAGTAACCTTGATGAACACTAAGGTAGCAAGTAACTTAATTACCACTAAGGTAGCAAAGTAACCTTAATTAACACTAAGGTAGCAAAGTAACCTTGATGAACACTAAGGTAGCAAAGTAACCTTAATTAACACTAAGGTAGCAAAGTAACCTTGATTAACACTAAGGTAGCAAAGTAACCTTAATTAACACTAAGGTAGCAAAGTAACCTTAATTAACACTAAGGTAGCAAAGTAACCTAATTAACACTAAGGTAGCAAAGTAACCTTATTAACACTAAGGTAGCAAAGTAACCTTATTAACACTAAGGTAGCAAAGTAACCTTAATTAACACTAAGGTAGCAAAGTAACTTTAATTAACACTAAGGTAGCAAAGTAACTTTAATTAACACTAAGGTAGCAAAGTAACCTTAATTAACACTAAGGTAGCAAAGTAACCTTGATGAACACTAAGGTAGCAAAGTAACCTTGATGAACACTAAGGTAGCAAAGTAAACCTGTAGATAACCTAAGGTAGCAAAGTAACCTTAATTAACACTAAGGTAGCAAAGTAACTTTAATTAACACTAAGGTAGCAAAGTAACTTTAATTAACACTAAGGTAGCAAAGTAACCTTAATTAAACACTAAGGTAGCAAAGTAACCTTAATTAACACTAAGGTAGCAAAGTAACCTTAATTAACACTAAGGTAGCAAAGTAACCTTAATTAACACTAAGGTAGCAAAGTAACCTTAATTAACACTAAGGTAGCAAAGTAACCTTAATTAACACTAAGGTAGCAAAGTACCTTAATTAAACTAAGGTAGCAATAGTAACTTAATTAACACTAAGGTAGCAAAGTAACCTTAATTAACACTTAAGGTAGCAAAGTAACCTTAATTAACACTAAGGTAGCAAAGTAACCTTAATTACACTAAGGTAGCAAGTAACTTAATTAACCCCTAAGGTAGCAAAGTAACCTTAATTAACACTAAGGTAGCAAGTAACCTTATTAAACACTAAGGTAGCAAAGTAACCTTAAACACTAAGGTAGCAAGTAACCTTTAATTAACACTAAGGGAGCAAAGTAACCTTAATTAACCCCTAAGGTAGCAAAGTAACCTTATTAACACTAAGTAGCAAAGTAACCTTAATTAACACCTAAGGTAGCAAAGTAAACCCTTTAAATTTAAAACTAAGGTAGCAAAGTAACTTAATTAACACTAGGTAGCAAAGTAACCTTAATTAACACTAAGGTAGCAAAGTAACCTTAATTAACACTAAGGTAGCAAAGTAACCTTAATTAACACTAAGGTAGCAAAGTAACCTTAATTAACACTAAGGTAGCAAGTAACTTATTAACACTAAGGTAGCCAAAGTAACCTTAATTAACACTAAGGTAGCAAAGTAACCTTAATTAACACTAAGGTAGCAAAGTAACCTTAATTAACACTAAGGTAGCAAAGTAACCTTAATTAACACTAAGGTAGCAAAGAAACCCTTTAATTAACACAAAGGAAAGCAAAGTAACCTTAATTAACACTAAGGTAGCAAAGTAACCTTAATTAACACTGTTAGAATTATAACCCAAATTCATCTACTCAGACTTCAGAAAGTTTTACACATTTCATTCCCTTCATTGTGTTGTTTCTGAAGAAGTTTCTGCTATTGCAACATGAAAGGCCTCGAGCAACATCATTATTATCCACCCCCCCACACACTCGTAGTTGCAGTGCATTGTTGACAGCCGCTCGTTTGAGATTGTTGCATAATATATATATAATATATATTTTAATATATATAATATATTATATATATATTATATATATTTTAATATATGATGTCTGTGACCAGCTACAAGAGTTTCTTTACTTTCGAAACCTGAATTGAGGCCAGATTTCACTGTTAACTGGCAGGCCCACCAGGCTGTTATTACCAGCGGCCAGCAGGCACACAACCCTAACAACTTGCCTGCCAAGACACTGGCAGCAGCGAGATACAAACACCAAAACTAATTCTGTATAACTATAAACCTCGAACGCTTTAGTACCAAATATCAAGCATTTTTTTTCCAAACACCAGTTCCTTCAGCATCATGACAGAGTGATGCGACACTGGCGGACAGGAGCCATGGGTGAGGGACTTGATAACGACGTATAAATACTGAGAGGAATTGACAAGATGGACAGGGCCAGAATGTTTCAGAGATGTGACACAGTAACAAGGGGTCACAACTGGAGCTGAAAACTCCGATGAGCCACAGGGATGTTAGGAAGTATTTCTCCAGTCATAGAGTTGTCAGGACGTGGAACAATTTGGAGAATGATGTAGTGTAGGCAGGATCCATACATAGCTTTAAGAAGAAGTACAATAAAGATCCTTTAGCAGGGCAAGAGTGGACCTAGTAGCCACCAGAGGCAAGGCCAGGAGCTGTGACCCAACCCCTCCAACCACAAACAGGCGAATACGAGGAGAGAAATACATTTCCACACACAACCCCATCACTCACTTCCTGTACGATCCTCTGTTAGTGTACAGACACATCAGGGATCAAACGATCCTCACCTGAGCCAAATTCTAGTTGCGTATAGTCATACCTGAGTCCATTTGAATTATGTGTTGTGGTCAGCTGAAGGCAAAAGTGAAATCACAGAACGGGTAGGACTGAACAAATGGCCAGCTAGTCCTTAAAATTCAAGAGGCCAGTGCTCTAACCACTGGTCCGTGCCGGCCTAACAAGGGTTCGATCCCCAATCGTTTTATTATGATTTCGTGAGTTAAAAATTAAATGTTTCTCCCGAAGCAGCTGTAGTAGATGTGGTTGCATCCACTTGTGTATGTAGCGGCCCCACCACCAGTGTTGGCTTGACCTGTGATAGACTGACCAGTGGTGGCTCAACCAGTAGTAGACTGAGCGGTGGTGGCTTGACCAGGGGTGGCTCGACCAGTGGTGGCTCAACCAGTGATAGACTGACCAGTGGTGGCTCAACCAGTAGTAGATTGAGCGGTGGTGGCTTCACCAGGGGTGGCTCAACAGGTGGTACATTGACCAGTGGTGGCTCAACCAGTGATAGATTGACCGGTGGTGGCTTGACCAGGAGTAACTCGACCAGTGGTGGCTCAACCAGTGGTAGACTGACCAGTGGTGGATTGACCGGTGGTGGCTTGGCCAGGGGTAGCTTAACCAGCGGTGGCTTAACCAGTGGTGGCTTAACCAGTGGTGGCTTGACCAGTGGTGGCTTGACCAGTGGTGGCTTGACCAGTAGTAAGCCACTGGTTTTACGACTGGGACGGGATAAACAGCCATCACTGGCGTCTTCCCGAGTAATACAACGTTGTGGTCACCATTGTGTGGGACAACAGTGGCTGTTTGTAGGGCAACAGTGGCTGTTTGTAGGGCAACAGTGGCTGCTTGTAGGGCAACAGTGGCTGCTTGTAGGGCAACAGTGGCTGCTTGTAGGGAAACAGTGGCTGCTTGTAGGGCAACAGTGGCTGTTTGTAGGGCAACAGTGGCTGTCTGTAGGGCAACAGTGGCTGTTTGTAGGGCAACAGTGGCTGTTTGTAGGGCAACAGTGGCTGCTTGTAGGGCAACAGTGGCTGCTTGTAGGGCAACAGTGGCTGCTTGTAGGGCAACAGTGGCTGCTTGTAGGGCAACAGTGGCTGTTTGTGGGGCAACAGTGGCTGCTTGTAGGGCAACAGTGGCTGCTTGTAGGGAAACAGTGGCTGCTTGTAGGGCAACAGTGGCTGTCTGTAGGGCAACAGTGGCTGTTTGTAGGCAACAGTGGCTGTTTGTAGGGCAACAGTGGCTGTTTGTAGCAACAGTGGCTGAGGCTGCTTGTAGGGCAACAGTGGCTGCTTGTAGGGCAACAGTGCTGCTTGTAAGGCAACAGTGCTGCTTGTAGGGCAACAGTGGCTGCTTGTAGGGCAACAGTGGCTGCTTGTAGGGCAACAGTGGCTGCTTGTAGGGCAACAGTGGCTGTTTGTGGGGCAACAGTGGCTGCTTTGTAGGGGCAACAGTGGCTGTTTGTGGGGCAACAGTGGCTGTTTGTGGGGCAACAGTGGCTGTTTGTGGGCACAGTGGCTGTTTGTGGGGCAACAGTGGCTGTTTGTGGGGCAACAGTGGCTGTTTGTGGGGCAACAGTGGTTCCTGAATTAGCTTGCATGATCACAGCCACAACCATAACAATAACCATAAGAACATCAACAACCACCACCACAATAACATCAACAACCACCACCACAATAACAACACCTCCACCACAATAACAGCAACAACCACCAGGACTGGGGTTCCTTCTGAGTCAGCTAGTGGGAGTGTGGAGGGATGTGCAGGTGTGTCGTGTTCTGCAGGTACATCTCTTAGAGGGGAGGAACCCCCAGGGGCAATGCTTCTTCCCAGGGGACTGACTCCCCCACACCGGACGCCGTCGTCTGGTAAATATCTTATATATCATGACTTCCCTCCCATTTCCACCCCCCCATCTCTGTATACACCTCAACCCTATTGTTCTTCCCCGCCCCTCCTAAGTCTGGGACCGGGACGAGGGGGCGATGATCGACGGAACCGGTTACAGGTAGATTACAGGTGAGTACACTAACCTACTTCTTAGACTACCATACTTTCCACCATCGTCTATTCTATACTCTACTATTCCCTCCTCCCGTTCTACCACTCCCTTCCATCGCCCCTTCCCATCTAACGTATTATCTATATTCTGGCCCCCTTTACCTTCTCGCTTATCTGTGTGGCTAGTTAATGGTCCAAGTCAGACCGAAACGTCGTCGTAAGTTTCGGTCTCCTTTGAGCGGGTTATTGTCTTGTTCCAGCCACGGAATTGTGACTTGATATTCGTTCTCTACGCTCTACACGGAAGTCAGCCCGGTGTTTCAAACGGGATTGAGCACAGCCTTCCTGACGTACGTCCAAGCTGTGGCTGTCTGTAGCTGTTTACCTCAGCAGTATACTGTCATGTCCAACCCTCAGAGCACGCACCTCACATTGGCTGTCTACTCACCTCACGTTGACTCTCTACTCACGTCATGTTGACTGTTTCTCGCCTCACCCTGGCTGTCTACTCACACTAGTGAGTCTTGACTCAGCTTCCAGCTCTCTTCCGTCTGTTTCCTCACTCACTGTTTCACGATGTTTCGAGATGGACCTAAACATCGGCCAGTTTTCATTGCCAATTTGTGGGTTAGTTGTGAATTGTCCCAGTCATGGTATTGTGATGGAGAAAGAGGAAGAGAGGGAGGATGATGAGAGGTAGGTGGAGGTGGAGATGAAGGAGGAGGAGGTTAAGGAGGGGAGGGAGGATGTAATGAGTACACACACGAGTGAAAAAAGATAACACAACACCTCCACTGATGCTATCAGCGGACACAACCCTGGCTACTGTGTAGCAAGTGGTGGGGGTGTAGGAAAGGGAGTGGGTGGGGTTATGGAGGAGTGGTGGTGGGCGTAAAGGATGAAGGTGGTGGGGAATGAAGGATTGAAGGTGGTAGGGGAATGTAGAGGAGATATGAAGGAGTGTGTTTTGGAGAGGGGGTTTCCCCCACTTCCCCCTCCAGTAGGGGGGGTGTTAAAATATCGGTATCGGGATCAGTATGCGCTAATTTTGATGGCATCGATATCGGCCTAAAATCGATTATCGGTATGAACATCAGCAAAAATTCTGGTATCGTGTCGTCACTACCCTCCAACAAGCCCTGTGATCTTAAATATCTTTGTCAATCACATTTCCAGCTGTATGTGGGATGGGTTATCCTGGCAAATAGTAATTCAAAGTAACTCCAGCTCTATTGAAACTGAACCTTCGGAGCTGCTGTAGCTGCTAAACCGTTAGTGGGATACTTGACATCCTCAATGTTCTAGTGAACTCTGACATAACGGTATCTTGGTACAGAGGACATTCTCGACAACGTTACCTGGCCACTGGTTGCGAGTAAGATGGGTTGGATTTGAGAGGGACCTGCCTAGCAGGTTTGCTGCACTGCCTCTCAATGATTACCTTTCTGTTTCTACTAGTGGGCCCAACCTTTGATTATCTCTCGGAATAAAGATACCTAACTGTTGCACACGTGTCTTAATTATCAACTTGTCAGTACTGCATACCAATATCACATACCAGTGAACTCTGTCAGCTCAGCCTGATACACTTCATTACTCGATCTAAACATCCCATCCTGTGTGACGAAGTATGATTAGGAAACACAGTGTTTGTTCCCTCTCTGCAACACTCATATATGTACTTACGATGTACCTATGTTCATTTACTAATACTATATTTTCGAACTCCTTCCTCTCTCTCCTCCCGTCAACCACACTCACTAAGAGTGTTTGAATCCTTAATGGGTGAAAAAAAAAAAAGATTCAGATGCATTGCGAACATTATGAAGAGGCGGCTTTAAAGAAGAGGGTTATTGGGATTGAGAATTCTGGGAATTAAAGGAAGCACTGAAGATTCCAAGGGTCAAAATAAATGGGATGAAGGTTGAGAAGAATCCTGAGAGAGGATTAGAAGCTCAGGCATTTACAAAAGGTGATGGGTTGGAAAGAGGTTGGGTGGGGTTCAGAGTCTGGGAAGAAGGTTCCAACACCACAGTGCTGAGTGCTTCACCTGACAAATGGTTTTCCTCTTAGAGTGAATGGCTTTACAAGTGCCAGTGTCTGGCAGACTGTTCCTTGCAGACTGTGCCTGGCAGATAGTGCCTGGCACTTTGCCTGGTAAACTGTGCCTAGCAGACTGTGCCTGGCAGATAGTGCCTGGCAGACTTTGCCTGGTAAATTGTGCCTAGCAGACTGTGCCTGGCAGATAGTGCCTGACAGACTGTGCCTAGCAGACTGTGCCTGGCAGACAGTCCCTCCTAGATATTGCATGGCATACAGTGCCTGACAGATAGTGTCTGGCAGACAGTGTGTGGCAGACAATGCCTGGAAGACTGTGCCTAGTAGACTGTGCCTGGCAGACAGTATACACTATCATTCTCGCCTACTTCATGTCAGCAAAAATCAAAAACACCCACTAACATCTTCCCCAATGAAGGAATAGATAGCTCCAATTCCTTGAACCAAAAGCTCTTCATCTAGGCACACCACCTTCCCCCTGTCTTGAAGACACAATAGAGACATCACACACACAGTAACAATACCCCACCCACACCTTTTTATATATATATTTCTTACTCTACAAACGACTTTCACTTTCATTAAGTTTTGTGTACTTACATATATACTGCAGAAGGGGTCGAGTCCTAGCTCCTGGCCCTCTTGCCGACTGCCGGACTGACCCAACTGTTGTACATGTGTCTTATTCATCTGTCGATTTTGTACGCCATTTATAATATCACTCCTGCCTAGCTACATGGACCCTGCCATAACTAATCTTAAAATTATGTATGCCTCCTGCCTCCACTACTTCTTCGTAGAGGCTATTCTACTGCCTGACCACCCGGAGACTGAAAAATTACTTCCTGACATCTCTATGACTCATCTGTGTCTTTAGCTTCAACCTGTATCCTCATGTACCTCGTTCCCGCCTCTCAAACAATCTATCCCTTTCTACCATATTAATTACTCAGAGTATTTTACACGTTGTTATTATATCTTCCCTGGCTCTTCTCTCCTCCAGTATCGTTAGGTTCATGTGTTGCCTCTCCTCGTAGTTCATTCCCCTTGGCTCTGGAACGAGCCTCTACACTTTCTCCAGTTTCTTAACATACTTTACCAGGCGTGGCTTCCATGTTGATGTTACATACTCCAGGATGGACCTGACATATTATGTATAAAGAGTTATGAATGATTCCATTGATATTCCTGAAGGTTTTTCTTAAACTTGTCAAGCGACCATAGGGTGTAGAGGTTAATCGGTTTATGCGAGCCTTTGGCGATATGCTCGACACTATGTTCACCCCGAGGTCTTTCTCTGTGAGTGAGGTCTGCAGCCCCTGTCCTCCCGAGCCTATACTTGGCTTCTAGTCTTCTCGTTCCCTTCCACAATCTTATAATCTAGCATTTGCTGGGGTTGTATTCAAGGGCTCACTTGTCTGACCATTCTCGTAGTTCGTTTACATCCAATTGTAGCCTTTCCTTGTCCTCGGCTGTTTGTATCCTCATTATTTTTACACCATCAGGGAACAAGGATACATCTGACTTAGGACCCTCTGCTTTGTTATTCACATATACTACAAACAGTACTGGTCTTAAAACTGATCTTGTGAATCGCGATTTTTTTATTCATTTGAGTATGTTCTCTGATTTTCCTGCCTGAATCTCAAGTTTTTGCTACACTCTCTTGTGAAGTATAGTATCAAATGCCTTCTTGCAGTCTGTCTGTGTGTGTGTGTGTGTGTGTGTGTGTGTGTGTGTGTGTGTGTGTGTGTGTGTGTGTGTGTGTGTGTGTGTGGTGTGTGTGTGTGTGAGTGGTGTGTGTGTTGCGTGTGTGTATGTGTGTGTGTACTTGTACCAGTGATGTGGTGTGTGCGTACCAGTGGTGTGTAAATGTACCAATGGTGTGTGTATATATACCAGTGGTGTATACTCACCTATCTGTGGTTGCAGGGGTCGATTCATAGCTCCTTTTCCCGCTTCTTCACTGATTGCTACTAGGTCCTCTCTCTCCCTGCTCCATGAGCTTTATCAAACCTCGTCTTAATACTATGTATGGTTCCTGCCTCCACTACGCCACTTTCTAGGCTATTCCACTTTTGACAACTCTATGTCTGTAAAAATACTTCCTATCATCCCTTTGACTCATAGGAGTCTTCAACTTCCAAGTGTGACCCCTTGTTTCTGAGTCCCCTCTTTGGAACATCCTGTTTTTGTCCACCTTGTCAATTCCTCGCAGTATTTTATATGTCGTTATCATATCTTCCCTGACCCTCCTGTCCTCAAGTGTCGTCAGGCCGATTTCCCTCAACCTTTCCTCGAAGGACAATCCCCTTAGCTCTGGGACTAGTCTTATTGCAAACCTTTGCACTTTCTCTAATTTCTTGACATGCTTGACAAGGTGTAGATTCGAAACTGGTGCTGCATATTCCAATATGGGCCTGACGTATATGGTGTACAGAGTCTTGAACGATTCCTTACTGAGGTATCGGAACGCTATTCTCAGGTTTGCCAGACGTATGCTGCAGCAGTTATCTGATTGATGTGCGCCTCGGGAGATGCGCTCAGTATTATACTCACCCCAAGATCTCTTTTCTAGAGTGAGGTTTGCAGTCTTTGGCCACCTAGACTATACTCTGCGGTCTCCTTTGCCCTTCCCCGATCTTCATGACTTTGCATTCAGCGGGGTTAAATTCAAGGAGCCAGTTGCTGAACCAGGCTTGTAGCCTGTCCATCTGCAAACGGACACTTCTGAGGCTATCCCTTCCGTTATGTCATTCACATATAACAAAAACAGCACAGGTCCTGACCCCTGTGGAACCCCGCTTGTCACAGGCGCCCACTCTGACACCTAGTCACGTACCATAACTTGTTGTTGTGTGTATACTAGTGGTGTGTTTGTGTGTACCAGTGGTGTGTGTGTGTACTAGTGGTGTATGTGCACCAGTGGTGTGTGTACCAGTGGTATGTGTACCAGTGGTGAGTGTGTGTGTGTGTGTGTGTGTGTATCAGTGGTGTATGTGTGTGTACCAGTGGTGTATGTGTGTGTACCAGTGGTGTATGTGTGTGTACCAGTGATGTGTGTGTTTGTATTAGTGGTGTGTGTTTGTATTAGTGGTGTGTGTACCAGTGGTGTGTGTACTATTGGTGTGCGCACCAGTGGTGTGTGTGTGTGCGTATACCAGTGGTGTCATTATACTTCTATCACGTCTACTTTCTCTTGCAAATGTAAACTTTTTACTGAATGGAAGGGAAAAAAACTGGAGAAATCAGGATCATATATAAAGTGGCAGTGACCAGGTCCCAGCCCACAACACTTCCGTCAACCTTCACAAGTGGCAGTGACCAGGTCCCAGCCCACAACACTTCCGTCAACCTTCACAAGTGGCAGTGACCAGGTCCCAGCCCACAACACTTCCGTCAACCTTCACAAGTGGCAGTGACCAGGTCCCAGCCCACAACACTTCCGTCAACCTTCACAAGTGGCAGTGACCAGGTCTCAGCCCACAACACTTCCGTCAACCTTCACAAGTGGCAGTGACCAGGTCCCAGCCCACAACACTTCCGTCAACCTTCACAAGTGGCAGTGACCAGGTCCCAGCCCACAACACTTCCGTCAACCTTCACAAGTGGCAGTGACCAGGTCCCAGCCCACAACACTTCCGTCAACCTTCACAAGTGGCAGTGACCAGGTCCCAGCCCACAACACTTCCGTCAACCTTCACAAGTGGCAGTGACCAGGTCCCAGCCCACAACACTTCCGTCAACCTTCACAAGTGGCAGTGACCAGGTCCCAGCCCACAACACTTCCGTCAACCTTCACAAGTGGCAGTGACCAGGTCCCAGCCCACAACACTTCCGTCAACCTTCACAAGTGGCAGTGACCAGGTCTCAGCCCACAACACTTCCGTCAACCTTCACAAGTGGCAGTGACCAGTCCCAGCCCACAACACTTCCGTCAACCTTCACAAGTGGCAGTGACCAGGTCCCAGCCCACAACACTTCCGTCAACCTTCACAAGTGGCAGTGACCAGGTCCCAGCCCACAACACTTCCGTCAACCTTCACAAGTGGCAGTGACCAGGTCCCAGCCCACAACACTTCCGTCAACCTTCACAAGTGGCAGTGACCAGGTCCCAGCCCACAACACTTCCGTCAACCTTCACAAGTGGCAGTGACCAGGTCCCAGCCCACAACACTTCCGTCAACCTTCACAAGTGGCAGTGACCAGGTCCCAGCCCACAACACTTCCGTCAACCTTCACAAGTGGAACACTTCAGAGCAGTGTAACGACAGTGACTCCAGCACCCCACCCATCACCACCCCACCCATCACCACCCCGCCCATCACCACCCCACCCATCACCACCCCACCCATCACCCCACCCATCACCACCCCACCCATCACCACCCCACCCATCACCACCCCACCCATAAACCACTCCTCCCATCACCACCCCACCCATCACCCCGCCCAACCCTCCACCCCTCATTCTGCACGCTCAACGACAAAAAAAAATATTTCAGTTAAATACGATCACGCTGGAGCACAAGTTTCCAACACGTCTAAATACTAACACATTTATTTACATTCTGACGTAGAGACAGATGCAAGGAAGTCAAGTTAATTTTGAGGGAAGTGACGGCCACCAATATTCTCTCACGAATACACTTCTTTATTAATAAAAATTGCAACAAATTATCATCCAACAACAAAATAATAATGTAGCACTGAGGTAGACCTACTGGACCATGCTAGGTAAGTCCTCCTCACACCCAACCATACCCAATCATAGGCTAACATATTTCAAAGGTCTCCACTGTATTAGCTACGACGATAATGGAAATAAATCGCCATGTCTGACTTTTTTGGGTTATCCTAGTCAATTTACACATATGTTACTAGGTATCATAACTGTAATTCTGCGTACCTGTACCTACATAAACCTGTTTATTTACTTGTCCTACTTATCTATAGTGTGTGACTGTGTTAGGAAGATGCAGTGAATGGACGCTGACTACATAACTTACCTTGATTCACAAGATACTACGCTACAACACACCAGGGGTTTAACTCCCCAATACATACAACTAGGTAAGTACACACACACACACATACACACACACACACACACACACACACACACAAAACACACACACCACACACACACACACACACACACACACACACACACACACACACACACACACACACACACGTCACCTCCAATGCACGTAAACAACAATATCATACATGCATATACACTTAGACATACAGTCATAGATGCATGTGCACTCATATATACGTACACTCATACAGACACATATATACGTATACACTCATACAGACACGCCAGCAGCCAACAAGGACACAAAAGCTACACCAAAGAGAACATGATTCTGAGTAACAGCTCCTCAAAGACTAGTCAACACTCCGTGAATATACAAAAATATCTTTCTCCCTACCAGGTGCAGTTCATCATAACAACCAACGATTAGCCTTGCCACAAGGTTAATAGTTAGTTGCTGCTTTGACCACAAAAGCGTCTGACACAAACTTGTCATTACTATAAGGTCGATAATTACACACATAAACACGCACTCACGAGCACACACACACACACACACACACACACACACACACACAACACACACACACACACACACACACACACACACACACACACACACACGAATGGGGTTCCACACGTGTCAGAAATAGGATCAGCACTGTTTCCTGTGTATATAACTGACATGACAAAAAACTGAGTCAGGCGTCACTTCACAGATGACATAAATCTAATCAGAAAAACAGAAACAGAAGTAGACCAGGAAAAACCACAATTGGATCCTGGACTAGCTGCAGCAAGACTGATCTGACTATAAGCTATTAAAATTTAACCCCAGCAAGTGCAAAGTTATGACAGTCAGAGAAGGGCAAAGAAGACCTTAAACAGTATACATGCTCGGGAACGAAAGCTGCAAACTTCCCTGAAAGAGAAGGTCCTCGGGGTGAGCATAGTTCCGAGCATTTCACCTGAAGTTCACATCAGCTGAATAACCGCTGTAACAAAAGCAGGACTGGCAAATTTAACGATAACTTTCAGGAACATCAACAAGGCGCCATTTACGACCTTACACGCGGGATATATCAGGAACTTTAATTTGAAAAATTATGTAAAAAAATTAAAATAGTGCAAATGTTTGCATAGAGACTTATCCCAGAGCAGAGGAGCATGAACTATGAGAGGCTAGAGGAGCTAAACCTGACGACACTAGAAGACAGAAGGACCAGAGGTGACATGATTACGACGTACAAAATACTGTGAGGAAATGATAAAATGGACAGGCCGAGTTTGAGAGGCGGGTCTCAGGTTCAAGAGGTCACAGTTCGAAGTTAAAAACACAGGAATGTTAGGAAATATTTCTTAAGTCTTAGAGTAGTCAAGAAGTGGAACGACCTAGACAGCGAAGTGGTAGAGGCAGGATTCATATACAAATTTAAAAGCAAAAGCCAGGAGTCGAGACTCAGTCTCTGTAACCACAGATAGGTGAGCACACATACACACACACACATACACACACACACACAGCAGACGTGGGTCACAAGGCTCCGAGATCTTTAGTGGTTTTTAATGCGTGCAACAACTGCTAGCAGTAATCAGTGGTAGTGACAACGTCAGTGAACAATCCTACGAGTGATAACCAGAGTTATTAGTTAAAAAAAGTCGAGA
Organism: Cherax quadricarinatus; assembly: GCF_026875155.1. Taxonomy (NCBI): domain Eukaryota; kingdom Metazoa; phylum Arthropoda; class Malacostraca; order Decapoda; family Parastacidae; genus Cherax; species Cherax quadricarinatus. The sequence goes on along the minus strand of NC_069400.1, from coordinate 124,184,159 downwards.
GGAAGCCTGAAATCTTTAATATTTCAAAGTGTCAAACCGTTAGTGGTTAGTAGGCTTCTGTTGCTACACAGATTCAAATATACAAAGATCCAAGTGAGTGTGGAAGCGGGTGTTCAAGAATTTCGAGAGATTGGATAACAAGTGAAATGTGGGCACCATACAGTGAGTGAAAAAAATTAATAAGCAAGAGCAGAAAGGAAAAATATAATATATAACAAGGAAGGTGGCATTTAGGCCTGCTGAAACAGTGACTCACAACAGTTGTGTGTCATTATACATATAAAGTGTAACACCGAATGTGAAGTGTATTCCAATATAAGTGAAGTGTACTCTATCATAAGTGACACTGAGGGTCGCGGATGCATGAGCATATACGGTTATAAAGATCACAGGTGAAGAATTTCAAAATAGTGATAGAAGGCTACGTCATCAGCATCTGGCAACTTGTCATCGCATCACTGCCAACTTAAGTAATACTCACCTGTTGGGGTTGTTTTTTGGGGGGGTTCTGAATCCTGCCTTGAGTCACTGTTAGATACTGGTACACTCACTCCTGCAAGCTATTACCAGAATTAAAAGCAGAAATAGCATAGATAAGGTGAAGATAGGGTTGACTACGAGGAGCAGCTAGCGAGGGAAGCCTAGTAGGGTGACGTCAGACACTCCTAGAAGCTCAGACAAGATAAATTTTACAACCTAATTACTTTCTGTGTTTTATAAGTAAAAGTGATAAGTGCTAGAATCACTGTGGTAGTTTTAGAATTACTGTATCACCGTTATTTTTTAAAGCAGTATGAATCTTAGAAGTGGGGGCACACACACGCACACACACACAAAACACACACACACACCCACACAAAACCCACACACCCACACTCGCACATACACATACACACACACACACACACCCCACACACACACGCACACACACATACACATACACATACACACCACACATACACACACACATACACACATACCCCACATACACACACACATACACACACACACACAAATACACACACACACACTACACACATACAAAACAAAACACACACATACCCAAAACACACCCCACATACACACACACACACATACACACATACACACACACAACACAGGAACAAGCACTTGTAGCTGTAGTACACACAGCTGTAAACACACATACACAGGATTTCACACCGTCCTGTGAACTGACCACTAAACCCTTTTCTCCTCTGCCCCCCCCCCTCTTTCCACACCAAGTAGACCTACTCTACCTCTCTCACTTTTTAAACCTATATCTCTCTCTCTACCTATCACTCTCTACCTATCTCTCTCCTCTATTTCCCCTCCCATCTTCCCCTCTAACATCTCTTACCTCTAACATCTCCCCCCCCTCTAACATCTCTCCCCCTCTAACATCTGTCCCCTCCCTTTAATCCCCTCCCCTCCCCCTTTCCCCACCTCTCTCCCATCCTGCCCTCCCTCCCCCCCTAGCCTCTCTCCCCCTCACTCTTCCATCTCCCCCTCTTTCCCCCTTCTCCCCCCTCTTTCCCTTTCCCTTTTTCTCCCTCCCTCCCTCCCTCCCTCCCTCTCCTCTCTCTCTCTCTCTCCTCTCCCCTCTCTCTCTCTCTCTCTTTGCTCCTCTCTCCTCTTGCTCTCTCTCTTCCCTCTCTCTCTTGCTCTCTCTCTTGCTCTCTCTTCCCCTCTCTCTTGCTCTCTCTCTTGCTCTCTCCTCTCTCTTGCTCTCTCTCTCTCTTGCCTCTTCTCTCTCTTGCTCTCTCTCTCTCTTGCTCTCTCTCTCTCCTCTTTGCTCTCTCTCTCTTGCTCTCTCTCTCCTGCTCTCTCTCTCTCTTGCTCTCTCTCTATCTTCCCCCTCTCTCTCTCTTGCTCTCTCTCTCTCTTGCCCCTCTCTCTCCCCGCTCTCTCTCTTGCTCTCTCTCTTGCTCTCTCTCTCTCTTGCTCTCTCTCTCTCTCTCTTGCTCTCTCTCTCTCTTGCTCTCTCTCTCTCTTGCCTATCTCTCTCTTGCTCTCTCTCTCTCTTGCTCCTCTCTTGCTCTCTCTCTCTCTTGCTCTCTCTCGCTCTCTTGCTCTCGCTCTCTCTCTTGCTCTCTCTCTTGCTCTCTCTCTCTCTTGCTCTCTCTCTCTCTTGCTCTCTCTCTCTCTCTTGCTCTCTCTCTGCTCTCTCTCTCTCTCCTCTTCCTCTCTCTCTCTTGCTCTCTCTCTCCTTGCTCTCTCTCTCTCTTTGCTCTCTCTCTCTCTTTGCTCCCCTTGCTCTCTCTCTCTCTTGCTCTCTCTCTCTCTTGCTCTCTCTCTCTCTCTTGCTCTCTCTCTTGTTCTCTCTCTCTTCTCGCTCTCTCTCTTGCCCCTCCCCTCTCTCTTGCTCTCTCTCTCTCTTGCCTCTCTCTTGCTCTTTCTCTCTCTCTTGCTCTCTCTCTTGCTCTCTCTCCCCTTTTGCTCTCTCTCTTGCTCTCCTCTCTCTCTTGCTCTCTTTTGGGCTCTCTCTCCCCTCTTGCTCTCTTTTGCTCTCTCTCTCTCTAGCTCTCTCTCTATCGGGCTCTCTCTTGCTCTCGCCTCTCTCCTCTTGTTTCTCTCTCCCCCTCTTGCTCTCTATCTCTCTTGCTCTCTCTCGTCCCCATTTTCCCTTCTAACTCTCCCCTCTCCTACATTTAAAAAAAAAAAAAAAAAAAAAAAAAAAAAAAAAAAAAAAAAAAAAAAAAATGGTGGGGACTCGCGGGAAAACAAGGATCAGATGAAAATGGTTCGGGTAGGGAGGAGTGGATGGAGGAGCAGTGGAAAAGGATGGAACAAGATGGGAGAGAAAATTAGGAGAGCTTTCTGAAAAAATGGAAAAAAGAGCTCTCTGTGAAATTGGAAAGGAGGTTGGAGCAGGAAACAAAGATTGGAGGCACAAGTCGAAACTGCAGTACCCAAGATAAGGGTCCTAGAAGTTGAGATAAATAGGCTGGAGCGATTTACAGGGCAGTGACCAGAGAAGACACAGCATATAAGCTGCGAGGCTGAACAGGAAGGAAGGAATTATGAATTATGCTAAGGTCACATCAATCTGCCAAGGAGGACCAAGGAGTGAAGGGAAGATCAGCTGGTTGCAGATGGAGAGGGTAAAAGGGGTCGAATGCTGAGCACAACAAGGCTATCAAGAGCCACTGGAAAATAAAGGGGAGAAACTGACCACATACAGGCGGGATCCAGATCACAGAGGGTGAGGCAATGGGAGGAAGAAAGGGCAAAATAAAGTGTTTTTTCCATGGCTTCAGGAGAGAGAGGAAAGGACACACACTGAAAGGAAGCAGGAAGAAGGAAAGGAGATTGAGAAAATCATCACGGAAATAGGTGAAGAGATGGACGAGATTGTAAATTTTCAGAGAATAGGGGGTACTCGAAGGGGAGAAACCGACCAATCAAGCTGATTCTCAGGACGGAAAACAGTGGGGAAACAGATCCCCAAGAGAAACCACGATTGAAATACTCGAAGAGTACAAGAGGGTGTTCCTAGACAGAGACAGAACAAAATCAGAGCGACAGCAGCTGAGGGAGAGGACAAAAAAACGAAAGGAGCTAGGGAAAAGAGACAAGGAGGGAATCAGCAAGGGCAGTCAAGCAGGACAGAACAGCAAGGCAAGCACACACACAACTACTCTCAGAACCATACAACCTATCACACCATCCCAACACACACTACAATCCATACCCACAGCCTCCACCCAACATCGAGCTATAGAATCCCACAGTATGCCACCAGGTTTTCCCCCACCCCCACAGGCCCCCAATCCACATGTTGGAAAGGAAACTGAAGGTATGGTACACAAACCTGATGGAATAACAAATAAGTGGAGGGGTGGCACGAAAGGGGCAAAGAAGCATCACCGGACATCATAGCTCTTACAGAAACCAAGCTTACAGGTATGATAACAGATGCCATCTTTCCAACGGATAACCAAATCCTAGAAAGACAGAGGGAACAGGGGGTGGAGGAGTGGGGTTGCTGATCAAAAATCGCTGGAATTTTTATGAGCTGGAGAGAGGGGATAGCGGAGAAGAAATGATTACATAGTGGGAACACTTCACTCTGGAGGTCCCAAGGTGGTAATAGCAGTGATGTAAAACCCACCACAGAACAGCAGGAGGGCCAAAGGGAAGAGTAAAGACGAGAGCAATAGAGCGATGGTTGACACACTGGCTAGAGTTTGGGCCAGAAAGAGCTCATGCATGCAGGGCAAAGCTCCTGATCATGGGTGAAATTTAACCACAAGGAGATCGATTTGGGGGAACTTGGACCCACATGGGGCCAAGATACATGGAGGGCTAAGATAATGGAGGTGGTACTGGGGAACTTCATGTACCAACACGTAAGGGACACTACAAGAAGAGAGGAGAGGATGAACCCCGCAAGGCTGGACTTAGTATTCACCTTCAGTAGTGCAGATATCGAGGACATCGCATATGAAAGACCCCTTGGGGCCAGTGACCCCTGTGGTTTTAAGCTTCGAATACACAGTAGAGCTACAATGGAGGAGAACAGGAAGGGCCCGGACGAATGAAGCCAAACTACAAGAAAGGGACTACACAGGGAAAGAGGAACTACCTGAACGGGGTTCAGTGGAACAGAGAACTGGCAGGGAAGCCATTAATGAGATGATGGAATATGTAGCAACAAAATGCAAGGAGGCTGAGGAGAGGTTTGTAACCCAAGGGTAACAGGATTAATGAAAAAAAACCAGGAAAGAGCCCATGGTTTTACCCAAAGTGCAGGGAGCAAAAACCAAGTTTTGCTAGGGAATGGAAGAAATATAGAAGGCAAAGGACCCAGGAGAATAAGGAGAACAGTCCTAGAGCCAGAAACGAATATGCACAGATAAGAAGGGAGGCCCAAAGACAATATGAAAAAAGACATAGCAGCGAAAGCCAAATTGACCCGAAACTGTTGTACAGCCACATCAGAGGAAAACAACAGTCAAGGACCAGGTAATCAGGCTAAGGAAGGAAAGGAGGAGAGACAACAGGAAATGACCGTGAAGTATGTGAAGAACTCAACAAGAGATTCAAAGAAGTGTTCACAGAGGAGACAGAAGGGACTCCAGAAAAAACGGAGAGTGGTGCACACCACCAAGTTCTTGACACATGCACACAACCGAGAAGAAGTGAAGAAGGCTTCTGATGAGCTAGATACCTCAAAGGCAATGGGGCCAAATAACATCTCCCCATGGTATTGAGAGGGGAGCAGAGGCGCTATTTTGAACCCCTAACAACAATATTCAATACACTATCGAAACAGGGAGATTGCCTGAGGCATGGAATACAGCAAATGTAGTCCCAATCTTTAAAAAAAGGAGACAGACAAAGCACCCAAACACAGACCAGTGTCACTGACATGTATAGTATGCAAAATCATGGAGAAGATTATCAGGAGAAGAGTGGTGGAACACCTAGAAAGGAATGATCTCATCAACAGCAGCCAGCATGGTTTCAGGGACGGAAATCCTTGTCACAAACCTACTGGAGTTCTATGACATGGTGACAGCAGAAGACAAAAGAAGAGGGGTGGGTGGATTGCATTTTCTGGACTGCAAGAAGGCGTTTGACACAGTTCCACACAAGAGATTGGTGCAAAAACTGAGGGCCAAGCAGGGATAACAGGGAAGGCACTACAATGGATCATGGAATACTTGTCAGGAAGACAGCAGCGAGTCATGGTACGTGGCGAGGTGCAGAGTGGGCACCTGTGACCAGCGGGTCCCGCAGGGGTCAGTCCTAGGACCAGTGCTGTTTCTGATATTTGTGAACGACATGACGGAAGGAATAGACTCTGAGGTGTCCCTTTTTGCAGATGACGTGAAGTTGATAGAAGAATACACTCGATCGAAGACCAGGGAGAACTACAAAGGGATCTGGACAGGCTGCAGACCTGGTCCAGCATTGGCTCCTGGAGTTCAATCCACCAAGTGCAAAGTCATGAAGATTGGGGAAGGGCAAAGAAGGCCGCAGACGAGTACAGTCTAGGGGGTCAGAGACTACAAACCTCACTCAAAGGAAAAAGATATGGGTGAGTATAACACCAGGCACATCTCCTGAAGCGCACATCAACCAAATAACTGCTGCAGCATATGGGCGCCTAGCAAACCTCAGAACAGGATTCCGACATCTTAATAAGAATCGTTCAGGACCCTGTACACGTATACGTTAGGCCCATATTGGAGATGCGGCACCAGTTTGGAACCCACACCTAGCCAAGCACGTAAAGAAACTAGAGAAAGTGAAAAGGGTTTTGAAACAAGACTAGTCCCAGAGCTAAGAGGTAGGGTCCTACGAGGAGAGGTTAAGGGAAATCAACCTGACGACACTGGAGGACGGGAGAGATAGGGGGGCATGATAACGACATACAAAATACTGAGGGGAATTGACAAGGTGGACAAAGACAGGATGTTCCAGAGTTTGGACACAGTAACAAGGGACACAGTTGGAAGCAAAGACACAGATGAATCACAGGGATGTTAGGAAGTATTTCTTCAGCCACAGAGTAGTCAGTAAGTGGAATAGTTTGGGAAGCGATGTAGTGGAGGCAGGATCCATACATAGCTTTAAGCAGAGGTATGATAAAGCTCACGGCTCGGGGAGAGTGACCTAGTAGCGATCAGTGAAGAGGCGGGGCCAGGAGCTCGGACTCGACCCCCGCAACCTCAACTAGGTGAGTACAACTAGGTGAGTACTCTCTCTCTCTCAAACTTATACACAAATGTAACCAAAGAAAAATCCCCCTAAAAAAGTTATAAGATTAAATCCTTGGAATAACCATTACTACAGTCTTCCTTGAGGTTCTCATGAAGGGAATCAGAACAGCAGATCAGGATAATTTAACAACAGAGGCATTCAGAAGACTACACAAAGACTCGTTTAAAACACTTTACCTTGTATCACACACACACACACACACACACACACATCTTACGTAACACATAAACAGGAAAACACAACAGGGTAACCAGGAAGCAGGGAACAAGGGCGGAGCACCAAGGAGCAGTAACGCCACTCTGAAGAAGCCATGATAACAACGGTTAACACTGAAAAATGTCACAAAATGAGTGGTAAACGGCGAAACTGCAGCCATTGTTATAACGCCACCATTTATCAATGTTTTCATATGAAAGGCACCAGCACGACCTCTGTTTTTTATACCCCTTTCTTGTAATTATATATATATATATATATATATATATATATATATATATATATATATATATAAATATATATATATATGCAATTCAAGTCGTAATGAACGACTGTCGATGAATAAACTCAAATGTAGCCAGGAGGCTCGAACTGTGGTCCCGAGCTTTACAGGTCCAGCGCTTTACCACTGAGCAGGTCACGGTCTATACACATTGTAAATACTACCTCAGAGACGACATTACAGACCGATATCTCGCTTTATGAAGTGATTTAAATGGTAAGCGCCACCTGCGAGTGAACATGTCAAAATGACAGCACATTATAGTTTAAATAGGTCACACGATACTACGATGTTCATCACAATATTTGAAAAAAAAATCTACTGACTAGTAGGGCTCTTGAAGACGCCCAGTTAGAACTTTCTTATGAGCCAGGGCGAAACGTTCTCCAAATAAAAGCTTGCTCTTCCACCAGTTAACTCTCGTGGGCAGTACGATATTTGAATCCAGTGGCTAGTTAATTGTGTAACTATCCTAGCCTCTAGAGTAATTAACACGTTAACTATGTAAATATCCTAGCCTCTGCAGGAGTAATTAACAAGTTAACTGTGTAATTATCCTAGCCTCTGAAGGAGTAATTAACAAGTTAACTGTGTAATTATCCTAGCCTCTGAAGGAGTAATTAACAAGTTAACTATGTAACTATCCTAGCTCCTGAAGGATTAATTAACAATGACCACAATGCACCAAGTCATGTCTCAGGGTCGATCCAACAAAGCTAGCAGAATGCTAGGTTTCCCTGCTAGAAAGTGCAAGCTATGAGACTGACGCGTGTACCATCATGATAAAAATAACTGGTTATGAATGACCATAATTTTTAAAGGGGTGGACCGGTAAGCCAGCGGAAGGCCTCGGTCAGATGACCAAAAGCTCCAAAGGCGGGTCATCATCTGATTAAGACCCGCGTCGGGAATCACTTGTTCTGTTAACTGACGAACCTTACCTAACCTAGCGTGTACCATACATGTGTACATCCACGCGTGTGTGTATGCATGCAGGCATGCCACCCACACTATAATCATAAGGTATATATAATTAAGTACGATCAATAATAATTATGTTAACTATGATATTATATACTATATATAATAATGTGCATACCCCCACCTGGGGATGCATGATTTGCATCATGGATACACACACAACACCCTTATATCACTTTATATAACAATGTATTCTAAATCTCTATATATATATATATATATATATATATATATATATATATATAATATATATATATATATATATATATATATATATATATATATATATATATATATATATATATACCCAGACTATGTCATTCCTTTAAAAATGAAATGGTTATAATCATAACCATAATTTTTAAAGGGGTGGACGGGTAAGCCAGTGGAAGGCCTCGGTCATATGACTAAGACCCGCGTCAGGAAGCACTTGTCCTGTTTCCTGACAAATCTTACCTAACTTATCATTCCTCCAATACTGTGGGCTGTGTCCAGCGTCTGGGAATGGGAAATCAGATCTCATCCAAGGGAATGGTAGATCCAATCCTTAGGATCAAAGCACCCGCTTGAAGGGACCTGAAACCCTAACCTACAAGCGGAATCCTACAAAAGTGCAGGTTTCTAGCCTAGGAGAAAGCAGGGGGACACCATCCCTGAGGCTTCACAGGTTTCCACAGAAGAGAAAGCAGGGGAAGCGCTAAACCCCTATGAGCGCATATTACTCCTATGAGATGGAAGGTAATAAGGTTTGATCCAGGGGAAAGGAGGATACCTCCACTTCTATCAAGAGCCCTTCACCCGCGTCAAGGAGCCCACTCGCCCACTCTCTACCTGAACAATACCGTGACTGGAACAATCACAACACCGTTATTGGAACAATTCACAACACCGTGACTGGAACAATCGCAACACCGTGGCTGGAACAATTCAGAACGCCGTGGCTGGAACAATATGTAATATCGAGTCTGGGACAATTCACAATATTATGGCTGGAACAATTCACAACACCGTTACTGGAACAATTTGCAATACAGTGGCTGGAACAGTTAATAACACAGTGGTTGGAACAATTCACAACACCGTGACCGGAACAATTTGCAATAGAGTGGCTGGAACAATTAAAAACATCGTGACAGGAACAAATAACAACACTGTGGCTGGAACAGTTTACAATATCGTGGCCCATTGCAATCTACAATACAGTGGTTGAAACACTTCATTGTGCATTGGCCGGAAAAATTCCCAATACCGTGGCTCGAACACTTCACAACACTTTCTGGACCAATTCACAACTAAACCTACAATATAGAGACAAATTACAGACGACGTTCCAGAACTGCGCGAAACGTCATTTATAGCACCATTTCCAATTTGTAGGCTAGTCGTGATTATATTACGTCGTGATTTACGCAGAAATTTGTTACCTTATCTGCTGACGCAAGGTAATAAATTACCTTTTCTCCACTGAGTAATTTTTCAAATTAGACTGGAGGGAAAAAAGTGCAGCGGACAAATGTAGTAGTAGCAGCAACAGCACACACAAGAGGCATTCTTGAGCTTCCCCAGCGCTCGGAGTTAATGCCCGAGGCTGGGGTGTGACTCCAAAAGGATCCTGTAGTGCTTGCTGCCTTTGCACCTCCTGACATCGTTTGCTCCTATGCAGCTGCCACACCCTTCGAGCCCAGTGTGGGCGGGGTTTGTGGCAGCCCAAGGTGCCTAGCTTCTCCCTCCGCGCCCCGTGGGAGCGCGGAATGGGGCTAGGCCTGGGGACAGCTTGTCCCAGGCAACGAGGAGGTACTTGTACATCCTCCCATGGCAGACACTGGTCTGAAATACTTCCTCGACAGAGCCAAGGCCTGGCGATTATACCGGCGAATCTACAACAGAACAGAAGAGATTGCAGTCTACAGAGAACTACGTAGCTACGGGCTGAGCCCAGGTCTGAGTACTAAGTAAGAAGACTTTAAATTACAATGAAGGTTCAGTTTTGAAATTAATATTTAGATAGCCTATTAGAAGATCTATAAATATATTAATTACATAAAATTCAACTAGGTTACCTAGCCCGAATTTAGGTCGATATTATTATTAGTGTTGTTGTTATTACTATTACTGTTATTGTTATTATTATGCAAAACTTAAAACATATCAACACTTCTGAATTTTATTTTTGTTTCGAGTCAATAATTCAACCCTGTATAAATATAGTAATTTTAATAGTTCGCATTCAAGTTAACTACTTTAAATTTACTAGTAATAATAATACCTGAAATGAATGTATCAATACCTATATGGATCATAAAAAAAATTAAAATTATATAATCCGCTTTCAGACAAAAGGAAATTAGTTTCTTTAAAAATATTTCTCAGTGGCACAGAGACACACGAGGCTTCACTGAGTAACAAAATGAAACTAGTCTTGCAGAAAACCGGAAGTCTGAAGCAAAACCAGACAATCATTAAAGATCCGAGACGGAAGACACTTCTGATCGCTTCGGTTATCAGAAGACAAAAACTAACAACGAAGATCTGAGACACAGGAACACAAAGACACAGGAAGGAAGGAAGGAACACTGCAGCAGGCTTACTGGTCCGTGCTGGGAGGGGCCGACTAACACTCACTCATCTACCCGTTCAACCTACCCGGAGTCTACCTGGAGGGTATTCCGGGGATCACGGCCTCCGCGGCCCGGTCCAAGGTTCTTGCCTCAATGGCGCTATCTGGATTTATTCCCCTTATCCACAACTCTACTGCCAAATTAGTACTTCCCAATATCTTTTCCAAATTTAAATTTTACCAACTCCATTGCTACAAGTCCTGTCTTAATTAAATACTTTCAACACACTTTTTATAACCCCTTTATTTATTCCAGCTTTTCATTCATACACTTCAATAATATCTTCCCTAATTGTACGCCTTTAAAGGGAATGCAAATTCAGGGTCTTCAATCTTCGTAGGAAAGGTTCCTGGTACATGGAATCAACTTCATCTTTCTCTGTTTATTTTCGAGTGCATTCATATCTATTCAGAAATATACATAAATGAGCAGCATAATCTCAATGAGGCTTAATCAAAACATATAAAGTTGACATATAACCTTAGGACTTTTATTGTTTATGTTTCATGATATTAAGCTTTATTGCGAACACTTATGTAGTTGTTTTAATTTTAAGTATCTTCTAACTAAAAATCTTAAAAAAAATTTCACACTGAGTTTGACTTATAACTTATATGTGTCCTACTTGTTTTCTTTTCCTAGAATTAGAATATTACACTTGTCTACACTGAGCTGCATCTGCTACTTATCTAACCACAACATCAACCTATCCAGGTCATCCTGTAGCCTTCTTGTGTCCACATCAGAAATTATCTGACGGCCTATTTTAGTGTCATTGGTAAGCTTACTTAGGTCGCTATTTATTCCCTCATCAATGTTATTTATATAGACTAGGAACAAGAGTCCCAACACTGACCCCTGTGGCACACCATTCTTAACAGGTCCCCATTCTGATTTTTCCATATTAATGCAAACTCTCTGTTGCCTGTCGGTCAGCCCATGATATTATACCATTTCTAATAATTCGATGTAGAAGTTTATCAGAGGCTTTACTTAAGTCCATATACACAATATCGTATTCATCTTGGCATATTTCCTCGAATACCTCAGTGTAAAGGTTATTAAGTTCATAAGGCAGGAACTCCCTTTGTAAAACAGTGCTGAGATTCGTTGATCGAATTACATCTTTCAAGATGGCTTCGAAGTGCACCAACAAATATTAATTCCATCAACTTTCCCACAATTAAGGTGGATGACCCTGGTCACTGAGTAGTTTATATAAGCTACAATTTAAGTGGAAAGGAAAACAACTGAAAGTTCACCAGGACACTAATAATGATCTAAAATACTACTATAAGACTTTACAACCCATTTCCTCAGGAATTTGCGCAAAAAAATATCGTAAAACGTAAATAAACGACAACAGGCAGCTTCCTATAGACGACACAACAACAACACGTCGCGGCGGGTGCGTAAGAAAAAAGAAAATCACGACCGTGGGTTGAAATCGTACATAAGAGCGATTTGAAACTCTTTATACTCACTCCAAGAGGTCGGCGATCCCGTCAGTAACCCTTTGTTTTTATTTTTTAAAGCCTTTGAATAGTTTCCCAGTCAGTCGTTTATTCTGGGGGGAGGGGGAGCCGACAGAGGGCTATTGTTTAGATCCCGGGAAATGAGTTCGGAAAAGGACATTAAGAGATGTTCAAAACAGTGGCGATATTGAGAGATGTTCAAAATTACAGCGATATTAAGAGATGTTCTAAATAACAGCGATATTAAGAGAAGTAAATAGCAGCGACATTAAAAGATGGACTAAATAACAGCTGCATTAAGAGATGTTCTAAATAACAGCGGGTTACCATTGAGGCAAGAGAGCTGTGTTCTTAATTACCGCCACCTGACGTACACAGCCTCAAGCAGGGAGGACCAACCTTGTTCACTCTCTGAATAACACACACACACACACACACATGGAGAAGGGAGAGAGTGGACCTAGTAGCGATCAGCGAAGAGACGGGACCAGGAGTTGTGAATCGACCCCTGCAACCACAAACAGGTGAGTACACACATATTGGAGTTTCTTCCAGAATTTTCTTGCCTCTTGAGGCCTAGCAGTCTTTCTCGCACAGATCGCAAAACAGCACTCCTCAGGGTAATATATTAAGATAGGTACTATTCAATGTAATGATAAACGACATTTTTTGAAAATTGTTCGCCTCCTGAAAATATGTTACAGCATATGCAGATGAGGGATTGATATTGGGGCGGGTAAAGTCAAGTGAGGCGGCACTTAGCATACAAGCGTCACTGCGGGATATCCAGAAGTGGAAGTGTCCTTGAAGTTTGTATTTGCCCGTGTATAAAGCCAAATTTACTGTATTCACGAAATACAGAATATGTCAACTCCCAGTCCTTAAGTTCTCATGTAATGTTTCCTCAGCTGAAATGCTTCTATACCATGCGAGAGGATGAGGAACCACCATGGAGTCCACACCTGAACCACCTCTCAAGTGAACATTCAGGGTCAACACTGCTCCGTACGGCTGTGTGCAGAACCTGGGAGCGCACAGGACAAACAGTCAGCACGCTGTATCTTATTCTAGCACAAGTCAGGCTCAAGAAATGTGAGATTCTTGCTGACTTTGACAACTGGATGTCACCTTCAAAACTGAGACAACGTACAATATAAAGGACTTGGGACGTGGCGGGAGTAAATAAAACAGAAACCACGAACCAATGATGAGGTAGGAGGGGAATGTCTTGCCGCTGACACAGCAACACAAACTTTCGTGATTTATCAAGCTTTCATTCACGGCTCTATAGTCACTCACCCAACGCGGCGCTTCACACAGGTGTTGTACGAATATCAATTTTATAGTGTGCGTCCATATCCTCTTCCGGCGGTAGGTAGTGTGTGGGAGGAAGGTGATGGACCGGATGGGGGTGGCTTAACAAGCTAGAATGTATCTCGGTGGGAAGGCTTTCCCACGAACATGGGCACCGACTCGATACGACACAGTAGGACATGGGAGTTTATATGACAAGGAAAAAAAAATGATTTAGATATATACTTCTCCTGTATGAAAGAAGCCATCTTGAACGATGGGGATTCCCCACGAAAGACGCTAGTGTAGTAAGTTCAACTCTGCCTCAACGATACCACTGACGCTGCCGTAGCTAATGAACCTTTAATGTAATACTTGACGATATATCCATCGCCCTACTGAAGTCTCCCGTGCTCAGGCTGACAGGTTTCTTGCGAAAGGAATAATGTTGGAACCTGGGGCTTACTCTCCTGAGGGCTCGGTCGGAGACCAGGCCTGCTATATCTGGTGTATACCTGGAGGGGGTTTCAGGGGGCAATGACCCCGCGGCGCGGCAAAGCCCCCGGTTGGAAAGAAAATATTACAGGATTAAGAACTATTAAGAAGCACATATAGAAGAGTAAAGAATGTGGATACTGAAAGTAAACACAAGTTTTACAAGATTTATGTCATCGTACGTCTTATGAGACGGAATGCAAAAAAAAAAAAAAAATAAGTTTCTTTTACTCTTTTACAATTCATTTGAGAGGACGATAGTAACTCTCTGGATGGTTGCTTGTCAAAGCACCTGTCAAGGTGCTTTGACAAGCAACATCTGCTTGTATTGCTAGTTCTAACATAGTGTTTATACACATTCTTCTTCAAACTTCTTATTGTTCCACCCAGAAAGACTTGTCCACATACACGCTTGTTCACTCCTCTTACTGTTCCAACCAGGAAGATTGTGTTAATCAAACACAAGTTTAAAAAACAGTCTGAAAAGAACTAGCAAACGAGTTTGAAAAAAAGTAAAATACTACTTAGGTTAATATGTTTTATAATGGACCGCTTACCCAGCCTGAGAGCGTCGCATTATTATTATTATAATCAAGAGCCCCTCACCAACATCAAGGAACCTTCCTTGAGGGGGAGAGCGTCGCAAAACAGTATAGATAGGAAGCCGCAGATCAACTGTCAATCATAATTAAAGCGTATTTATGGAGAAAGTAACAAGGTCAGTAGATTGTAAGATGGTGTTACTGCTAGATCAAGGGTAGGAGGAGTATCCCTGGCAGTACGGTTTATATGGAGATGCCAATGACATCAAATATAAAGTGTGTGGATATACACTGTAACTATCTCAGTGTCCAAATATCCAACCTTTCTGAGACACATCCATGCAGTCCTTACAGGATATGCCAAAATGTTTCATTATTAATAATATCTGAAATCTTGAGACTGTATCCACACTTAGCGTCGACTAGATGAATAAACTGTTTCTAGAGAGACTGTAACCCAATTATGACTAATGTTGTAGTGGTAATAAAATACCTAAATGTCTGTGAATTTGTATATCCATATTGGATTGTGTTCATTAGCTCTATGAAGAAACTGTAATAAATGAGATCACTATAGTGTAATAGTTATGATGTAACCATGCCCGCTGGGGTCAGGTCAAGATTTACTGGGACCTCTGTAATCCTGTTTTTCACGCTACCTCTCACAGGATGAGCTGCGGGGGTACACTAAACTAGTCACTCACAGGCGGCACAACTAGAATATACATGCTGGTTCATACTTCTGACTGTATCACTCTGGAAGACTGTGTTCATATACACGCTGGTTCAATACCTCTTACTGTTCCACCCAGAGAGAAATTTTGACCAGGAGGTGGAGTTTGTCTCTCAAACACCTAGTAGGTAACTACACGCCCTCTGATATTATTATTATTATTATTATTAACGTTAATATTATTATTATGAAAGCTATTATTATTGTTATTACTATTATTATTATTGTTATTATTATAAGTATCATTGCTCCCGCTCCTCAGCCTCACCTTCCTACAAGTACTCACCTCCTCCCTCTCTTCTCTTCATCCAGCCAAAGAGGAACAAGATCAGAGTATATGACCCCCACTTGGCACTGGCACTCCTCAGGCACCTGGGTAGTGCCAAGGGTGGGCGGCACCTCTGATGGCACTCCTCAAGATCCTTTTTAAAGCCCTTACCTCCAACTCATTCTCCCCCTCCTCGTCCCAGGATGACTAGCTCGCTCTCTCTCTTTCTCTCTCTCTCTCTCTCCAAGATTAAGGGTAAGACTTCCCTGTATTTTACAGGCTACAAGATTTTATATTGCCTCTCGTTTCCTTTCTCTTCCCTCTCATCCCTCCCCATCACCTTTCCACCCCTATCCCTAACCTCTCCCAACTCCTCTCCTTACCAAGATCCTTCTCTTGCCCTCTCTATCTCCCCTCTCCCCTCCCCTCCCTCCCCCCCCCCTACACATCCTCCTCCTCAGCCACCTGCGGTTGTTTGCCTTAAGTCAATTGTTGCTATTCAATGTTTAGGCAGAGTCCAGGCTGGCTCCATGTTACGCTCACATACAGCTTTTTAAACGTTTAACTTCAATGTTTAGAGTCTTCATGGTTTAGCAGGAGGCGCAGACAATCCGGCTGACAGTCTAGCAGACAGATAGTTGAGCAGGTGGGTGCGTAGTCTGTTCAACAACGCGCGCTACACAGACAACACCTCAATGCTGGACACCCAAGGCCATGAAAGCTGAAAAGTATTCATCCCTAACTTGACTACCTGAAGGATGATTCCAGGGGTCAACGCTCCAGTGGCCCGGTCCCAAACCAGGCCTCCCGGTGGATTAAGTTGTTACTGCTGGCCGCACGCAATCCAATGTACGAACAACAGCCCGGCTGATCAGGAACTTTTTTGAGGAACTTGTCAAGTTCTCTCTGGAAGACAGCCAGATATTTTTTGGTAATTCTTTTTATGGACAGGAGAGTACTGAAGAGTCGGGGACCTCCGACACTTGTCGAGCTCCTGTTTTTATTGGAGGTACTCTGCGCCATGTGCCAAGTCTTCCTCTGAGCATGTATAGGGTTAATTAAGTGTTCAGGTTTTGAACCAGTCCCTCCAGGATTTTCCAGGTGTAAATTTTGATGTATATTTCTCGCTTACGTTCCAAGGAGTACAGTTGAAGGGCCTTCAAGCATTCCCAGTAGTTCAGATGTCTGATTAAATGTACACAGGGAGTGAAAGTTCTCTATTTTCTGGATCAGCAACCTCGCCTTCCTTGAAGGAACCCTCAGTATACATCAGTATTCCAGCCTGGAGAGAACAAGTTACTTGAAGTGTATCAACACTGGCTCAGCATCCCTTGTCTTGAAAATTCTGGTTATCCAGCCTATCATTTTCCATGCGGCAGCAACAGCAATATTGTTGCGATCCTTGAATGTGAGATCTCCAGATATCTTTGTTTCTGAGTCTACCACATGAGACTTTAACTCTGTTGAATAATTTGAGTTTGTCCTACATTCCGTTATAGTCTTTATTTCCTTCATTCTTTCATAGGGAAGTAAATTAAACCTGTCCTCGTTAAACATCATATTGTTGTCTGAGGTCCACTGGAAGACTTGAGATTTATATTCACTTTAAGTTTTGCTAAGTCTCCGCGGATCCAACCCTCAATTGATTCAATCATCACAAAGGTTTGTCTGCTGACCATGTTAGAAAGACAACCTAAGGACCCTCTGAGGTTGTAACGTGCCAGCAAAAGCCAGGCTTCCATGGTAATAAGTCCTGTCCTCCATGACGGCGTGACATTGGGTTATTCCAGGTCAACGCCACAGCCCAACCGGGTAACGTACCAGAGACGCCAGACAGGCTGCTGGTAATTAATTCCCTTTATGCATGAGTTCTCTCATAGTGTACTAGTCGTGCCCTTACCTTTTATTGGAGGTGCTCTGCACCGTCTGCTAAGTCTTTTGTTTTTAAATGGAGTGATTTTGGTGTGCAGGTTTAGAACCATTTCCTCCAGGACTTTCTAAGAAATACAGTTGGAGACTTCAACGTTATGTTCTTGTCGACGTTGGATATAAGAATGAGAAACAGAAGTGAGGCGAGTACTGTTGTACTGCCATTGTTGTGAAGCTGAACAATGTTAGGTGTGTTTAATGACTGCACTCACGTGACTTCTTGATCACGGAGAACAGGAATTAGAGCTCAGAGACCAGGAACTACAGTTTACAGACCAGGAATTAGAGCTCAGACCAGGAGTTAGAGCTCAGGAGACCAGGAACTAGAGTTTACAGACCAGAAGCTAAAGAGCACAGCAGAAGTTAGAGCTAACAGACTAGTAGGCAGAGGTCAAAGACCAAGCCACTGACCATTTACGCCCACCTGACTTCAACATTTCTTAACCTTTGACCCCTCCTGACCTTTAACATTGCTCCACACCTTTTATCTACCCCCACCCTTCAGGCCCTCCCCACCTTTGTCTGACCTCTTCGCTCCCTTCTCCACCTTCTACCTATCTGACCAAACCATGCAGCCCAACCCTTTATCCATACCCCCACCCCCTCCCTAGTCCTCCCCACCCCCTTCCCTAGTCCTCCCCCACCCCCCTCCAGTGAAAGCAAGAATTAGAGTAAAACTTTTTCCTCTGACAGCCTCGTTTTTGACAGTGAAAGTATAGATTACAATGCAGTGATAGCGATAGCTGTAAATAGTGCATACAGAAATGGGCGAAAGTTGGTGACACACACACACCTACAACCCCCTCTGTTGGTGACACCCACATCATCACCCCCTGTGTTGATGATACCCACACCATCACCCCCTCTGTTGGTGACACCCACATCATCACCCCCCTCTGCTGGTGACACTCACACCCACAACCCCCTCTGTTAGTGACACCCACACCCTCACGCCCTCTATTGGTAACACCATTACTCTGTACCTTCTCTGGTGGCGGGGGGATGCAGCCTCAAACACTAACATCCGTACGAACCTATTTCTAGTTACAAAACTTCGGCGTTGAAAATTTGAAGCCGATCGGATGAAGCGTTTTCAAGTTACAAACGAAAAACTCTGGAGGAAGATAAAAATAATCCAGGCAACCACTTATAGGACTAGATACTCCATGACCTGCCTTCACACTGATCCAACTCCCTGTCACCCGGGCCAAAACAAAAGCAGAGATGGAATTCCTTTCTAAGCTAAGGGACTGATCACCTCAGACTAATTTTTTCACGTCTTCCACTGTTTCCAACTGATTCATCAACGCTGGCAGTCTTCAAGATGGAGCTGGACAGATACCTGAAGTTAGTACCCGACCAGCCGGGCTGTGGTTCGTACGTCAGATCACGTGCGGGTCAGCAGTTCCAGCCTGGTTGATCAGGCCCTGTTTCAACGGGAGGCCTGGTCAAGGACTAGGCCGCGGGGGCGTTGATTCCCAGAACACCCTTCGGGTATACTGATCACTTTGTGCCACTTCATGTCTTCCACCGTTCGCAGTAGTGGACTGATAAAACCACTGGTGGGCGAAACGTCTCCACAATAACGATACTCAAGTGTTGCACACATGTCTTTTTCATCTCTATCCCAACTAATGCAACTACCAAGGATTTACACACATATAACGCGATGACGGAATTTGTACAACGCCGACGAAAGAGACGAAGAGACAGAGGCGAAACAAAAGAGAACAGAGGAAAAAGAGCAAGACTGAAAAGACAAGAGACGGCAGGATGAAAAGTGAAGGGGCCAAATACAACTGAATGTATGCCCGTGTTTACACTGCAAGGTGATGGTAGCCAGGTACAACTGAATGTGTGCCCGTGTTATCATTGCAGGGTGATAGTAGCCAGATACAACTGAATGTATGCCCGTGTTTACATTGCAAGGTGATGGTAGCCAGATTCAACCGAATGTATACCCGTCTCAACATTGTAAGGTGACGGTAGCCTGATACAAATGAATGTATGCCCGTGTGTTTACACTGCAGAGTGATGGTAGCCAGATACAACCGAATGTCTGCCCGTGTTTACATTGGAGCGCCGCCCAGCGGTTGGAGGGCGTGTTCATGGGCCCAGAAGTTAATGAAGTGGATAATCAGTGCTTGGGATAATCCTGCCTGGTATGGCAAGGCTATAATTGTCTCAGAATGTTAATTATAGGTGTGGAAGGAAGGAAGAAGTGGGGGCAGAGAGATCTACATTAAGATACATAATGGAGAGAGAAAGAGAGAAAGAGAAAGAGAGAGAGAGAGAGAGAGAGAGAGAGAGAGAGAGAGAGAGAGAGAGAGAGAGAGAGAGAGAGGAGAGAGAGAGAGAGAGAGAGAGACAGACAGAGACAGACAGAGAGAGACAGAGAGAGAGACAGAGAGAGAGACAGACAAACTGATTAATATACACCCGGAAGCTCCAGTTATTATTATGTTCATAAACATGCAGTAGCCTCACTGAATGGTAAGAGTATGTGCCAGGTAAAATGGTGAACAGGTAAACAGAGGAAGTCTGCACTTACGTATGGAACAGGAAACTGAATCATGGGTGTATTGTGTGTGTGTGTGTGTACTCACCTAGTTGTGGTTGCAGGGGTCGATTCATAGCTCCTGGCCCCGCCTATAAGTATTGTGGCAGCGGTGGGATTCGAACCCACGCCTCCTTGGAGATTGGAGCCTAAATCCAGCGCCTTAGACCACTCGGCCACGCTACCTGTTGTGTGTGTGTGTGTGGTCACAGTGGTGCCTGTGCTAACCTTCCTATGGTGTAGAAATATTGTGGCTAGCTGGTCTAGTGGCTAACGCGACGGGCTGGAGTTTTGAGACTATGACCGCGGGTTCAATCCCGGCCGGGGGTATGGTTTGTTTGCAATCGTGTCATTACGATTTCTTGAGTCATGTGTGTGTGTGTGTGTGTGTACTCGCCGAGCTGTGTTTGTGGTAGTCGAGTCTCAGCTCCTGGCCCTTCCTCTTAAAGGACAGTAGCCAGTATTAATTAACTGGTCCCTTGCCTCGTGACTCGCATCATACATATTATTAAAATTGCGTGTGGAAATTAGCTTCATCACTCCTACAAGCAGTGAAAAAAAACAACGATAATATTTCCGTCTCCATGTTTCTGCTCTCAACATTTCAGTCTCTCCCTGTCAATCATATCATTTCATGTGGGTATTTTGCACGCCGCAACCATGTCTCCCTAGACGTCCTCCCTTATGAAGCTGTCAGGTTCACATAGTCTCCCACGGTACACCCTCACCTAAGGGAATAACAAATCTGCTTCACATCCTTTAGACCTCTTAAAACTTTCTAAATATCTGCTATATTAGTTACTGGCGACTGCTATCATCTCCCCTACGACCGTTCTTCAGGTGTGAGTGCCACAAGCAACTTGTCCCTGGTGTGAGTGCCACAAGCAACTTGCTCCAGGTGTGAGTGCCACAAGCAACTTGTCCCAGGTGTGAGTGCCACAAGCAACTTGCTCCAGGTGTGAGTGCCACTAGCAACTTGCTCCAGGTGTGAGTGCCACAAGCAACTTGTCCCAGGTGTGAGTGCCACAAGCAACTTGTCCCTGGTGTGAGTGCCACAAGCAACTTGTCTCAGGTGTGAGTGCCACAAGCAACTTGCTCCAGGTGTGAGTGCCACAAGCAACTTGTCCCAGGTGTGAGTGCCACAAGTAACTTGCTCCAGGTGTGAGTGCCACAAGTAACTTGCTCCAGGTGTGAGTGCCACAAGTAACTTGCTCCAGGTGTGAGTGCCACAAGTAACTTGCTCCAGGTGTGAGTGCCACAAGTAACTTGCTCCAGGTGTGAGTCCCACAAGCAACTTGCTCCAGGTGTGAGTGCCACAAGCAACTTGTCCCAGATGTGAGTGCCACACGCAACTTGCTCCAGGTGTGAGTGCCACAAGCAACTTGCTCCAGGTGAGTGCCACAAGCAACTTGTCCGAGGTGTGAGTGCCACAAGCAACTTGCCCCAGGTGTGAGTGCCACAAGTAACTTGACCCAGGTGTGAGTGCCACAAGCAACTTGCCCCAGGTGTGAGTGCCACAAGCAACTTGCCCCAGGTGTGGGTGCCACAAGTAACTTGCCCCAGGCGTGAGTGCCACAAGTAACTTGCTCCAGGTGTGAGTGCCACAAGTAACTTGCCCCAGGCGTTAGTGCCACAGGTGTGAGTGCCACAGGTGTTAGTGCCACAGGTGTGAGTGCCACAAACAACTTGCCCCAGGTGTGAGTGCCACAAGTAACTTGCAGTGTTCCTCCTTTCTTATGTTCTTATGTGTGAGTGCCACAAGTTGCTCCAGGTGTGAGTGCCACAAGTAACTTGCTCCAGGTGTGAGTGCCACAAGTAACTTGCCCCAGGTGTGAGTGCCACAAGTAACTTGCCCCAGGTGTGAGTGCCACAAGCAACTTGCCCCAGGTGTGAGTGCCACAAGTTGCTCCAAGTGTGAGTGCCACAAGTAACTTGCTCCAGGTGTGAGTGCCACAAGCAACTTGCTCCAGGTGTGAGTGCCACAAGCAACTTGCTCCAGGTGTGAGTGCCACAAGTAACTTGCTCCAGGTGTGAGTGCCACAAGTAACTTGCTCCAGGTGTGAGTGCCACAAGTAACTCGCTCCAAGTGTGAGTACCACAAGTAACTTGCTCCAGGTGTGAGTGCCACAAGTAACTTGCTCCAGGTGTGAGTGCCACAAGTAACTTGCCCCAGGTGAGTGCCACAAGTAACTTGCTCCAGGTGTGAGTGCCACAATCAACTTGCTCCAGGTGTAAGTGCCACAAGCAACTTGCTCCAGGTGTGAGTGCCACAAGCAACTTGTTCCAGGTGTGAGTGCCACAAGCAACTTGTTTCCCGGTGTGAGTGCCACAACAACTTGTTCCAGGTGTGAGTGCCACAAGCAACTTGCTCCAGGTGTGAGTGCCACAAGCAACTTTCTCTAGGTGTGAGTACCACAAGCAACTTGCTCCAGGTGTGAGTGCCACAAGCAACTTGCTCCAGGTGTGAGTGCCACAAGCAACTTGCTCCAGGTGTAAGTGCCACAAGCAACTTGTTCCAGGTGTGAGTGCCACAAGCAACTTGTCCCAGGTGTGAGTGCCACAAGCAACTTGCTCCAGGTGTAAGTGCCACAAGCAACTTGCTCGAGGTGTGAGTGCCACAAGCAACTTGTTCCAGGTGTGAGTGCCACAAGCAACTTGTTCCAGGTGTGAGTGCCACAAGTAACTTGCTCCAAGTGTGAGTGCCACAAGTAACTTGCTCCAGGTGTGAGTGCCACAATCAACTTGCTCCAGGTGTAAGTGCCACAAGCAACTTGCTCCAGGTGTGAGTGCCACAAGCAACTTGTTCCAGGTGTGAGGGGCCACAAGCAACTTGTTCCAGGTGTGAGTGCCACAAACAACTTGTTCCAGGTGTGAGTGCCACAAGCAACTTGCTCCAGGTGTGAGTGCCACAAGCAACTTGCTCCAGATGTGAGTGCCACAAGCAACTTGTCCCAGGTGTGAGTGCCACAAGCAACTTGCTCCAGGTGTGAGTGCCACAAGCAACTTGCTTCCAGGTGAGTGCCACAAGCAACTTGTCCCAGGTGTGAGTGCCACAAGCAACTTGCCCCAGGTGTGAGTGCCACAAGTAACTTGACCCAGGTGTGAGTGCCACAAGCAACTTGCCCCAGGTGTGAGTGCCACAAGCAACTTGCCCCAGGTGTGGGTGCCACAAGCAACTTGTCCCAGGTGTGAGTGCCACAAGCAACTTGCTCCAGGTGTGAGTGCCACAAGCAACTTGTTCCAGGTGTGAGTGCCACAAGCAACTTGCTCCAGGTGTGAGTGGCACAAGCAACTTGTTCCAGGTGTGAGTGCCACAAGCAACTTGCTCCAGGTGTGAGTGCCACAAGCAACTTGCTCCAGGTGTGAGTGCCACAAGCAACTTGTCCCAGGTGTGAGTGCCACAAGCAACTTGTTCCAGGTGTGAGTGTCACAAGCAACTTGCTCCAGGTGTGAGTGCCACAAGTAACTTGTCCCAGGTGTGAGTGCCACAAGCAACTTGTTCCAGGTGTGAGTGCCACAAGCAACTTGCTCCAGGTGTGAGTGCCACAAGCAACTTGTCCCAGCTGTGAGTGCCACAAGCAACTTGTTCCAGGTGTGAGTGCCACAAGCAACTTGTCCCAGGTGTGAGTGCCACAAGCAACTTGCTCCAGGTGTGAGTGCCACAAGCAACTTGTCTCAGGTGTGAGTGCAACAAGCAACTTGTTCCAGGTGTGAGTGCCTCAAGCAACTTGCTCCAGGTGTGAGTGCCACAAGCAACTTGCTCCAGGTGTGAGTGCCACAAGCAACTTGCTCCAGGTGTGAGTGCCACAAGCAACTTGCTCCAGGTGTGAGTGCCACAAGTAACTTGCTCCAGGTGTGAGTGCCACAAGCAACTTGCTCCAGGTGTGAGTGCCACAAGCAACTTGCCCCAGGTGTGAGTGCAACAAGCAACTTGCTCCAGGTGTGAGTGCCACAAGCAACTTGCTCCAGGTGTGAGTGCCACAAGCAACTTGCTCCAGGTGTGAGTGCCACAAGCAACTTGCTCCAGGTGTGAGTGCCACAAGCAACTTGCCTCCAGGTGTGAGTGCCACAAGCAACTTGCTCCAGGTGTGAGTGCCACAAGCAACTTGCCCAGGTGTAAGTGCCACAAGCAACTTGCTCCAGGTGTGAGTGCCACAAGCAACTTGCTCCAGGTGTGAGTGCCACAAGCAACTTGCTCCAGGTGTGAGTGCCACAAGCAACTTGCTCCAGTGTGAGTGCGACAAGCAACTTGCTCCAGGTGTGAGTGCCACAAGCAACTTGCTCCAGGTGTGAGTGCCACAAGCAACTTGCTCCAGTGTGTGAGTGCCACAAGCAACTTGTTCCAGGTGTGGGTGCCACAAGCAACTTGCTCCAGGTGTGAGTGCCACAAACAACTTGCTCCAGGTGTGAGTGCCACAAGCAACTTGCTCCAGGTGTGAGTGCCACAAGCAACTTGTTCCAGGTGTGAGTGCCACAAGCAACTTGTTCCAGGTGTGAGTGCCACAAACAACTTGTTCCAGGTGTGAGTGCCACAAGCAACTTGCTCCAGGTGTGAGTGCCACAAGCAACTTTCTCTAGGTGTGAGTACCACAAGCAACTTGCTCCAGGTGTGAGTGCCACAAGCAACTTGCTCCAGGTGTGAGTGCCACAAGCAACTTGCTCCAGGTGTAAGTGCCACAAGCAACTTGTTCCAGGTGTGAGTGCCACAAGCAACTTGTCCCAGGTGTGAGTGCCACAAGCAACTTGCTCCAGGTGTAAGTGCCACAAGCAACTTGCTCGAGGTGTGAGTGCCACAAGCAACTTGTTCCAGGTGTGAGTGCCACAAGCAACTTGTTCCAGGTGTGAGTGCCACAAGTAACTTGCTCCAAGTGTGAGTGCCACAAGTAACTTGCTCCAGGTGTGAGTGCCACAATCAACTTGCTCCAGGTGTAAGTGCCACAAGCAACTTGCTCCAGGTGTGAGTGCCACAAGCAACTTGTTCCAGGTGTGAGTGCCACAAGCAACTTGTTCCAGGTGTGAGTGCCACAAACAACTTGTTCCAGGTGTGAGTGCCACAAGCAACTTGCTCCAGGTGTGAGTGCCACAAGCAACTTGCTCCAGATCTGAGTGCCACAAGCAACTTGTCCCAGGTGTGAGTGCCACAAGCAACTTGCTCCAGGTGTGAGTGCCACAAGCAACTTGCTCCAGGTGAGTGCCACAAGCAACTTGTCCCAGGTGTGAGTGCCACAAGCAACTTGCCCCAGGTGTGAGTGCCACAAGTAACTTGACCCAGGTGTGAGTGCCACAAGCAACTTGCCCCAGGTGTGAGTGCCACAAGCAACTTGCCCCAGGTGTGGGTGCCACAAGCAACTTGTCCCAGGTGTGAGTGCCACAAGCAACTTGCTCCAGGTGTGAGTGCCACAAGCAACTTGTTCCAGGTGTGAGTGCCACAAGCAACTTGTCCCAGGTGTGAGTGCCACAAGCAACTTGTTCCAGGTGTGAGTGCCACAAGCAACTTGCTCCAGGTGTGAGTGCCACAAGCAACTTGCTTTCCCGGTGTGAGTGCCACAAGCAACTTGTCCCAGGTGTGAGTGCCACAAGCAACTTGTTCCAGGTGTGAGTGTCACAAGCAACTTGCTCCAGGTGTGAGTGCCACAAGTAACTTGTCCCAGGTGTGAGTGCCACAAGCAACTTGTTCCAGGTGTGAGTGCCACAAGCAACTTGCTCCAGGTGTGAGTGCCACAAGCAACTTGTCCCCGCTGTAGTGCCACAAGCAACTTGTTCCAGTGTGAGTGCCACAAGCAACTTGCCCAGGTGTGAGTGCCACAAGCAACTTGCCCAGGTGTGAGTGCCACAAGCAACTTGTCTCAGGTGTGAGTGCAACAAGCAACTTGTTCCAGGTGTGAGTGCCATCAAGCAACTTGCTCCAGGTGTGAGTGCCACAAGCAACTTGCCCAGGTGTGAGTGCCACAAGCAACTTGCTCCAGGTGTGAGTGCCACAAGCAACTTGCTCCAGGTGTGAGTGCCACAAGTAACTTGCTCCAGGTGTGAGTGCCACAAGCAACTTGCTCCAGGTGTGAGTGCCACAAGCAACTTGCTCCAGGTGTGAGTGCCACAAGCAACTTGCTTCCAGGGGTGAGTGCCACAAGCAACTTGCCCCAGGTGAGTGCCACAAGCAACTTGCTCCAGGTGTGAGTGCCCACAAGCAACTTGCTCCAGGTGTGAGTGCCACAAGCAACTTGTTCCAGGTGTGAGTGCCACAAGCAACTTGCTCCAGGTGTGAGTGCCACAAGCAACTTGCTCCAGGTGTGAGTGCGACAAGCAACTTGCTCCAGTGTGAGTGCCACAAGCAACTTGCTCCAGGTGTGAGTGCCCACAAGCAACTTGCTCCAGGTGTGAGTGCCACAAGCAACTTGCTCCAGGTGTGAGTGCCACAAGCAACTTGCTCCAGGTGTGAGTGCCACAAGCAACTTGCTCCAGGTGTGAGTGCCACAAGCAACTTGCTCCAGGTGTGAGTGCCACAAGCAACTTGTTCCAGTGTGAGTGCCACAAGCAACTTGCTCCAGGTGTGAGTGCCACAAGCAACTTGCTCCAGGTGTGAGTGCCACAAGCAACTTGCTCCAGGTGTGAGTGCCACAAGCAACTTGCTCCAGGTGTGAGTGCCACAAGCAACTTGCTCCAGGTGTGAGTGCCACAAGCAACTTGCTCCAGGTGTGAGTGCCACAAGCAACTTGCTCCAGGTGTGAGTGCCACAAGCAACTTGCTCCAGGTGTGAGTGCCACAAGCAACTTGCTCCAGGTGTAAGTGCCACAAGCAACTTGCTCCAGGTGTGAGTGCCACAAGCAACTTGCTCCAGGTGTGAGTGCCACAAGCAACTTGCTCCAGGTGTGAGTGCCACAAGCAACTTGCTCCAGGGGTGAGTGCGACAAGCAACTTGCTCCAGGTGTGAGTGCCACAAGCAACTTGCTCCAGGTGTGAGTGCCACAAGCAACTTGCTCCAGGTGTGAGTGCCACAAGCAACTTGTTCCAGGTGTGAGTGCCACAAGCAACTTGCTCCAGGTGTGAGTGCCACAAACAACTTGCTCCAGGTGTGAGTGCCACAAGCAACTTGCTCCAGGTGTGAGTGCCACAAGCAACTTGCTCCAGGTGTGAGTGCCACAAGCAACTTGCTCCAGGTGTGAGTGCCACAAACAACTTGCTCCAGGTGTGAGTGCCACAAGCAACTTGCTCCAGGTGTGAGTGCCACAAGCAACTTGTCCCAGGTGTGAGTGCCACAAGCAACTTGCTCCAGGTGTGAGTGCCACAAGCAACTTGCTCCAGGTGTGAGTGTGTGAGGCCACAAGCAACTTGCTCCAGGTGTGAGTGCCACAAGCAACTTGCTCCAGGTGTGAGTGCCACAAGCAACTTGCTCCGGGCACACCACTGATATCCCTCTTCGCCGCTATGTTTGCTATCATATCCGCTTCCAGATGATTTTTTCATTAATGTTTGTGTACTCCGTTCCTGGTCTTCCCTCTCGTGCGAGCTGCCTGAACTTGCTCTCTACATTTCGTACCATCATGGGACAAAAACAGAGCACCATGAGAGATTCCTGAGAGCCCTAAATCCGCACCAGCGCACGGATATGTTGGAAGCAGAGGCTTATAAACTTTACATTAAATATGTTCTGCATAGAAGACCATGGAGAAGAGAGAGACAGGAGAAGGAAGAGAGGAGAGAGAGAGAGAGAGGGGAGGGGGAGAGAGAGAGAGAGAAGGGGAGAGAGAGAGAGAGAGAGAGAGAGAGAGAGAGAGAGAGAAAGGCAGAAGTAGCAGAATAGAACGTAGAAGCAGAAACAGAGAACGTAGAAGAATATACTACAACGAAGGAGAGAAAACTCAAGAGCCCGAAATTACTGATATAAAGCAGACATTGAAATATTCGCATCAGTCACAAGAAGCATAAAAACAAGTGAAACCCGTCCACCAAATTAAAAAAAAAAAAACATTTCGACACGTATATGCAATCTAAACGGAGATATACAGACTTGGTCATTACTTACAGGTGCTTCATACACTGATGACGATAAAGAAAGGAGCGAAATTTTAATGTTCGCCGATCCATTAAGTGGAACCAGGGTGACGGACATGGCTTTTTTTTCATTAACTGGGTCCGCCTTGCAAATATCTGACATAAGCAGTAATCCCATAGAATTCCGACACAAGTAGTAATCCCACATAATTCTGACATAAACAGTAATTCCATAAAACTCCGACATAAGCAGTAATTCCACAGAATTCGAAAAAGAAACAGAAAATAAGCATGGTGACCCGGGCCGGACTCACGGAGCTCCTTGTTCATAAAGCAATTTGGGTTTAGAGCGGGAAGATCATATTTGTCCCAGATGCTGAACCATTGGAAGACAATCTAAATGCAGTTGTGGTCTACAAAAACGTATTTGACGAATACTAATGCCATAAAATGAAGTCAGTTGGCGTAAAACGTGAAAGTGAGCAAATGGACATTCCATTTTCTGACGAAGAGAGAACAAAGAGTAGTAATGTAACATCTAGCCTCAGCTTGGCAAAAAAACAAACAAAAAAACCTCAGTAGCTCAAGGTGCAGTGCTGGTGCCTGTACTGTTTCTCATCTTCAAGGTGCGGTGCTGGTGCCTGTACTGTTTCTCATCTTCAAGGTGCGGTGCTGGTGCCTGTACTGTTTCTCATCTTCAAGGTGCGGTGCTGGTGCCTGTACTGTTTCTCATCTTCAAGGTGCTGTGCTGGTGCATGTACTGTTTTTCATTTTCAAGGTGCGGTGCTGGTGCCTGTACTGTTTCTCATCTTCAAGGTGCAGTGCTGGTGCCTGTACTGTTTCTCATCTTCAAGGTGCGGTGCTGGTGCCTGTACTGTTTCTCATCTTCAAGGTGCGGTGCTGGTGCCTATACTGTTTCTCATCTTCAAGGTGCGGTGCTGGTGCCTGTACTGTTTCTCATCTTCAAGGTGCGGTGCTGGTGCCTGTACTGTTTCTCATCTTCAAGGTGCGGTGCTGGTGCCTGTACTGTTTCTCATCTTCAAGGTGCAGTGCTGGTGCCTGTACTGTTTCTCATCTTCAAGGTGCGGTGCTGGTGCCTGTACTGTTTCTCATCTTCAAGGTGCGGTGCTGGTGCCTGTACTGTTTCTCATCTTCAAGGTGCGGTGCTGGTGCCTGTACTGTTTCTCATCTTCAAGGTGCGGTGCTGGTGCCTGTACTGTTTCTCATCTTCAAGGTGCGGTGCTGGTGCCTGTACTGTTTCTCATCTTCAAGGTGCAGTGCTGGTGCCTGTACTGTTTCTCATCTTCAAGGTGCTATGCTGGTGCCTGTACTGTTTCTCATCTTCAAGGTGCGGTGCTGGTGCCTGTACTGTTTCTCATCTTCAAGGTGCGGTGCTGGTGCCTGTACTGTTTCTCATCTTCAAGGTGCGGTGCTGGTGCCTGTACTGTTTCTCATCTTCAAGGTGCAGTGCTGGTGCCTGTACTGTTTCTCATCTTCAAGGTGCTATGCTGGTGCCTGTACTGTTTCTCATCTTCAAGGTGCGGTGCTGGTGCCTGTACTGTTTCTCATCTTCAAGGTGCGGTGCTGGTGCCTGTACTGTTTCTCATCTTCAAGGTGCGGTGCTGGTGCCTGTACTGTTTCTCATCTTCAAGGTGCAGTGCTGGTGCCTGTACTGTTTCTCATCTTCAAGGTGCGGTGCTGGTGCCTGTACTGTTTCTCATCTTCAAGGTGCGGTGCTGGTGCCTGTACTGTTTCTCATCTTCAAGGTGCGGTGCTGGTGCCTGTACTGTTTCTCATCTTCAAGGTGCAGTGCTGGTGCCTGTACTGTTTCTCATCTTCAAGGGGTGAATAATGGGAACTTTCAAACAAGACAAAGAGTGCCATTGGTGACCCTATTCAGATCATTTGTGCTCTCGGGTAGATAATTTCCAGTAGATCCTTCATGTGTTAGCCCAAATCACCGACCAGTATGTTGCGTGCAGCCAGCAGCAACAGCCTGGTTGATCAGGCTCTGATCCACCAGGAGGCCTGGTCACAGACCGGGCCGCGGGGGCGTTGATCCCCGGAACTCTCTCCAGGTAAACTCCAGGTAGAGTATTGTTCAGTGTTGACGGCTTCATTCAGGACAGCAGAGAGATCAAAGCTAAAACAGATACAGATACATTTACAGCCTACACAGAGCCACTGAAATATTAAACCTTTAAGTTACTGTGAAAAAATATTCTTTAGATTAAAAGAAAGATATATGATACAATGTATATGGAAGATACTTGATATAGCTCGGTCCCAAATCTGCACACTGCCGTTATTATTATTATTATTATTATTATTATTATTATTATAAATATATTATAGCGTGATACGAGTAGGAGTCACACTGAACCAAGGGAGTAAAATGTGACCAAATCTCATCCAAGGAAGGAAAAGATTGTTCCAGTTTCCACTCTTACCTCTGTCTGTCTGTCTGTCTCTCTCTCTCTCTCTCTCTCTCTCTCTCTCTCTCTCAGAAAAACTGTTCTCTCGCCATTTATATTTTAACATACATAAACAGCCACTCTTCCCCCCCCCCATGCTTCTCACTCCTCCCCATCACCTGTTATGACGTTCATGAACAGCAACTCTTCCCCCCCCCTTCTCCCCTCCCCCCATCACCTGTTATGACGTTCATGAACAGCAACTCTTGCCCCCCTTCCTCCCCTCCCTCCCCTCCCCCCATCACCTGTTATGACATTCATGAACAGGAATTAACATGACATCTAGTAGTTAGAGCACTAGACATCTAGTGGTCAGAGTACTAGATCTAGGTGTATTTGTATACAATATATTGAGAGTGTTTGTGGAGATGTGATGGTTGTAAGTAAACACACTTGCTGGATGGTAACACTTATATTAGCAGAGTGTGAAGAGGAGCCCAGCCTGCCGTGGCTCTGGTGGCCTGGTGGTTAACGCTCTCGCTTCACACGGTGAGGGCCTGGGTTCGATTCCCAGCCAGAGTAGAAACATTGGACGTGTTTCTTTCCACCTGTTGTCTATGTTCCCCATCAGTAAAATGGGTACCTGGGTGTTAGTCGACTGGTGTGGGTCGCATCCTGGGACACTGACCTAAGGAGGCCTGGTCACAGACCGGGCCGCGGGGGCGTTGACCCCCGGAACTCTCTCCAGATAAACTTAGACCTGAGCGTGGAGTGAGGGAGAGGCATCGAGTCTCACGCTCACGTGCGGCATCACGTGACGTCACACATGCTAGTCACTGAGCCTAGCAAGGGGTCAACTATGTAAAACATATGGATGGTACTATGATACTCAGATAACATATACATATACAGGGGATCAGCAACTATGATGACAACTAGAGAGGGTTGTGTGGAGCCCAGTGTGACCTCACAATACATCATTTACAAACTGAGAGTTACAAAGATGTTCCAGAAATGCAACCGATGGTATAACACCTATTAAAATTATAATAATTATTAAACCTTTTAAAAATATGATAATCATTAAAATTATTAAATTGTAATTATTAAAATGACTTACAAAGTTTTTGTCGTCGATAAATTAATATTTCAGCAATGTGCCCGTAAAATATTACAATTATTTCCCTTTTCTCTGCGTCACAATTATTAGCATGGCGGAACGCTAAACCCGTAGGGGGACTGGAAAGCATTCAGCCTTAATTCAGGGAATTGGAACACAGATCCAATTCCCTGGATCAAGAGCCCCCTCACCAGCATCAAGGAACCTCCCTTGAGGAGATGAACATCATAAGAATGAGGACGGGAAGGATCAGAGGAAACATGATCACGACGTTAAAGATAGTCGAGGAGAAAACAGTAGAAAAATTAAATTAGTTGACACCAGAAGTTTTGTGGCTAAGATTAGGGCCCAAGAGCTGCAGCTCAGTCCCTGCAAAGATGACTAAACACCCACACACGCACACACACACACACACACACACACACACACACACACAATGGATCAGGGAATAGTTGTCAGGAAGACAGCAGCGAGTCATGGTACGTGGCGAGGTGTCAGAGTGGGCACCTGTGACCAGCGGGGTCCCGCAGGGGTCAGTCCTAGGACCAGTGCTGTTTCTGGTATTTGTGAACGACATGACGGAAGGAATAGACTCTGAGGTGTCCCTGTTTGCAGATGACGTGAAGTTGATGAGAAGAATACACTCGATCGAAGACCAGGCAGAACTACAAAGGGATCTGGACAGGCTGCAGACCTGGTCCAGCAATTGGCTCCTGGAGTTCAATCCCACCAAGTGCAAAGTCATGAAGATTGGGGAAGGGCAAAGAAGGCCGCAGACGGAGTACAGTCTAGGGGGTCAGAGACTACAAACCTCACTCAAGGAAAAAGATCTTGGGGTGAGTATAACACCAGGCACGTCTCCTGAAGCGCACATCAACCAAATAACTGCTGCAGCATATGGGCGCCTAGCAAACCTCAAAACAGCATTCCGACATCTTAATAAGGAATCGTTCAGGACCCTGTACACCGTATACGTTAGGCCCATATTGGAGTATGCGGCACCAGTTTGGAACCCACACCTAGCCAAGCACGTAAAGAAACTAGAGAAAG
>NC_069400.1:124115275-124143464 GCF_026875155.1 Cherax quadricarinatus | reverse complement strand
GCCTTAAAGGGGAAATGCCCAATTAAGTGGTAAATCATTAAACTTCTACACAAGTATTACAAGATGACATGTTCACACTTGTGTTGATACTGTAGTGCAGCATCATAACTGAAGGCTATGGGTGTCAATGATGTTAGTAATAGTGATGACCGTAATATAAGTGGTGGTAAGAGTGTGATGAGGGCAAATGGTGTCTATAATGTTAGTAATAGTGATGAGCGTAATTTAAGTGGTGGTGAAGAGTGTGATGAGAGCGGTGGTGTCTATAATGTTAGTAATAAGTGATGAGCGTAATTTAAGTGGTGGTGAAGAGTGTGATGAGAGCGTGGTGTCTATAATGTTAGTAATAGTGATGAGCTAATAAAGTGGTGGGTGCAGAGTGTGATGAGGTTAGTCACATAGACATTAATGTTGAATACAATACTGTTGATAAATGTAATGAACACAATGTTGGTAGTGGCGTTGGTGATGACAGTTGTAGTGTTGCGTGTAATGTTAGTGGAGTGAGGGATGTGAGTGGTGGTGTCACCTATCATACATTCACACATAAACAGCGTCATGCTCTGGGTTTACGAAGACTCCCACGAGGCCTTACAACTGGAAGTGCACTTACAAAACTCATGGACAAGGGTAGCACTGTTGACATTGATAAGGTCTGCTATTTATATGAACAATTTTTTCATTATGCTGAGAAACTCAGATGATCCCAGGACTACTATAATGGATCAAAAACTCGTATAAACTTTCTATATTAAGCTGGAATATTGCATCACTTAGAAAAAGGCTTCCTGACCTTCATCATAAAGTAACCACCGAACCCATTGATGTTGTGTGTCTACAAGAGTGCAGAGTCCCTGAAAAATCCCAACCCCCTAAATTACCATCATTTGTTGCATATAACCTCAAATCTACTAACTCTTGTGTTCTATATATTAAAAAATCACTTCCCCATCAACTTCTTGCACACAAGAAAACAGAGGGGCTACAATATCACGGTGTTAGGATTTATATAGGGAACTCTGCTCTCAACATATTTAACTTGTATGCTCCTGCTGATAAATTTAATTACTTGGAGCTCCCAACTTGTGCTCATTCTGAGCCTACTCTTATTATTGGCGATTACAATGCGAGACACAAAAGCATTGGAAACTCACAGTTTGGTAATCGTAATGGCAATCAACTGTTGTCACTCTAAACAGTCATGATAATGTCCAAATTGTAAGTGATCTTGAACCCACACATATTATGGAGCGTCATCCTGATTCTGTGCCTGGGCATCAAATTTCTTATGCAGCGGTGATGCTTCCATTGTAACAGATATAGCGTCTGATCATTTTCTCTAGGCTAACTCATAGATATTTGTAATTTATCCCTTCCTGGGGGATATTCAACGGAAGGTTTTATGTTCCAATGATCAGCATGTGTCTTTTGCCACATGTGACTGACTGGTATAATTCCTATGAGTGTTCCCTCTGTAGAGACCTTAACAATGATCTTGTGTGTCGTATTCAGATCTACTTAGATGCCGCCACATGAAATACCTGTTGGTACTATAAACACAACAAACTTCCATAATTATATACCTCCTTCAAAAACCATTACTTATTATATGATTTCTAAACTTCCGTACACTGAAACGTACTGCTCGCAGAATAGGCCTAGCCTATAGGAATACATCGTACCCTGGAATGCTGAGGCTCTTCCACATCTGCCTTGTGCTGGCCAGAGAGCGTTTTATGACAGAGCTGCGGCTGACTGGGAAAAAATTTGTTCAACGGTATTTATTGTCACACCCCACTTAGCCGGGCTTGGAGGGTCTTAATAGAATTAAGGGTAACAGAATGGGCAGATTCGCGCACTCATCCCTTACATAGGGCGAAATGGAGTTAGTCTGTGATTGGGCCTGCTATTCTAGACTATGACAATATTCCCTGTACCCACACAGGGCAAAATTAAATTGACTTATTATGATGCAAGGAGAGACTTTGTTTGCTTTATGCTCAGGCAAGGCAGATCATGGCAACATTCCTTTCACTAATTATGAACGTGATGCAGCACTAACTAAGGGCAACTCCACGTCGCCTGGTGAGGATGGTTTTACTTTACACATACTCAGCATTGCTGTTGAATCGAGGACTCAGGTAAATCCATTACTGAATTATGTAACATGTGCTATGTAACCTGGGGAGCTCCCTCAATATTGGACCTACAGCCTCATCTATTTCCAATTCCTAAGACCCAATCAACAAATGCTTTTTCGGCCAATATCTTTACTTGCTCTTGTGTAAAAACATTTGATGGAGATTGATCTTAATCGTCTCATGTACAGAATCAAAACAATTATTGTCTCCCCGGTTACATGGGTTCAATGCCATGGAAGGAGCGTGCATTCATTGCATAAGCACCTTTCTCACCCTGCACAATGATCAGCTCTTACCATACCTTCCTTGACCTTAAATCTCCGCTTTCGATGTAGCCAACCGACATGTAATCATTAGTGAACTTGCCATGAATGGATGTTGAGGATGGCTTCTCGCTGATAAAGGCTACATGTCCAACAGAATATCGTTCTGTGTTGTACGGGACATAGAATAGTGTTACTAAAGACTTTGAATAGGAACCCCTCAGGGAGGTGTGGTCAGTCCCACAATGTGCATTATTCTAATTAATGATTTACTTATTGCTATGCCTAGTCAGCCCCTATCATTTATGTGATTTGTTTTGCTGATGATTATAATGTTCTCCACAACCGGATTCTCCAACACCACAAAACATTCTTAATCATGTAACTAGCCTCGTGTCATGACCTGGGGTTGATAATCTCTACTGATAATAACAAGATACTCAATAGGCCGTCATATCGTCAGAGAAGGAACAGTTCGTCTGATCCATTTGCATGATGGGGTTTCTCTTGACATATGTAAGAAGATAACAGGTATCTGGTTTTGAGGTTTCCATACTTGGAACCGGTTGTAACAAGACTTTGTCGGCCAATACAAAGAACGGACTTAGAGCCTTAGAGTTGTGGCAGGGCTTCACCCCAGGTATGGTGCTTAATGTTTTAAAATTGTGAAAAATGATTGTTATCTTGCTTTTATTAGATCATTGGTTGATTATGCTGCGCCACTACTTGCTCTTGTGTCTGACTGGAAGCTTGGAGGGCTGGAAAAACTGCAGACGAAGCTAGGAGGATCATTTTTAGGATGCCCTTGTACTGCCAAAATTTTAAATATGTAAAAAGAACTTGATATTCAAGCATCAGAGAATTTTCCCTGTTTCTGATAAGAATTATCCTAATTGGGCGTTATTAATATGCTCAGGCAAGCTCATTTCAAACCAACCCTGCACAGAAGCCCTCCAAACTTTCTCAGCACTGATGAAATCATCCTCCAGATGGATTCGAAAAAAAACGGGAAAACGATACGCATGTATCAGTTACATGTTCTATGTCAAAATAAGCCTACAGGCGGCACTTCTCGCTCCATGGATTTATTACCCCATTCAATAACCTTCCTCCATTCCCCCAAATACTTCTTAAATCACTTACCAAAACTTCGCCTTGAAGCCAAACATTGAGGTCTTAAGCTGTATTGTAACTCTTAGTCACACAACACACACTCTCGCCAAATTATTTACCTGATGGTCTTTCTCCAATCACTGTGCAGTGGTAGTTGCTGCTGTTGTCGTAACAGAGTGATGTACAGGGAATATTGGAGCACGCATATTAATTGCTCTCTACCCTTCAGACAGATACTCCGTCCCCATCCACCACCCGTTGCCATACTCCTTTGCACTGAAATGGCATCTATGTATCATAGATTGACAGTTTTATTGTAAACTGATTCTCTGTATCCATATTTGCTCTCAACTTATTATGCATAAATGTTGGCAATGCTTGTGTCAGAAGCCGACACAGTATGTAGGAATGTGGACAGTGGAGTCAGGAGTGCACCATGCTGTGGATTCCATTCACATTGGTCTTCAGATGCATGATAGAACTGATAAAATTGGCTAAGCTGTATGCTTTCAAAGAGGGAGTAGATTACATTCTTGGCTTGTAAGGTAGTAGTTTTGAGAACATAATACGAAAAGAGCTTCACTGAATTTTATGGACTTAGGTCAGGGAGATTGACACCAGTGAGTCCATTCTATCATCCATTCTGTCATTGGCAGGAGGAGCCATATGTATATGGTGTGACATCCAACAAATAAGCCGACTACTTGGTTGTCATACTGCCCGGCTCCGGCTGGGTTACAAGTATCTTTGGCAGGTTAAATCACTCCACGCGAATGTAGACCAACGAAATGTAAACTTTGCCAGATTGGATATAGGACACACCCTGCGGTCATTTTGTGACTGTCTTGTGTGATAAAATT
This sequence comes from Cherax quadricarinatus, assembly GCF_026875155.1. NCBI lineage: Eukaryota > Metazoa > Arthropoda > Malacostraca > Decapoda > Parastacidae > Cherax > Cherax quadricarinatus. Next base: position 124,139,087 of record NC_069400.1, on the reverse strand, counting down.
AATGAACTTAGAAACAACTCGACTCAGAATTGTTCAAGGATAATGGCAAAGATTCTTTATCCACAGTGGTATATTGCGACATTCCTGGAGAATACCCTGAATTTTGCTGCTGTAAAATAAAGCACATTACCACATGTGTGCATGTGTTGAGTGTGTGTGTGGGTGTGTTGTGTGTGTGTTGTGTGTGTGTGTGTGGTGTGTGTGTGTGTGTGTGTTTGTGTGTGTGTGTGTGTGTGTCTGTGTGTGTGTGTATATGTGTGCACTCACCTAGTTGAGATTGCAGGGGTCGAGTCCAAGCTCCTGTGTGTGTGTGTGTGTGTGTACTCACCTAATTATACTCACCTAATGTGGTTGCAGGGGCGAGACTCAGCTCCTGGCCCGCTATCTTCACTGATCGCTACTGGATCCTCTCTCTCTATGCTTCTGAGCTTTGTCATACCTCTTCTTAAAACTATGTATGGTTCCTGCCTCCACTACTTCACTTTCTAGGCTATTCCACTTGCTGACAACTCTATGACTGGAAGAAATTACTTCTAACGTCCCTGTGACTCGTCTGAGTCTTCAGCTTCAGTTGATGTGACCCTTGTCCCTGTGTCCCCTTCTGGATACATCCTATCTCTGTCCACCTTGTCTATTCCCCGCAGGTATACTTGTATGTCGTTATCATGTCATCCCCTGACCCTTTGTCCTCCAGTGTCGTCAGTCAGTCCGATTCCCTTAACCTTTCCCTCGTACGACATTCCCTTGAGCTCTGGACTAGCCTTGTTGCATAAACTTTGAGCGGTATAGTACTTGTGGCTTAGCGCTTCTTTTTGTTTATAATAATAATATAATGCAAACCTTATTACTCTTTCTCTTACTTCTGACGTGCTTGGACCAGGTTGTGGGTTCCAGACTGGTGGATGCATACTCCAGTATGGGCTTACTTACACAGTGTACAGTGTCTTGAATGTTCCTTTTAAGGTATGGAATCGCTATTCTAAGGTTTGACAGGCGCCTGTATGCGCAGCGGTTTTTGGGTTTGATGTGGTGCTCCGGTGTGTGCTCGGTGTTATGGTCACCCCAGGTCTTTCTCCCTGAGTGAGTGTTGTAGTTCTTTGGTCACCTAGCCTATACTCTGTCTCGGTCTTCTTTGCCCCTCCCAATCTTCATGACTTTGCTTTTGGCTGGGATTGAACTCGGAGGAAGCCAGTTGCTGGACCACATGTCAAGCCTGTAAAGGTCTTTTGCAGTCCTGCTCTCCTCGTCCGATTTAATTTTCTCTATTCAACTTCACGTCATCTGCGGACAGGGACACTTCATGAGTCTATTCCTTCCATCATGTCGTTCACATATATCAAAAAAATAGCACTGGTCTAGAACTGACACCCTGTGGGAACCCCGCTAGTAAACAGGCCGCCCACTGTGATACCCTCTTCACGTACCGTGACTCGTTGCTGCCTCCCTGTCAGGATTCCCTTATCCATTGCAGGGCCCTCCCTTTTTCGTGCGATGATCCTCCAGCTTCTGCACTATTATCTTGTGGGGAACTGTGTCAAGGCCTTCCTGCATGTCTATGGAAAACGCAATCTTACCCTCCCCTCTCTCTCGTGTCTTACTCTGTTACCTTGTCATAAAACTCCAGGAGGTTTGTGATACAGATTTGCCTTCCATGAACTCATGCTGGTTTTCATTTTCAATTCTTGGTCCTTTCCAGGTGTTCGTCCACTCTCATCCTGATAATCTTTCCAGACTTTGCACACATACATGTCAGTGGACACAGGTCTGTAGTTTTAGTGCACCTCGTTTTCGTTTACTTTCTTAAATTGGGGACTACATTAGCTGTCTTCCATTTCTCTGTAGTTGCCAGTTTCAAGGGATGTGATTGAAGATTGTGGTTAGAGGCACGCACAGCATCTCTGCTCTTCTCTAAGGAAAACCATGGGGAGATGTTTTCGTCCCATCGCCTTTTGTGGTAGTCAAGGTCATTAAGAGCTTCTTCACCTCCTCCTCAGTTGTTCGTATGTCATCCAACACTTGTTGGTATATTCCCTCTGATGTTCCCTTCTGTGCTGTCTTCCCACAGCCTTCCTGTCCTCTACTGTAAAAACTTCCTTTTAAATCTCCTGTTCAGTCTCCTCACATACCTCCTGATCATTTCTTGTGAGTTCTCCACCTTCTGTCCTTATTGTTCACTCTGGTCTTTGGACTGTTGTCTTCCTCCTGATGTGGCTATACAACAGTTCGGGTCAGTCTTGATTCACGTTGCTATGTCATTTTTCTTACTGTCGCTGGGGCACTCCTCCTTACCTGTGCTACTCATTCATGCTCTATGCGACCTGATATCCCATTTTCGTCTGTGTTCTTGCCCTTCATGTACTTTTTCCTTTTCTCTATTGCTTTTGTTTTTTGCTCCGTACCATCCGTCGGGTAAACCATAGGGGCTCGTTCTGGTTTCCAGTTGTTACTGTTGCCCTGGGAATAAACCTTTCCACTGCCTACTTGCATTTTTTGTAGTTACTTTTTCCATATTTCATTTACTGGCTTTCGCTGTTCACTGTCCCACTGGGACCTCCCGCAGGAAGTTCTTCAACCCTTGTAGTCCCCTCTTTGATAGTCAGGTTTTCCCATTCAACTTCTGTTATTCTCTCCACTTGCAGTTCTACTATGTATTCAAAGCAAAGAACCACGTGGTGCTAGCTCCTAGGGGGACTCTCTTAATTGATGTCCTCAATATTGAGGCCCTGGGTGAACACAAGGTCCAATCGCTGGTTCATACTTCCCCTCTCACTCTGTAGTGTCCGTAATCTGTTGGTGGCATAGAGGGTTTTCCAGCACCACGGTCCAACATCCTGGCTGCCATGTTTTCGAGGAACCCCATGTGGCTACCAGGTTTTCTCAGTCTATCTCCCATGTGGTTTGAAATCCCCCATAACCAGCAACTTTGCTTGCTGGAGTGAGCTCTTTCTTGCCACCTCAGCAAGGTGTGTCCACACTTTGCTCTGTGCTCTCTTATATTCCTTCTCTTTGGCATCCTGCTGTTCTGTGGTGGATTATACATATGCATGACCACCTTGTGTTCCCCAGAATGATGTGTACCTTGCTATGTAGTCTCTTTCTCCCGTATCATCTATTCCTTCAATTTTCTCGAATTTTCATCTGTTTTTCAGAGGCAGAGCAACCCTCCTTCCCCCCTGCCCCTTCTATCTTTCCTCATGATTGGTATCCTGGTGGGAAGATTACATTGTTATTGTCTACATAGTTTTGTTTCTTGTACTGCTATGATGTCTGGGGACTTCTTTTGATTTTTCTTGCCATTCCTCTGATTATTCGTTTAATCCATCTGCATTTGTGTACCAACCTTCAACTTCTGTTTAATACTGTATCTGTGGTGGGGGGTGGAATTAGAGGGATCCGTTGTTGTGATGGTTTGGTTTGGATTGTTCAGTTGCCTTGGGGTGTCGTGGCTGGAGTCCTTCTGCCGGTGTTTCTGGGGGTGCGCTTGTCCTTCCATTTGATCCTGGATTATTCTGCTCTCCTTTTTCGTTTCCTCCCATTTCTCCTTTGTGTGTGTGTGTGTGTGTGTGGTGTGTGTGTGTGTGTGTGTGTGTGCCTGTGTGTGTGTTGTTTGTGTGTGTGTGTGTGTGTGTGTGTGTGTTTGTGTGGGTGTGTGTGTGTGGTTTGTGTGTGTGTGTTTTGTGTGTGCGTGTGTATGTGTATGAGTGTATATGAGTGTGTGTGTGTGTATGAGTGTGTGTGTGTGTATGAGTGTGTGTGTGTATGAGTGTGTTGAGCGTGTGTGTGTATGTGTTTGTGTATGTGTGTGTGTGTGTGTGTGTTGTGTGTGTGTGTGAGTGTGTGTGTGTGTGTTTGTGTGGTGTGTGTGGGTGTGTGTGTGTGTGTGTGTGTGTTTATGTGTGTGTGTGTGTTGAATTGTTATGTCGTGTGTGTGTGTGTGTGTGGGATGTGTCTCATCAATCAAATATTTCACCTATAACTCACTACAGTTGTGACCGGGTGTGGAAGTGTGAATTGCTCATTACCACTATTAATTTGTTCACGATTGTAGCCATGTATAAAAACGTAAGTAACCACTTCTCTAACAGGATTCATTACCTTTGTAACTTGTGAGTTCTTTACCTTGTACCTGTTCAGCCATCACACTTTTGGGAACACAGTCCTGGGGAACCCATTACGTACCTCTGTAATCTGTTAAATACATTGGTACTGATACATGAATTGTGTCGACTAGGGACCTACCTGGAGTTCAGTACCTTTGTAAATTGTGTGTTCATTACCTTTGTAAATTGTGAATTCATTACCTCCTGAACTTGCTCAGCTATCAAAACTTTGGTGTCCTGTCCCTGGACCATCTATGGTACCTCTATAATTCTTTTGACTACCCCACAGGAGGTGGTATGGGGTTTTGCATAATAAAATTATTAAACTAACATACTAAGATCGAGAACACCATATCTAGTCATTGTGGATAGTCTACAAGCCTCGGATACAACGTCTCAACAATTTCCAGGAACAGTGTTTGAGAATTGACCACTGTCTGGCAAAACCTTTCCAGCTCTGTTACCCCCAACATCTTGACTCCTGGGGATTTCAATTAAGGCACTAAAATGGAGGAATTATAAACAAATTATTGTTTGTTCGTGATATAACACCAGGAGGCAGCTCAGACGAGAACTTCACACTCAACACGAGCTTTTTAATTCTTTGCCACAAAAATTCATACTTTAAACCAGCTTATTATAGTGCCTACTAGATTGGTGAATACACTGGAACCTTAATCTTCACTAACAATGATGAATATGATACAAATGGCTTCATATCAAAAACAACATACTCAGTTACAACATAATGAGGTTCAGAATGTATGCGCGGAGCCCTCAAGACCGACGAAATGGGATCAGTCATCTAGGAGCCTTCACCAATTCAAGCTTCAATAAACAAGAACATAAAGTGGGACAGGTAATACCAGTTCCTAAATGATATAAGCTGGAAAGATAGACTAAGCAACACAGACCCAACTTAGCCTGAGAACAGATTAATCGGTGGCACTCGGATATGCTCAGACTTATTCCTTTATGAAAAGGAGGATCAGATGTAAAATAGAAAGAGACAGGCCACTCCCTTTTTACAGGCGACGGAAAAGAATATCAGGAGCGGCTAAAAGAGACTCCAAATTTCTGCAATGCTTAGGGAGAACTGGTATCAGAGAATAGCAAACTTCGAACTTAAGCTAAAGGAATCTTATAAGAGTAGGAATCGCGGGAAGAACTAAAAGCCATACATGAAATCGAAAGAAACCCAAAGTATTTCTTTTCTTATGGCCAAATCAAAGTCGAGAACAATATCCAGTTTTGGGGCCCCTACTTAAGCAAGATGGGTCCTACATTCATTTCCCCGACCAGCAAGGGAATGAGTGAGCTACTCAGTCTTCAGTATGACTCAGTTTTTAGCAAGCCGCCTAACCAGCCTGTGAGTCGAAGGATCAAAATGAAGTTTTTATGAGAGAGACAGAGTTTGGTAAACACAAGCCTATTGATGTTATTTTCTGACACCAAATGATTCGAACAGGCGATAATGGACATGCCATGCACTCTGCCAGGGCCAGGGACTCTGGTGGAACTCTGTGTTCATCAAGAAACTGCAAGAAGACCCCTCTCACGTGCTTTTAACCAATCCTATGGAGAGGCGAGCATGGACACTGGGGGTCGTCCCACAGTTACTAAAAACAATAGACAAGCCCCCTACACAAAGGGAGCAGTTATAAATAGCAAAGAACTACAGGCGACAGCGTTAAATCCCTTTTATAAAAAATCTTTGTTAGGTTCCTAAGAAGCAAGATCGCCACCATCTAGATACCCATCTCAATTACACAACCCTGGGCAACATGGGTTTAGAGCAGGTCGATCCTGTCTGTTCCCAAACTACTGGAATTACTATGACAAGGTCCTAGATGTATAGAAAACAAAAAGAAATGCAGTATGTAATATACACAGACTTTGCAAAAAAGCCTTCGATAAGTGTGACCATGGCGTAATAGCGCACAAAATGGTGTGCTAAAGGAATAAAGGTAAAGTTGGTAGGTGGATTGTTATAATAGTTCCTCACAAACGAACACAGAGAGTAGTCGTCAAAAGAGTAAAATCCGAGGCAAATACGGGGTGAAAAGCTCTGGTTCCCCAAAAAGGGACAGTACTCCCCTTTCCCCTTTTTGTTCCTCATCCCTTTTATCCCCCAAAATAACAAGGATGTCAGCCACAGCACCGTTTTCTTTCCCTTTTCCCGTTTACACCCGAATCTGCCCTGACAGTGCTTCCATTGCGGGCACTGCAAAAAACTCCAGGGAGGAAAATCAAAACCCAAAACTTTCGTGGGCTGCAAAAAAAAACAATATGAAGGAAACCCCCCCCATGAGAAAATTTTAATTACTCAGATATGGTAAAAAAATGAGGAAAATTTAAATCTTTTATCGAGTACAAAACAAATTTTGGCCCCAAAATAGAGCGAAAAACCAACGTTCCCAAAACCTGGGAGTGATCATGCGGAGGAAACTCACCCTTTAAAGGGCCATAAAAATTGTATCAATGCATTGCTAGAAAAATGAGGAAAGGATAATTTAGAACCTTCAAAAATAGGGGGGGCCAAAAACCCCCTGATGGGCACTCTTCAGGTCACTTTTTCTTTATCTAGGCTGGAATATTTCTGCAACAACAGCACCTTTCAAGGCAGGTGGGAAATTTCCGACCTAGAAAAAAGTTAAAAGAGAACTTTTTTACGGCGCGGAAAAACGGGGGGGATAAAACACCTCAATTTTTGGGGGGCGGGTTTTTTGGGTTGTTTAAAACCCGTATTTCCCCGGGGAACGCAGGAGGGAGAGATACCCTGATTATATAAACCTGGGAAAAACCCAGAGGGACTAGTAAACCCAAACTTGCACACGAAAATCACTCATACGAAAAACAAAAAGACTTGGCCCGACGATGCACCATCCCCCCCAAAGAAAAGAAGGGGGTGTCACTAGCAGTTTTAAAAAAGACCATACAAAAAAGTGTCAGGGGCCCCCCGGGGCGGTTTAACTGCCTCCCCCCACACATAAGGGGGGTTTTCCAACGACCCCTGGCAGTTTTTCAAGCGGCCCCTGGACAAGCACCTAAAGTCAGTTCCCGGGAACGCGGGGGGGGTGGCTGGGATGTTGGTTTTTTTGCAGCCCGCAGAAAAAAGCCTGGTTGTTTAGGCTCTGATCCACCCGGGGGGCCTGGTCTCAGCCGGGCCGCGGGGGCGTTGACCCCCGGAACTTTTCCAGGTAAACTCCAGGTTGTTCTCGACTTTGATTTTGCATAGGAGAAGAAAAACTTTGGGTTCCCTTTTGATTTCATTTATGGCTTTTTAGTTCTTCCTGCGATTCCCGACTTTCCCTTTAAAATTTCCCTTTTGCTTTAGTTCGAATTTCTTGCTATTTCGCTTTACCAGTGCTCCCTCCCCATTTCAGATATATTGACCTTTTTTTGCCGCTTTTGTTATTCTTTTCGTCGCCTTTTTTAAAGGGAGCGCCCGTCTCCCTTTCCCATTTTACATTACTCCTCCTTTTTCTTAGAGGAATATTTCCCTTTTGCAAAACTTTGAGTGCCACCCAAATTAAACTGTTTTAGCCCCTAAATTGGGGTTTTTGTTGCTTTGTATATTTTCCCGCTTTTTTCAGTTAGGACTTGGTTTTTCTTGGTACCACTTTATGTTTTTGTTATTAATTGAATTGGGTTTTTGAATGCTCCCGGGGGCTAGTTTTCATTATGTCGGGCGGGGGGGTCCACGCATACATGTCTGAAAACCCCAATTATGTTGTGATCTGAGTATAAATTTTTTTTGATATGGTTTTACATTTCTTTTCAGATCATCATTGTTTTGTGGGAAAATGAGGTCTAGTGTATTCTTTCCTTATTTGCTGGTTTTTAAAATTTAATTTTTTGGCCCGAGATTTAAACCCCTTTGGTGAGTGTGAGTTTTCATCAGAGCTGGGCCCCCTGGTGTTTTACTGCAAAAATATTATTTGCTATATTCCTCAAATTTTTGGTGCCCCCTTTAAATTTAAATCCCCCCGGAGCAAAATGTTGGGTGCAGGGGGCTGGGAAAGATTTTCCAGGCGTGGTCAAATTTTTTTAAAAATTTTTTCTGGGAAATTTCTGGGGGTGTAGCTCCCCCAGGGGTTTTTTAGACTCCCCCAATGGGCTAGGTTTTGGTTCTTTGACCTTTAAATGCTAAAAATTCCAAATACATCATTTGAGGCATTTAAACAGTTCTGTGCAAAAAAGTGACTCGGGAATGTACAGGCCCAAAACCCCCCCCCCCCCCCTTTTTCCTGTTCCTTGTAAAATCTTTATTTGGGTTTTAACCTGGGATCCATATTTCCTTTTCCAAGTGATCCCTTTTTGTGGGTCTCAAGTGAAAACCGCGAACATTGCCTTTTTCCCCCTGAAGCAGTCCACGGGAAAGAAAGGTATTTTTTTTTGTTTGGTTTTTGACTTTAGACCCTGTATATTTGCAAAGAAGAATGTCATCGGACTGGTGGTATTGTTGGTACTGGGGTACTGGGAGGTTGTGGGTAAATAGTTTTCCTTTGGGTTATCGTAATCTGACGGTAGGTGAAATGTTAAGGTTGGGTGTAGGTTAGAGCTGGAATGGGTTGTTTTCACGTGGAGAGTGAATGTGGAAAGTGTGTGTGGTAGTGGTGTATGTGTGTGTACTGTTTTCATGTATGAGGGGGGCATAGGGAGGGGGGGTGAACTGAAGACATACGGCTGATAGCCTGGGGTTTTGACTTAATGACTTTAGGTAAGGATGTGAGTATGAACAGAGGAGAGTGAGGTTGGTATAGTGTCAGGGGGATAGCAGGGGGGGGGACTTTCTGAGGTGTCTTGTACCTGGATGTGGGTTTTTTATGATGTGGACAAATCTGGTTATTATAATTGACTACAGGAATTAGTTTACAAACAATTTTGATTTTGACAATAACAGGTGTTAGAAAATAAACTTTACATGTTTTATATCATGTATTTGTTGTTTAATTTGCTTTATGTAGTTTTTTTTATGTTTTCATATGCCTATGTATTATTTTTGCTTACTTTCAGAAAGAATCATATATGTGTTAGGGTTAACATATTATATTGTGCACTCTTGTAGTCTGAAATCAGGTTTGGTTTTTCTCAGATAGGGGGGGGGAGGTTTGACTGGGGTAGGAGGGTGTTTGAATTTTGAAGGAAGTGACAGTATCAACATACATTATGTACTTTTGAGCTAGTACCATATGATGTCAAGTCATGGTAATGAATATCAGGTTTCACTTTGGTTTTTAGTTGTACAAGAATATGTATCTAATTTTCTCCCCGAGTTGGTTTTTTGATTGTGTTTCTCTTTAGACTTTTTTGCTACATGATAGTACAATTTTCAAGAGAATTGTATATATGTGTATGTATGTATGTATGTGTGTATGTATGTATATATATATATATGTATGTATGTATGTATATATATGCATGTGTGTATATGTATATATATGTATATATGTATGTATGTGTTTTTTGTCTGTGTACGCGCAGAGTTAAAATGTGGCAGTGTGTTAAAATTTGTGTTATATATACTTTGGAATAGGTGTTTGGGGACGTTTTTAAGCTTGCTAAGTAGGTAGGTCAGTATGGGGTTTTGCTTTTTTAGGTTAAATTTGGTAAAATTTTTTTTTTCAATCAACAAATTTACACTTCTGGATGGGTATCCTCTACCTCGAAATTGACGATACAGTGAACAAAATGCTCAGTACTACGTGTTTAGCCACAATTGATCTGCCGACTGCCTATCATCAAGTCCCTATAAGGAATGAAGATAACCATACACAGCGTTTTCAGGCTAGTGATGGCCTGTATCATTTACCAGAGTCCCTTTTGGAGGTCACCAATGGGGTAGCCTTGCTTCCAACGAATTATGGATTCACTCAGTAGAAGAGCAACACATGGGAAAACTTACGCGTATTTAGATAATGTTTACCATTTGTGGCAAGACCCAGGAGGAACATGATGTCAAACCTTGATAAGTTTTGAAGCCAGCCAAGAAGAAAAATATCAGTTACAATGAGGAAAAGTGCACTTTTTCACTAAAAGGCTTAGCACCTTGGTTCTGTAGTGGAAGGAGGTTTCAATATTCCCAGACCGAACGACTACGACCTCTACGGGAACTTCCCAATGCCTCAAGACAAAAAAATTGAGGTGTTTTATCTCCATTATGCGCGCCGTAAAGGTTTCTCTGTACATTTTCTAGGTCAGCAATTTCACCTGCCTTGAAGGTGCTGTTATGTGGCAAGTAATATTCCAGCCTAGATAGAACAAAGTGGACCTGAAGAGTGTCATCATGGGCTGCCTCCCTATTTTGAAGGTTCTCATATCCATCCTGTCATTTTTCTAGCAGATGTGATTGATACAATGTTATGGTCCTTGAAGGTGAGATCCTCCGACATGATCACATCCAGGTCCTTTGACGTTGGTGTTTCGCTCTATTTTGTGGCCAGAATTTGTTTGTACTCCTGAGAAGATTTTAATTTCCCTCGTGTTTACCATATCGGAGTAATTGAAATTTCACATCGTTTGAACTTCATATTGTTTTTCTGGCAGCCCACTGAAAGATTCAGGTTGATGTCCTCCTGGAGCCCCTTGCAGTGTCTGCATGGAAGAACACTGTCCAGCAGATTCGGGTGTCATAGCAAAAGGAAGACTCGGTGCTGTGCTGACATCCTTGTCTATGTCGGATATGAGGATGAGGAACAAGATGGGAGCGAGTACTGTGCCTTGTTGTAACAGAGCTTTTCAATCATAAGGCTGCTGTCGGACTTTTTACTCTGTTGACGACTACTCTCTGAGTTCTGATAGGTGAGAAATTATAGATCCATCGACCGACCTTTTTCCTGTATTCCTTTAGCACGCATTTTTGTGCGCATTACGTCATGGTTACACTTGTCGAAGGCTTTTGCAAAGGCTGTATATATTACATATGCAATTCATTTTATCTTCTAGTGCATTAAGGACCTTGTCGTAGTGATCCAAAATTTTGAAGACAGACCGAGCGACCAGTTCTAAACCCATGTTGCCCCTGGTTTGTGTTACTGATGGGTTTTCTAGATGGGTGGTGATCTTGCTTCTTAGACCCCTTTCAAAGATTTTATGAAATGGGATGTTAGTGCTATCGTCTGTAGTTTCTTTCTGTTGCTTTACTGCCCCCTTTGTGGAGTGGGGCTATGTCTGTTGTGTTTAGTAACTGAGGACACCCCTGTGTCCATGCTCCCCTCCTCCATAGGATGGAATAGGCTCGTGATAGGGGCTTCTGCGGTTCTGATGAACACGGAGTTCCATGATCTGGCCCTGGGGCAGAGTGCATGGGCATGTCATTTATCGCCTGTTCAAAGTCATTTGGCGTCAGGATAAAATCAGATAGGCTTGTGTTAACCAAATTTTGTGGCTCTCTCATAAAAAATTCATTTTGATCTTCGACTCTCAGCTGGTTAGCGCTTGCTAAAAACTGAGATCATATTGGGACTTGAGTAGCTCACTCATTTCCTTGCTGTTATCTGTGTAGGACCCATCTTGTTTAAGTAGGGGCCCAATACAGATACAGATACTAATGCCGGAAAAAAAATCCCCCCCCAGTACCAACAATACCACCAGTCCGATAACATTCTTCTTTGCAAATATACAGAGTCTAAAGCCAGCAACAAACAACAAAAACCTTTCATCCGTGACTGCTTGCAGAGGCAAAGGCAATGTTTGCGCTTTCACAGAGACCGCACATAAAGGGATCACATGGACAAAAACGAAATATTGATCCCAGGTTACAACCTATACAGATGTGTGACAGAGTGAACAGCAAAAGGGGGGGTTGGCCTGTACATTGCAGAGTCCACTTTGTTTGCACAGAACTGCTAAATGCCTCCAAATGATGTAGTTGGAAGTTTTAGCAGTAAAGGTCGAGACCAAAACCTAGTCATTGTGATAGTCTACAAGCCCCGATTGCAACATCCCAGCAATTCCAGGAACAGCTGTTAAAAATTACCACTGTCTGGAAAACCTTCCAGCTTCCTGCCACTCCCAACATCTTGGCTCCTGGGGATTTCAACTTAAGGCACCTAAAATGGAGGAATATACAAATAATATTGTATGCAGTAATAACACCAGGAGGCAGCTCTGATGAAAACTCACACTCCACGCGAGCTTTTAAATCTCTGCACAAAATTCAATTTAAACCACAAATAATAGAGCCTTCTAAACTGGAGGAATACAACTAGACCCATCTTCCACTAACAATGATGATCTGATAAGAAATATCACCATATCAAAATCAATATACTCAGATCACAACATAATGAGTTCATCAATGTAGCGCGGAGCCCCAGACCGACCATAATGAGATTAGTCACGAGGGAGCATTCACCAAATTCAACTTCAATAACAAAAACAAAAGTGGGACCAAGTAAACCAAAGTCCTAACCGATAATAAGCTGGAAGATATACTAAGCAACACGAGACCCCAACTTATCCTAGAACAGATTAACTCGGTGGCACCGATGTTGCTACAAGGCTTATTCCTCTAAGAAAAAGGAGGAGTATATGTAAAACAGAAAGAGAACAGGCTCCTTTAACAGGCGACGGAAAAGAATAACAGAGCGCTAAAAAGTGTTTAGGGGAAACAATATATCTGAAATGCCGTAGGGAGACACTGTCAGATAAATAGCAAGCATCGAACTTAAGCTAAAAGAATCCTTTGGAGTCAGGAATCGCAGGAGAACTAAAAGCCATAAATGAAAACGAAAGAAACCCAAAGTATTTTCTTCTCCTATGCAAATCAAAATCTGAGAACAACTCCAGTATTGGTCCCCTAACTTAAACAAGATGGGTCTACACATATGACACAAGGAAATTATGAGCTACTTCAAGTCCAATAACTCAGTTTTTTAGCAAGCCGCTAACCCAGACTGAGAGTCGAAGATCAAAATAATTTTTTATGAGATAGCACAAAATTTGATTAACACAAGCCTATCCGATGTAGCCTGACGCCAAATGACTTCGAAACAGGCGATAAATGACATGCCCGATGCACTCTGGCGCCAGGGCCAGACGCCATGGAACTCCTGTGGTTTCATCAAGAACTGCAAGAAGCCCCTATCACGAGCCCTTTTTCCCATCCTATGGAGAGGGAGCATGGACACCGGGGGTCGTCCCCACAGTTACTAAAAACAAACAGACATAGCCCACTCTCGCTTAATCAAAGGGCAGTAAAGCAACAGCAAAGAACTACAACCAATAGCACTAACATCCCATATCAAAAAAATCTTTGAATGGGGTCCTAAGAAGCAAGATTCACCACACATCTAGAAGAAACCCATCAGTTACACACCCAGGGCAACATGGGTTTAAGAACAGGTCGCTCCCTGTCTGTCTCAACTATTGGACACTACGACAAAGTCCTAAATGCACTAAAAGACAAAAGAATGCAGATTAATATATAAAGACTTTGCAAAAGCCTTCAGACAAGTGTGACCATGGCGTAATAGCGCAAAAATGCTGCTAAAGAATAACAGGAAAAGTCGGTCGATGGATCTATAATTTCCCCTCACTAACAGAACACAGATATATCGTCAAACAGAGTAAAGTCCGAGGCAGCTACGGTGAAAGCTCAGTTCACACAAGGCAACAGTACTCGCTCCCATCTTGTTCCTCAGCCTTATATCCGACATAGACAAGGAATGTCCAGACCACAGCACCGTCTTGTCCTTGCAGATGAACACCCGAATCTGCATTGACAGTGTCTTCCATTGCGACACTGCAAAGCTCCAGGCAGACATCAACCATCTTTCATGGGCTGCAGAAAACAATATGCATGTTCAACGATGAGAAATTTCAATTACTCAGATATGGTAAACATGAGAAATTAAATCTTCATCAGGTTACAAAACAAATTCTGGCCACAAAATAGAAGCCAAACACCAACGACAACAAGACCTGGGAGTTGATCATTTCGAAGGATTCTCACCTTCAAGACCATAACATTTTACAAATCGCATCTGGCTAGAAAAAGACAGGATGGATATGAGAACTTCAAAACTAGGGAGGCCAAGCCCATGAAGACACTCTTCAGGTCACTTGTTTCTATCTAGGCCTGGAATATTGCTGCACACTAACAGCAACCTTTTCAAGGCAGGTGAAATTGCCGACCTAGAAAATGTACAGAGAACTTTCAACGCGCGCATAACGGAGATAATACACCTCAATTATTGGGGAGCGCTTGAGGTTGCTAAACCTGTATTCCCTGAACGCAGAGGGAGAGAACATATTATATACACCTGGGAAAATCCTAGAGGGACTATACCGAACTTGCACACGAAAAATCACTCACATAACGAAAGCAAAAGACTTGGCAGACATGCACCCTCCCCCTCACCAATGAAAAGCAGGGTGTCACAGCACGTTAAGAGACCCATACAATGAAGTGTCAGGGGGCCCGAGACTGTTCACTGCCCTCCCAGCACACTAAGGGGATTACCAACAGACCCCGGCAGTCTTCAAGCTGGCACTGGGGACAAGCACCTAAATCAGTTCCGGATCACCGGGCTGTGGCTCGTATGTTGGTTTGCGTGGCAGCCAGCCAGCAACAGCCTTGGTTGATCAGGCTCTGATCCACTCAGGAGGCCTGGTTCTCGAGACCGGGCCTGCGGGGGCGTTTGACCCCCCCGGAACTCTCTCCAGGTAAACTCCAGGTTGTTCTTCGACTTTGATTTGGCATAGGAGAAGAAATACTTGGTTTCCTTCGATTTCATTATGGCTTTTAGTTTCTTCCTGCGATTCCTGACTCCTATAAGATTCCCTTTAAGCTTGAGTTCGATGCTTGCTTTTCGCTGACCAGTGTCTCCTCCGCATTTCAGATCATATTGACCTCTTTAGCCGCTCTGTTATTCTTTTCCCGTCGCCTGTAAAGAGCGCCTGTCTCTTTCTCTATTTTTACATCTACCTCTCCTTTTTCTTAGAGGAATATGCTTGTGCATACATCGAGTGCCACCAAGTTAATCTGTTTTCTAGTAGCCATAAGTTGGGTCTGTGTTGCTTATAGTATCTTTCCCATCTTATATCAGTTAGACTGGTTTTACTGTCCCACTTTATGTTTTTTGTATTGAAGGGAAGGGGGGAATGCTCCCTCGTGACTAGTCTCATTTATGTCGGTCTGGGCTCCACGCATACATGCCTGAACCTCAATTAGTTGTGATCTGAGTATACTGTTTTTTGATATGGTGAATTTCTTATCAGATCATCATTGTTAGTGAAGATGAGTCTAGTGTATTCTCCATTATTTGCTGGTTTAAATTGAATTTTTGTGCAGAGATTTAAACCTCGTGTGAGTGTGAGTTTTCATCACAGAGCTGCCTCCTGGTGTTATTACTGCAACAATATTATTTGCTATTACCTATTCCTCCATTTTAAGGTGCCTTAAGTTGAAATCCCCCGGAGCAATATGTTGGGTGCAGGAGCTGGAAGATTTTCCAGACAGTGGTCAATTTTTAACATTGTTCCTGGAATTGCTTGGGATGTAGCATCCGGAGGCCTGTAGACTACCGCAATGACTAGGTTTTGGTTCCCGACCTTTACTGCTAAAACTTTCCACACTACATCATTTGAGCATTAAGCAGTTCTGTGCAAACAAGTGACTCTGCAATGTACAGGCAAACCCCCCCCCCCCTTTTGCCTGATCACTCTGTCACATCTGTAAAGGTTGTAACCTGGATCCCATATTTCCTGTCCTAGTTGATCCTTTAATGTGGGTCTCAGTGAAAGCCGCGAACATTGCCTCTGACACCTGCAAGCAGTCCACGGATGAAAGGTAATTTTGTTTGTTTGTTTGCTGACTTAGACCCTGAATATTTGCAAAGAAGAATGTCATCGGACTGTGGTATTGTTGTACTGGGTACTGGGAGTTGTGTGTAAAATAGTTTTCCTTTTGGGGTTCGTAATCCTGACGGTAGGTGAAATGTTAAGGTTTGGTGTAGGTTAGAGCTTGATGGGTTGTTTTCACAGGAGAGTGAATGTGGAAAGTGTGTGTGGTAGTGTGTAATGTTGTGTTGTACTGTTTTCATGTATGAGGGGGGCATAGGAGGATGTAGGTGTGCGTACAGTGGTGGGTGGGCGGGGGTGAACTGAAGACAATACGGGCTGATAGCCTGGGGTTTTAGACTAATACTTTAGGTAGGATGTGAGTATGAACAAGATAGTGAAGGTTGGAAAGTGTCAGGGATAGCAGGGGGGGGGGACTTTCTGAGGTGACTTGTACCTGGAGTGGGTTTTTTTATGAAGTGGACAATCTGGTTATATAAATTGACTACAGGAATTAGTTTTTACAAACTTTGATTTTGAGACAATAACAGATTAGAAAATAAACTATACATGTTTTATATCCTTGTAATTTGTTGTTTAAATTTGCTTAATGTAGTTTTTTTTATATGGTTTTCATATCCTATGAATTTTTTTTGCTTACTTTACGAAAGAATTCATATATGTGTTAGGGTTAGACATATTATATTGTGCATCTTGAAGTCTGAAATCATGTTTGGTTTTTCTCAATAGGGGGGGGAGGTTGACTGGGGTAGGAGTGTTTGAATTTTGAAGGAAGTGCAGTATCAACATACATTATGTACTTTGAGCTAGTAGCGGGGGGGGGGGGGGCTCCGGGGGGGGGGGGGGGGGGGGGGGGGGGGGGGACCCATATGTGGTCTTGGTCCTTGGTAAATGAATATCATTCACTTTAGGTTTTTTTTAGTTGTACAATGATATGGTATCTAATTTTCTCCCCGAGTTGGTTTGTTGATTGTGATTCTCTTTAGACTTTTTGCTACATGATAGTACAATTTTCAAAGAGAATTGTATATATGTGTATGTATGTATGTATGTGTGTATATGTATAATATATATATATATATGTATTATTTTGTATATATATGCATGTTGTGTATAATTATATATATGTATATATGATGTATGTGTTTTTTTGTCTGTGTACGCGCAAGTTAAAAATGGTGCATGTGGGGGGTTAGAATTTGTGTGTATATATTACTTGGAATAGGTGGTTTGGGACGTTTTAAGCTTGCTAAGTAGGGATCAATAGTCCAATAAGTATGGGCGGATTATTGCATATATGTAGGTCTAAGATTTTGGCTGCAAAGTACTTCCTGTTATTGTTTTATTCAATGCCGGATGAAGGATTGTTATACACTTTCTAATATCCATGCATTGTACAATTTAATTTAGCAATGATGTACTATATGTTTCAAATATGCAGATACGGAATTTTATGTCCCGTAACTAGACAGTTTTTGATACCTTATGTAGGTTTTTGTTAGGTGTTTGGGTTGGTACTTACATAAAGAATGTTTGTTTTTTTTTATATCTTTACTTTGCGGTGTGTCCCCTGCCCATTTTTATGTGAGGAGTTCATTGTGATATGTACCAATGTAAGTTTATGTAGGCTTGTTTGCTAATGTTTAAGTTAATGTTTCTGTATATTTTTCAGTTTTGTCTATTTTGTATGATAATTACTGTGGCAATTTGTGACGGGGTCAAATTGGTACAGAGCTGTGGGGGACTGTGTGGGCATAGACATAAATTGTGGTTAATGTTTTTTGCTAGATGTTTTTTTGTTCGTGCTGAGCTCTCTCCGCTCTCTTCTGTTAAGAGTTTCCTGCTTTTTGGTGGGAAGTATTATTGTGGTATGTCTCTGCTTTTTATTGTAGGTTAGGTTTAAGCTTTTTATCTTTTTGTTTAAAAATTTGAAATGAAATTTTAATCCTTCGTATGTTGTAATCAATCATCTGTGTACTTTGTACAAGGGGTTCTTATGTACTGTATAACGGCATGAATTGTATGTTTTGACGTTAGTTTATGTTTTTTCTGAGCAGGTGTATCCTGTTCTTTTCATTTGTTCGGTGATGTACATCCTTTATACAATATGAATGTAACACTTAGGGTGTTGTAACCTAGTTCAGCCATCACAACTTTGGGACCCAGTCCCTGGACCCATTACATACCTTCTGTAATCTGTAAATACTTTGTACTTGTCAGACTGTGACAGACCTACCTGGATTAATTACCTTTGTAACATTGTGAGTTCATTACCTTTGAAAAATGTGAATTCATTACCTCTTAACTTTGCTCAGGCTATCAAAACTTTGGAGTCCCGCCCTGGACCAATTTATGAACCTCTGTAATCTTTTGACTATCCGCACACATGATGGGTATGGGGTGCTAATATAAACTATTAAAACTAAGGTGTGGAAATTTAATTTGGTCCCTAAAGTTCCACAGGACAGATCCGGCTGGCCGGAATGGAACAGCTGGGGGAAGCTGGTGGCCCTTATACCCCACCCAAACCAAGCATTCTCTCTAGTTGGCGTGGATTGTTGGTAAGCTTATTTAATTTATCGTTACCCTTCAGGGAAGGAGTAGGGTAGTTTTACCTGGTAGTACACTAATATAGGATCATTGAGGCAACTGTAGATACTACTAATGTAGACCTAAGACCTTAACATAGTGGTAATTAATAGGCCGATATGTAGCAAACACTAGATAAGTTAGCTAGGGAGAACTGGCAGCCCTAGTTTTTGAATGAAGAGACGAGGGTCCTGGAAGAGAGACCAGCTCGTTCTTCTAAGACCAGACACCAACTTGTCGACAAGACGTGCCATGATCAGCAGACGGCTGCCCCCACGTGTCTTCACATTGAGACCTGGGGAAATCTGGTAGAGGCACCACGATGTACTGTAGATGACCTCCTCACGTCAGGCCCATACAGTAAGACAAGACCTCCACTTTATCTCGTAGATTCTGGCCAGTGTCTGGGAGAATTGTGAGTGAGTTTGATCTGTGGGCCTGTGTTGAGATGGGAGTGCATGCCCAGTAATACCAGTGTCTCTCGTATATTAGAAAGCTAGTGTACAGTCTGCAAAGTTGTACTAGTGGAAGCCACCCTCTTGATATAGGAATTTCTGAGGTGCAGGCAGGTCACAATAACGATTGAATATTGCAGGAATTAGGCACCTGTTGCATGTGGATTCTTGAGGGAAGTCCAAAAGGGCTAAGCTAAGCTTAGGAAATTGAAGACAGGATATATGCTGCAACACCAAGTAAGTTAGTTCTTTATACGTGCATGCAGGCGAGTTTTCCTTCTTGCAACAGCACTCATTTGTGAAAATCTTCCTATAAGCCACTTGTGAGGCTGAGGTACCGACCTCAGAGCTCGGTGTCACAGAGTTTGCCAGGTTAGGCGACTCACTTGGAGGCAGTCCACACAAATTTCATAAAAGTGGTTTCTTTTGAACCGGATGTGGAATAGGCTAGGTTAAGCTATCATACCTAGGCCACAGACCAGTTAGGAACCATTTTAACAGAGTAGTTAAGTTAGCACACTAGGTCCAAGTTACACAGGCAATGCCAAGCTGACTATACACAGAAGTTGTTATTTGCAGTAATTTTCCAGGCAGGTCAGGTAGGCTAGAGAAGCGTGTGAAATTTAATTATTTACCAGTGAATACAAGTAATCCAGAGTAGAGACTTGTGTGTTGATTACTTACATGGATTTGCAAAGGTAGCCACAGTTTATGGCTAGCAGTGGCAATATTTACAACAGTTATAGTATCTAGTACAGATATAACCTGTTATTATTTACAGGAGTTATAAAGCCAGGTTTAAGCTAGCACACTATAGTATAGGTTAGGATTTACCTTATCCAAACCATCCATGTAGAACGAGTAAGCTTAGGCCAAGCTGCCTTACATACAGTAGATGAAACTGTTCCTTGGGGAGGCAGCAGCAGAGAAAACTACTGCCACCACTTCTAGGGGCCCTTAACACAACAACAAGTTACGCGTGCGTCATGGGCACCAACATATGGTTGTGATTCTTCTCCTACTATATCCATTTATCACTCGATGCAGATTACATGGTGAGTTTAAATATGTGGCCTGTAGTTATAACTTTTCTCTTGACATATGCAAAGACACATCTACCTGTAGAACATTATTAGATGTACTAGTCATTATATTTTGTTGTTTTGCAGAAGTACTATAAGATTCTCTGTCATAAAGCCTAGAGATAAGGCCTGTGTTTCTATCACGAACAATTTATATGAACATAGAATCCTGGGCTATACCTGGTGGTGATCCTGCGCTTAGACTACATCACAACATGGAGCCGGTTTACTGAAACCCTGAGAGGCCACTGAGACCCCCATCTTATCAACGGCTGCTCAGGAATGGAAGTACTGGTTTAAGAACTTTCGAAAACTTCTGGGACCCTTCCAAAGAAGATCTAGATAAACTAAGTCTGCTCATCAATTTTGTGTCCACATAAGATATATGAGGCTCTTTCTGAGTGTAATACCTACGAAGATGCTTATCAAAACCCTCAAGTACTCATAATTAATTAAACCTACAAATGAAATCTTTGCACGCTATCGCCTTGCAACTCGCCGCCAGCAGATTGATGAGTCCTTAGAGGAATACTTTCAAGCACTGAAAATTTTAGTAAGGACTGTGTAGTGAAACTGGTCCTGTGAGGAGCACAGCAGGATAATAACTGCAAAACCACCTCTAGGGGCCCTTAACAACAACAACAACAGCTTGGTGTGGGTCCATGGGCACCAACCACATGGTGTGGTGCTTCACTCCTTATACTTTATCCATTTATCTGCGATGCGATTACATGGTGAGTTTAAATATGTGGCCTGTAGTTATCACTTTTCTCTTGACAATTGCAAGACATCACCATCCCTGTATAAGCCATTGTTTATAGATGTTACTAGTCATATTTTTGTTGTTTGCAGAATTACTAAGAAGATTCTATGTTCAATATAGCCTAGAGATAAGGCCTGTGTTCTATCACACAATTTATTGAACTAGAATCCTGGGCTTACCTGGTGTGATTCCAGCTCTAGACTACATCACAACAATGTGAGCGTTTACTGAAACCTGAGAGCTAGACTGTGACCCATCTAATTCAACGGGGCTGCTCAGGATTTGGAAGCACTGGTTTAAGACTTTCGAAAACTTCTTGGAGCCCTTCCTAAAGAAATCTAGATAAACTAGTCTGCTCATCAATTTTGTGTCAACTAAGATATATGAGGCCTATTTCTGGAGTGTAATAACCTACGAAGAAGCTAACAAAAACCCTCAAGTCTCAGTATAATAAAACCTACAAATGAAATTCTTGCACGAGCTATCGTCCTTGCAACTCGCCGCCAGCAGATTGATGAGATCCTTTAGAGGAATACTTTCAAGCATCTGAAAATCTTGTTAAGGACTGTCACTACCAAGCAGTGACAGCTGCTCAGTATTGTGAAGAGTCCATCATGGGATTGCATTTATCAGTGCCTGCAATCACCAATACAAAGCAGCGTTTATTTGGAGAATAAAACTCTCGACTTAGCTGCATGCCTTTGACCAGGCAGAGCTCTAGATTCAGCCCAGAAGAATCTGAAGTATACAGTACCGCTCAGGGCCCTTCTCGAGTGGTAAGTGCTGCAATTCCTGACCAAGACTCTTGCAATGGAATTACTGTGGAACCTGCCTCAGTGGTGACAGCATCAGCAGGTACGGGTGTGTTTCTTTTGTGGTTTTTTCAAGACATCCACGTCCCAAGTTCCTGCTCGTGAAGCAATGTGCCATAAATGCCACAAGAAAGTCACTTTTGCGAAAGTATGTCGTGCTAATGCATCAACAAGAGCAGTGCCTCCACACATATCCAGTGATCATGCGACTCTAGCAACAGTGACTTCTGCGGCTACTCCAAATTCAC
The DNA here is from genome assembly GCF_026875155.1 of Cherax quadricarinatus. NCBI lineage: Eukaryota > Metazoa > Arthropoda > Malacostraca > Decapoda > Parastacidae > Cherax > Cherax quadricarinatus. Next base: position 124,117,230 of record NC_069400.1, on the reverse strand, counting down.
TGTCAAAGGCAGTTGGAAAGTATTCATCAAAGGAACAGAAGTAGATGGCTTATTGATAGTGGCAACTCAGAGAGGTTTTCATCAACCTTGACTTAGTTAACGGCTCTCCTTGACTCTACATAACGCATCAGTACACCGTTTCCATGGCATCTAACATCCTCATCTCTAATCAGACCTTAGGGTTTTGTAAGGTAAATCTCAGAGTTAATGGAAAGGATTATCAAAGATGTACATTTAGCTATTCCTGCCACAACTTTGGTGGCTCTGATGTTATCCTTGGTCAGGACTTCCAGAAGCGCATGGTATGTCTCCCTTACATATGGAGGTGAACTGCCTCCTCTTGTTGTCTGTGGACTTAGCACTTTAAGGGCCGTAGACCACCAAAGCTGTTTGCTAAATCTTACCGCGGATTGCCATCCTAATAACACTAAGTCCACGCCGCTATTCTTATGAGGACGGATGTTCAGTTGAGAAAGAAACTCAAGGCTGTCTGAAGGAGGGTATTATAGAACCGAGTGATTCTCCTTGGCGTGCACAGGTTGTTGTTGTTAAGATGGTTATAGGAACGGAGACTGGCTATTGAATTACTCTGAGACAATCAACAAATTTACACTTCTTGATGGGTACCCTCTACCTCGAATTGACGATACAGTGAACAAAATTGCTCAGTACTACGTGTTTAGCACAATTGATCTACAGAGTGCCTATCATCAAGTCCCTATAAGGAATGAAGATAAACCATACACAGCGTTTCAGGCTAGTGATGGCCTGTATCAGTTTACCAGAGTCCCTTTGGAGTCACCAATGGGGTAGCCTGCTTCCAACGAATTATGGATTCACTCATTCAGGAAGAGCAACTCATGGGAACTTACGCGTATTTAGATAATGTTACCATTTGTGGCAAGACCCAGGAGGAACATGATGCAAACCTTGATAAGTTTTTGGAAGCGCCAAGAAGAAAAATATCAGTTACAATGAGGGAAAAATGCACTTTTTCAACTAAAGGCTTAGCATCCCTTTGGGTTTTGTAGTGGAAGGAGGTTCAATATTCCCAGACCCTGAACGACTACGACCTCTACGGGAACTTCCAATGCCTCAAGACAAAAAGTCACTCCGAAGAACTCTTGGTCTCTTTGCTTATTACTCACAATGGATCTACAACTATTCAAGTAAAGTCCGCCATTGAGTGCTACCACATTTCCTGTGACCAAAAGGGAAGCAGAAGCCGCTTTCCATACTCTCAAACAGGACATTGAAAACTCAGTAGTTCAAGCCATTGATGAGTCCTACCATTCGAAGTGGAAACGGATGCATCTGACATTGCCATTGCTGCAGTCTTATCTCAGGCAGGACGACCAGTAGCCTTCTTTTCGAGAACTTTTCAGGATCAGAGAAATGTTAGCTGCTGTAGAAATAGGAAGCCCAGGCCATCATAGAAGCAGTTTGCCACTGGAGGCATTATTTAACTGGTAGACATTTCACCATAAGGACTGACCAACGGTCCGTGATGTATATGTCGACAAGAAAGGGACAAAAGTAGGGTAAAGAATGACAAGATATTACGCTGGAGGATGGAACTATCGTGTTATGACTTTGATATTCTGTACCGACCGGGTCAAGAGAACATCTCACCTGATGCATTCTCTAGGTCCCACTGTGGAGCAGCATGTCATGATTTGCAATCACTCTCAGCGCTCCACAAGGCTTTGTGTCACCCAGGAGTTACGTGCCTGTACCATTTTGTCAAATCAAAGAACATGCCCTACTCAGTGGAAGATGTGCGACAAGTGATCAGAGCATGCAGGTATGTGCAGAGTGCAAGCCAAACTTTATGCAGAGAAGACTCATCTCATAAAATCCACCCCAGCCTTTCGAAAGATTGAATATAGATTTCAAAGGACCTCTACCAAGCACAAATCAGAATAGTATTTCCTTAACTGTTATAATTTTCAAGG
>NC_069400.1:124107540-124114775 GCF_026875155.1 Cherax quadricarinatus | reverse complement strand
AGGGAAACTTTGCGTAGTTGCTTGTGTATTAAAAATGCCATCATCTTCACTAGAGTGGTAATATTAACAGATTCATAGAATCGTTAGAGTCATCAACAGAAAACTGAGGTATGATATTCCCAGTTACAGGAAGCAGAGGCTCGTGAGAGTTAATGGGAGACTGTGGAGGCTCCAAGGGAAAATTAGGTAGGCAAGGTGAGTTACCCTGGGAAAGTTCCTGTTCAACAGGATCAGCTTCAATAGCGGGAGAGTAGGCACCAATTTCTGGAGCATTGTTATTGTTCAGGTGTTGACTTATCGGTTGAGGGGAGTTGACAACCTGGGTATGCGGGGTGGGGCATCCCTGGGCCAGGGATGACTTAGGCTTATTTTTAGATGTAGAGTAGGATACATACTTCTTGTTATGAGAAGGCTGGATCATAATAGCCTTCACATTTTCTGGGATAGTGATGGGAGTGATCCCATTAGCCATTAACAGATCATTTAAAACCTGAGAGCAGAGTTGAATGTCACCACCTGCTATGTCTTTGGCCATCATATACATTAGTTGTGCTCTCGTCATATCCCCGGCTGTGGATACCTGAGACATAGGAGATGAAACTGAACCTTGTTGTTGCATTTGTGTATGTTGTAGGTGGGGCGCTCCAAGAGGGTCAGAATTCCAAACATTGGAACCATTGGTAGAGACCTGAGGAGTCCCACTTGATCCAGGCAGAGCGGGGAAAGGGAAGTTTGGGACATCGTTGGCGGTGCCTGGGGAGTGGGCTTCTTAGAAGTGGACAGTTTCTTGGCTTCAATAATTTTCTCTATTTCCTTTTTTCTTTCAGGACAAATAGCAGAAACAGCATGATGTTTTCCGTTGCAGAGGACACATTTGGGTGTATTTTTATTATTACAATCTCGATAAGAATGTTGACCAGAGCAAATGCTACAAATCTGCCCTTGAGTACTGCAATTGTTGGTGTTATGACCAAAGGCATAACATTTAAAACATTGTGTCACACTGACAAATCGTTCAAGAGAGATTTGGTCAGGTGTACATCTGGTGCCAAAACATTTGAAGCCATTTTGACACACAAGTTTGGCCTCCTCAGGTGTCTCAAGTATTAACTTTAAGGTTACCTTGTTGTTGTTTGTTTTAGAGAATTTATGTGCTTCTACAGCCCTAAATTCAGAATTCTCTGTATTAAAGTCCTCTACAATTTCATTCGCTGCGCTATGTTTCATGAAACTGTTGATTCTGGCCACAAACACAGTCCTCTGAGCTTGATAGCTCTCAGGTGCAACTGGGGTAACACCAGAAGTCTTCAGTTTTTCAAGGACATCATGCTTCAGCAGTTGAAGTAACTCTTCTTCCAAAGAGAGGAGAAGTACTGCTCCAGCGTGGGTTTGAAAAACATCCACTGGAGCAACAGTTGAGTTCGAGCAAATACATGCTAGAATTTCTTTCATCGACATTTGATTTCCATCAATACATAATCTTACTCGAATCCTCGCCATGATGTCTAGGAAGGAACATCAGGCAGAGGAGTTTCTTAACAAAAAGGGAACTTTCTTTAATGTTATACTAGCATCCTATTTCAGCTGACTTATGAAGGTCAGCCCCTAAGATAGCCTACCCTCGAGTGGTGAGGGGAAAGGGCCCAAGGCAAAGATCGGCCGGATTTTAAAAAAACACACGGGCTACCGGATGGTCAAAATGCCTTGTGTTAACTCGCCAAAGCGAAGTTGCCGAAAAAGAAGAAGATAGGAAAGTCAGAAGGATAGCAATGTATGTAGTGTGTCAGTGTGTGGGCCAGTGTTGATGTTTGGGTGAGGGGAGGATGGGGAAGGATGGGGATGAGAGGGGTGAACAAGCAAGCAAGTCACCGCCTTACCCTCTTGATGGGATGGGGCTCGAAGTGACTGCAAGCAAGTTTCCTCTCAGCTCTGGTGAAGAACTACTCAGGATAACCCAAGAAAAATCTCGAGCAACAGTGTTCAGAGTTGCTCAGCTGAAGAGCAGGAACGACGACGTCTTCTCTCCACGGTGGCTGGGCTGCTTCTCTGTTGTCAAGGTATAGGCCTAGGAATTTGCCCTCATTATGTCTGGTAATTGGAGTGTTGTCGATCTTAATGTTAATTTGCGCAACTCCTGCTCTGCTACCAAACATAATATAGATGTCAGTGTTAAGCGTAAGTTTATTGGCTGTCATCCAAGTCGATATTTTGATCAGCTCCTCGTTAACAATGGTGTTGAGGGTGGCAAGATTAGGGTGAGAGATGACATAAGTCGTGTCGTCAGCAAAGAAAATGGGTTTCAGGTGTTGGGATACGTTTGGAAGATCATTGATGTATATTAGGAAGAGCAGGGGACCAAGGACACTTCCCTGCGGAACTCCAGTATCAAGTGGTCGTGTTGTTGATGCTGTGTCTTTAATGGTGACATACTGATACCTATTAGTAAGGTAAGATTTGAAATATGCAAGCGCATGGACTCTTATACCGTAATGGTCAAGTTTGTGGAGTAGGATGCCGTGGTCTACTGTGTCAAAAGCTTTTCTTAGGTCAATAAAAATTCTTAGTGGATATTCCTTATTTTCCAATGCTGTGTAAAGCAGATCTAGCATTTTTATGATTGCATCATTAGTGCTTTTATTTTTCCTGAATCCAAATTGGCAGGGGTTGAGTATGTTTTGTGCCGTTATAAATGAATATAGTCTCCTGTGCACGAGTATCCGTCATAGAACTCTATAGGTTTGTGAGATATTACGAGAACAGGCACAGTTACAAGGCCTCTGGTACCTGGCTGTTTGATAGATTACCATCAAAGAGGCAATCAAGGAATGTGAAAGGCGAAGACAAACACCAATGATTTTTTGAGTACCTGTATATTCCCACCACCAATATTAGATACAAATGTGTACAATATTTACAATGTATTCATTAACTCGGCAGATATCATTTGATGGATTGTGTTACAAGAGCGAAAAAGAATGAGTACGCTTGCTGGCAGTAGTTCATATACAACGATAAATCTCAGCATGTGTTAATCAGCCAGCAGCTAGTGAGAGACTGAATCTCCAGACCTGAGTGTAAGTATAAAACCAGCTAGTCTGGAGTTCAACCCTTCACCCTTATTGGTTGATATTTATAACTGTTAGTTTATCCTCGATATAGGGATGGGGTCCTGACACCTTAACGACAATAACTTTCGGTTGTTAAGTGACTATGGGGGGAAATGCAGAATGTGTCGTTGCGTGATAAACACAGAATAAAAGTGACTTAGTACACGCATGACACAAGACTTATATATATTTTTAAGTGAATGGTGATTTTCTGTAATAAATTGACCCCTCCATTTCTAAGTGTTCGACTCACATTTCTATGATTATCTCTTCCAGTACCTTGGGCAGTATACATGGCCTATAATTCAGTGCTTTTTGTCTGACTCCATCTTTATATACTGGGACCATATTTGTAGTTTCAGAGCTGTCTAGTTATTTTCCCCTTTCTAGTCATACGGAACAAATCTTTACAATAGACACATTCAGGTCTAGTTAGTTAGTTTAATATGTTTATTATGCACCCCATATCCATCCTGTGGGCGGTAGTCAAAAGATTACAGAGGTACATAATTGGTCCAGGGACTGGACTCCGAAGTTTTGATAGCTGAGCAAGTTACAGAGGTAATGAACTCACAATTTACAAAGGTAATGAAGCTCACAATTTACAAAGGTAATGAACTCACAATTTACAAAGGTAATGAACTCCAGGTAATCTGGTCACAATCATGACAAGTTACAAAGTATTTACAGATTACAGAGGACGTACTGGGTTCAGGGACTGGGCCCCCAAAGTTTTGATGATCTGAACCAGGTACAAGTGGTTATGAGGCTCACAAGTTACAAAGGTAATGAATTCTGTAGAATTTGGGTTTTTAGTTTTACTTTTGGCTACAATCATGAACAAATTATAGAGTAATGGAGCAATTCACACTTCCACACCGGTCACAACTGTAATGAGTTATTGGTGGCAAATATTGATTGAGTCACACACACCACATCACACACACACACAACACCACAACGCACACACACATCACACACACACACACACACACACACAGCCACTTTTTAGTTTAATATCTTTGATGCACCCCATACCCATCCTGTGGGCGGTAGTAAAAAAATTTTTTTGGGGGGGGAAAAAAAAAAGGGGGGGGGGGTTTTTCCATTGTTGTTAATTTTTTATGGATACGTCCGTGTGGTGGTAGTGAAAGATTACAAAGGTATTTGGGTTTTTGGCGAAGGAGTGGCGGGAAGTTTGAGGGTGATCCAGTTTGTATAGGTTTTTGTATGACTACTTCTTTAAATGGTACTTGCTTAAGATACCCTACGTCCACTGGTCACAATTTGGTTTATAATACATTAAAGTGGATCATACCCACACTAGATCGGCTCCAAACTACACACGCCACCACGGCATGAAACAACTCAAATCTACACACAGCCAACACCCACACACACCCCAACACACAGTCCAATACCAACATCACCCTTCCCACCCACATCTAAATTCAAACGTTACATGCCACCCCTACTCACCCCCCAAAGTCGACAGTTAAACCATACCCCACGCACACACCCACCGGACACTTTAAAACCCTTGCACTCTCAGCTTCACGAACCTTGCAGAGGTCCAAATCCCAACACCGGCACAACTAACGTACAACACTAAGTCATTAAACAATGCGGTTTCCAACCCCAGGCGCACAACGAGCAGGTTGGAGTTGAGTTGCCTAGGAATCCTTTTAACTCACCCAACATTCTTGGATTTGACCCCTACCCCACTACACCTACTCCCCTTCTTTCTCCATTCCCCATACTTCTCTCATTTGAACTCCTCACTCGCTCTCTCCCCTTCCAACCCTCTATCTCCCATGTCTCCCCCTCATTCTTCTCTCCCTTCCTCATCTCCAAACGCTCTTCTTCTACCTCTCACCTATCTCCTTCACTCCCCTTCCATCCTAGTCCTCCCCTCTTCACGTTTCACCCTCTCTCTCTCCCCCCTGGCTTTCACCTCGCTTACTCTTATTCTGCTCCTCGTCATTTCTGCTTCCCTGCTTTACACTCTTACTAGTTACTTTCCTACTTCCCCTTGCTCTTTCTTCAACCCAATTTCCCTTTCTGTCCCCTCCTGAACTCCTGTCCTGTCCACCTTCTTCCCCGATTTTCGACATGTCTCCCCTCCTTTTCTGTTTCTTTTTTTTAATCATGTTAGGACAAGGTTAGATCCTGGGTATGAAAGTAAAACTTAGGATTCTAATTTTTGACAAGTAGACTTTAAAGTAGTCAAACATTGAAACCTTTTATGTATGAAAAACAATAGAAGAGGATGAAGTTGACATAGGGCGACATTTTAGTTAAGCGATCTTTGCATCATAAGTGAATGGTGTTCCGACGAGTCCTGTTATATACCGTCCCTCCTTGTTTTCCTTCTCCCCCCTTTTCCCCCCTTTTTTTTTTTTTTTTCCCCCCCCCCCCCCTTTTGTTTTTTTTTGGGGGGAAAAAAAAAAATTTTTTTTTTCCCCCCCCCCCACACGAGGGGCACGCACGGTCATGTTGCACACGAGCGTTCATAATATATGCTTTCTCATATTGGTATCCTTCAACCACTCACTCTCACACAAATCTCTTCACTCCTAACATCAATCATCACTCTCAACACCTCTCTATCTACACATACTAATCTCTACACCGCTCTCTCATCCCATCTCACACACTCCACTCTCACTACTACATCACACTACTCCTCTCACACGCACTCCGAACCCCTCACTAACGCACTCAAACTACCACACTCGAACCTCACAATACTCTCTCGCAACTCTCTATCTCTAAACCAACGCCCTCCACAACATGCTCACACACCAGAATCTATCACTCTCACACACTCCACGCTACACTCTACCTAATCAAACTCACACAATCTATTTTAATCTTATGAAGTGATCTCTCTATCACGTACGACGCGATAACTTCTCTTACACTCTGGGGGAAGGGTGAGGGGGAGCAGGTTCACCTGCTTTAATATTAGGGGGGTGGGGATATATGAGGTGAAGGGGTAGGGGTAAGACGATAAATAGGTACGTAAATATGTAAAAATGAGAAAGTAAGGGGTCAAGAAAGGGAAAGATGTTAAGGAGAGAAAGAAAAAGTAGACGAGATAGATAGAATAGAGAGAGAGAGAGGGAGAGAAAGAGAAAAGCTAAACGAGAGAGGGAAAAGAAAGAGAACCCATAACTAAAAGAGTAAGAGAGAAGTCAGAAGAGAGAGAGAGAGAGAAGAGAAGAGAGAGAGAGAGAGAGAGAGAGAGAGAGAGAAGAAGAAGAAGAAAAGAGAGAAGGAAAAGAAGCGAGAGGAATAGAGAATGAGAGAACAAATAATAAGAATTAAAAGAAGGTAAAAGTAACAATAAATCACAAAAAAAGAAAATAATAGAAAAGAAAAAATAGAAAGGAAGGAAAAACGAGAAAAAATAAGATAACGTAAAAAAAAAAAAATATAGAAAAGAAAGCAGAAGAGAAAAAATAGAAAGAAGAAAAAGACAGATAGAGGATAGGCGAATGTAAAAGAGAAAACGAGTCCGAAAGAAGAATAAGGATGAACAACAAGAAAAAAAAGAAAAATAGTAGAGAGAAAGAGGGTATAAGACACAACAGCAAAGTAAGGGAAAGCAAGAAAGAAGGAAACCCACGAAACAACAGTCTAAAGTACGAGATAGACAGAGAGAGTGAGGAAGAGGAGAAGAAAAGAAGAGAAGGAAAGACAGAGAAAGTGAGAGGACGGAGCACAGAACAAACGCCGGAGAGAGAAACAGAAACCACACGAAAAAAAACAACCCAACAACACACCGAAATTCACAAAAAAGAGCAGAACAGAGAGCGAAAGAGCAGAGAAAGAAAGCGCAACGAGAGAGACGACGAGAGCCAGAGAGGAGAAAGAGATAGCCAAGAGAGTGACAGAGAGCTCACGACTAGTGACCACGCTAGACACCAGCGCGCTCCCGCGCGCCCTCTGAACCCTGCCATCTCTTTTTTGTTTGTTTTTTTTTTTTTTTTTTTTGTTATAATTTGGGTTGGTCATAAGGTTAGGATCACCTAGCTTTTTTGACATGATATTTTCTGGTGGTTGGTGGCACGTTCTGGATTGTCATAGCTTTGTAGAGGGGTGACATCTGCAAGATGCTGGGGT
>NC_069400.1:124077540-124100040 GCF_026875155.1 Cherax quadricarinatus | reverse complement strand
GTCTTGGGTGGGTTGTCCTAGGTGGGTTGTCTTGGGTGGGTTGTCCTAGGTGGGTTGTCTTGGGTGGGTCGCCCTAGGTAGGCTGTCTAGGGTTTGTTGCCCTAGGTAAGCTGTCTTGGGTTGGTTGTCCTATGTGGGTTGTCTCAGGTGGGTTGTGTCCTAGGCAGGAGGGGAGAGTGGTAGAGCCTCACTGGAACACTCAGCTGTAATAACAGACATGAGGCTCCAAAACGTTTACTTCCTCTTTCTGGGAATCCCTTCGAGGGAGGAACTTGGACGCTGATGTGGTCATTTTCCAAGAAGTGGACATATCCTTCCCTTCCTTGAACTGAACCTGATTGCTCCTATTCCTTATGAACCACATGTATGACCCCTTTGACCTCAGCGTTTCTTCCATAGTAATAATAAGAATTTCTCTACGAGGTGCTTCATCCTTATTGTTTCTTTGTTTTTGAGAAAACTTAAAAAACCCCAATTTTTAATATATATATTTTATATATAATATATATATAAATATTTTTAATATATATTTATAAATATATAAATTATATTTTTTTTTTTTTTTTTTTTTAAAACAAGTGGGGGCCGTTTTCCCCCGAGGAAAAGGGTTTGACCCAAAAAAAAAAAAAAACCCCAAAAAAAAAAAATCCCTTTACTTCATTCAACCCCATTTTCACCCACACCCCGAACATTACCCACTTTTTGCAGAGGTGCTCAAAAATACAACAGTCTAGAAGCAAACACATAAAAAGATACACAACAATCCCTCCAAACGCCCAAATTTTCCCAAAACCCTTTCCTTTAAAGTGCAGGCTTTGACTTTTTCCCATTTCCGGGAAACTAAAGTCGACTAAAGAAAAAAAACCGGGTTTTCCCTAACCCCCTTCACTAAATATTACCCTGCCAAACCCAACAGATCGTCAGGTCCCAATTACCTTTCGTCTCCTTTCCCACTCCTTCTAAAGGGCTCCCCGCTCCTTGCTGGAAGTTCAAGCCCCTTGCCCACAAAACCCCCCAAACCCTTTAAAACCCCCCTCTCCCCCCAACCCTTTCGAGGCAACCCCTACCCCCTTTCCCTTTCCCCCTAAAAGTTTTATATGCTTTCCATGTCTTTTAAAACTTTGATCCATTCTCTTTTAAAATGCCCAAAACCACCCCCCAAAAAACCCCTTTCTGCCCCTGACAAAACTTTTATTAATCCACACCTTCTAAAAATTTTCCACACTCCAAAAATTTTCTGCATGATTTTTTACCCCACACATTCCCCTTTTTAAAAAAAAGACACTCCCTGCCCCCAACCGTCCCCTTCGCTGCTGCTTTTTCCCCCCCAAGTTTAACACCCCCATAAAAGGGTGTTGGTACAAACTATACTTTCTTTACTTTCCCCCTTTTTTTCCTCCATAGTTTAAACTTTTTTTTTGACTCCACATATCCCTTTCAAGCACCATTTCACCTTTTTTTAAACCCCCCAATAAATTTCAAAGAAAAAAACCTCCCCCAAAAAAAACCCCAAACCCCGCAGAAAACTAACCCCCAAATTACCCCAAAAACATTACTTTTTCCATACCCCCCACCCCAATTTGTTTTTCCAAAATTTTCTTTTATCAAAAATTTTTTTTTAAACACCTCTCCCCTTAAACATAAAAAAAATATATATAAAAATTATTATATAAAAATTTTAAAAATATATTAAATAATAAAAAAAAATATATAAAAATTTTAATTAAATAAAAATATAAAAAAAATAAAAATTTTATATATATATATTATATTTTTATATTTATTTTGACCAGGAATGAGTGGTTTAAAGCCCCCGTTTCACACACGGGGGGCCCGGGGTTTCAAACCCCGGCGGGTAAAATATTTCGCCACGTTTCCTTACCCCTTTTTGCCCCTTTTTCCCTACCCCAGCAAATGGGTCCCCTAGGTGTTAGCCCGACTGGGGGTGGGTCGCACCCTGGGGAAAAATTTTGGGGGCCCCCCAAATTTGGAAAATTAAGTTAACAACCCTCGAGGGACGCACTGATTTTTTGGGGTTATCCTGGGGGCCCAAAAACCCCCCGGGGCTTTTAAAAATCCAAAACAAAAACTTATCTTTTTATCTTAACACTGCACTACCAAAAAACTTGAACCTTTTGCTTTTTTGGCCTCCCCTTTGGGGGGGCAAAAACACATGTCCTAATCCCTTTGGGCCATACAAACCCTTTAAAGTAGGCAACCCGCGGAAATGGAGTACGCGCTACCCAAGGACACACGATGGGGGATGACCTAGGCAAATTTCCCTTAAATCCCTGTTTTTTGGGGTACAGTTCATCGACCTGACTTACATTTATGTTAAAACGGTCATGAGTATGTATTTATGGGGAAAAAGATCAAGGGTGAGGAAGCAAAGTAGGTGCATAAACCCAAAAACTTTAGGGGGAAAATGTATTTATTGTATTTTTGGTTTCTCCTGGCTTTTGGGGAGAAGTTTTAAAAAAAAAGGTGGAACGGATTCACAATTTAGTGCAAGAATTTTTCTCACGCACAGAATTTTTAGGTAAAAACAAAAGGAAGCAGTTTTTTCCCCGTTTAATTTTTTTGATTTTTCTTCTTTTAAAAGCTGGATAATTGCTGAACTGTTTTTGGGGGAAACCCAAACAACCATTTGTGTTCTATTTATTTAGCAAATAATTTGCTGTCTGTCCTGTTTGTGAAACATCATGAAACATGGAAATATGATGTATGTTTGGAGAAGGAGGAGGAGGAGAAGGAAGAGGAAGAGGAGGAGAAAAAGAAGTCAGCTAACACCAGGGCATCTACTTGCATATATCTTAACTAAATACAAAAGTTAACTATGCCTTTAACATTGTTTGTAAATATACAGTTGTCGCTAAGACTTCCGGCAAGTGTTCTGACGTCAAGGATTCTCTGGCAATATATTCCACCCCCCGCCAGGCCTTGACGGAGCCAGTGTGATGCTGTTACTCACCGCTCGAAGATGTGTATATCACATGCACCTCACTGCTCTCAAAACTCTTTCATCTTCATTTCACTTACCAAAATAAAAGGTAAGTTTAAACAGAAATAGCCATAGATGAAATAATTTAAAGTGATATATTTTATGAGAGACATTAAAAGGAAGGTTTTTATTCGAATTTACGAAATAATAACTACGTTGAAATCAATAACATATCGTGTATAGGTTGAAAAAATGGACAGGAGGGCAGACTATGATAACATTAAGAAAGAAAGCGAGTATGAAACTAATGCAAGTTTTTACTCAACTTCTCCATATACGTGGCATATATTATTATTTTCCTTATTAATTGTTGGTTTATCTGACTCGTGAAGAAAAATATACCCAGCAACTGTGGATACCTCCTTTAGCAAGATGGGACTGCAGGATAGTCATCTCTGTCTTGCAAGATATAGGTCCTCAAGAGGCAGCACCTTCAGCTTACAACTGAAGGTCCCAGTTGCACCAAGGAAAGGACTCTAGTAAGACAGTGGAAGACTGAGGGACTGATTACCTCAAATGCCTTCTCATCTTCACCATTCTTCTTTGTATTGGACTGATGAAGCCACTGTGTGGCGAAACGTTTCCACAATAAAGATACCCAAATGTTGCACATGTGTCTAATTTATCAACAACAACAGAAGGACATTTCGCACGTGCGTTTTACACGAAGCTACTACTGGGACTACTCAGGACATTCGAGACGTATGGGCAATTATTATTATAATCAAGGGGGAAGCGCTAAACCCAGAGGATTATACAGCGCCTAGGGGGGGATGTGGAAGGCATTCAGGCTTAATTCGGGGAACTGGAGCACAGATCCAATTCCCTAAATCAAGAGCCCCTCACCAACATCAAGGAACCTTCCTTGAGGGGACGTATGGGCAAGTCTACTCATACCTGCTGCACTTATTCTCCTATTAATAGGTACCTGGGTGTGTTAGCCAACTTTAGAGGGAGGTATTTTGAGGGGTGACTTCATGAATCCTCCTGGATGAAATGCAATCAAAAGAGTTCCCAAGTAACTGCATTTGTCTACGTTGTACAAGAAGGGCTACCGGTGTTGTTTGTAGTATTAGAATGTGATGGACGGTGGTTTTCAGTGGTGTACCACCGACATTAACGAAGATGTGACACACATTTTTGCTGGGACAATGTTACACTCTGTTTACTGCTTTATCGTGTCATAATAAACTTGGCAAAGCTCTACACAAAGTGACACGTTGTCTCAATCATAGCTTGTCCCGCACCGTGTCTCTATCCTGCACTGCTGTCGGCGTGGCTCTTGTTGATGGTGAGTGGAAAAACACGTAATACAGAGCAGTACTTTATTGTATATGACGTTTCGCTCAGGAATGAGCTTTAAGAGGTCACCACCCTGCTGGTGGCGTCAAGTTATAACATCAAAGTTATACAAAAAATATATAATTCAGTATGATACATACTCCTGAGATTTGTCTCTCCTGGTGTATATATATGCTGAGACAACTTAATTTCCTTTATTTTAGGTAGTCAAATATTCTTGATAATTGGTGAATAGGTGAAATGCAGCCTGAATGACCCTCATAAATAACAACAAAAAAAGGCACAATACCGTGACTGGAACGATACACAAATAACCCGCACATAAAAGAGAGAAACTTACGACGACGTTTCGGTCCGACTTGGACCATTTACGGCTATATATAGCCGTCCTGCTCCACTTCTGGTTAGTGTGACTTTGTAAATGGTCCGAGTAGGACCGAAACGTCGTCGTAAGCTTCTCTCTTTTATGTGATGACCCTCACTTAGTCGACAGTTTTTAAGCCCCATTAATCAAGCAACCAAGAAACTATGCAAAACTAAGATAAGCCATGTACTATCAGAATCCACTAGAGCGGTGTCTCGCTACATCTGAGAGGCTAGCTGGCCTTCACAATAAAAAGTAACTCTATTGCTTATAATACAGTAAATTAATAAGATTAACAAATGTCAATCAAGATTAAATTATCAGGAAATCCTAATAAAAGCGATAACATTGTGTGCCGTGTGACGGACCCCACACACCTACGATTACTGCGGACGAGATGCATGGAGCTTTACCCAGAGTAAATATTTTTATTTATTATTATTATTATTATTAATTATTATTATTATTATTATTATTATTATTATTATTATTATTATTATTATTATTATTAATGTTAATATTTATGCAGATATTTTCATCCTTGTGTCATCACAACAAATTTTGGACTTCGATCCATTAAGTTCTTTTATCATCCTGACGGATGTGTTTCTACTACCGTAAATATTATGGTCAACAGAGTAAATTAAGATGTCAAGACTTCCATGTTGAGTGTGACTGTCGACCTGAGTATGTCAGTACCTCTAACAAACTGACTAAGATTTTTAATTTTGTTTCTTTGTCCTTAGGCATGGCGGTGGTGTACAAAATCCTTGCTGTTCTGGTGGTTGTAAATAACATGCTGGTCCCGACCTCTTGTGGCTCCATTAAACTGCATCAACTTACCAGGTATATGGTTGATGGTAACCATGATGGAGCCATCTGGCAGGCTCCAGTTATGTCGGAGATGGAGGATGTTACTGTGGACAGTGGATTCAGTGATTTTGGGACAAGTGGAGTCAGAGCCAGGTTTGAAGCAAATAGACTCGGTCCCACGGTCGAAGGTGAATTTCAGTCAAACTTCGTAGAAAATGAACTTGAATCCGGGGTTGAAGCAAATGGACTCGAATCCAGGATTGGAGCAAATGAATTCGAATCTAGGGTTGAAGCAAATGAATTTGAATCTAGGACTGAAGCAAATGAATTTGAATCTGGGGTTGAAGGAAATGGACTCGAATCCAGGATTGGAGCAAATGAATTCGAATCTGGGATTGAAGGAAATGGACTTGAATCTAGGGTTGAAGCAAACAGACTTGGATCCAGGGTTGAAGCAAATAGACTTGGATCCAGGCTGGAAGCAAAAGGTGTTGACTCAAGTGATTTGCGTAGACAAAGTCATACTGGAAGAGTGCGCACGAAGGCAGACCTTGAAGAAGACAGACATGTTAGATCTTTTTTTCTGCTGGGACGTGCTTATGCTGCCCCGGGCTGGAACTTCCCACTGATGGAACCCGTGGCTGGTAGGCTGGGAACCAGCTACCCTGAGACCGGAACATACCAGAGAGGAGACAAAAGTAGGGTCCAAAAACGCAGCTCGGTACGCGAGAGAACACACAATGGCAAGAAAAATTCAAAGATGAATAAAATTAAAATGTGCAACGTGAAACCGTGGAAAGTTAAACCCAAGCCATGTAAGGTTTCTAGCTTAATTACCCCTTCAACGACCTTCTTTAAGATTAACAATCTCCTAAGCCATCTCACGGGCGGTGAATGTGAAAGGAGTGTGATAGGGAGCCTCACATCACCAGAGCAACATAGCATCATTGACTCTATACCTGTGTCCAGGTGTGATCACAGTTTAAGTGGATGCAGCTTTGGTGAACCCTTTCCTAAAGTTCATAAACACATTGTCAAAGAAGCCAAAATACAAATCACCAACCAAACCTACTCTGGCTTTCTTATTTTTAAATACAAAGATGCCAAAAACTGCATGTGTACAAACTCAAACACTTCAGACAACCCCTATCCGAAAATTTATGATATGTATCTATTATTTGAAGGACAAAGGAAATATAAAGTGAATGACTCTTGCTACAGAAACTTTGTGTTGGGGTGAAGATCTCGTCTCTGATGATAATATTTTGTAAAACAACGATTTTTATAATTATATGAGATAGAACATTACTCTTCCTCATCTTATTTCAAATTAATCTGAGGGTAGCACTAAACCCATAGGGGTCATATAGCTCCTGGGTTTGAGAAGCAATCAGGTTTAATCCCAGAAGGGAGAGGATAGCACAGTTCCTCGGATCAAGAACCCCTTACCGGTATCAAGGGCCCTTTGAGGGGAGGATGGCTCTTTCCCAATCCATGAAGCTGCGTTACCTTTATCTGGCGGGAAGACTCCATGGATTGGGTTTGAGTTATTAGCATTCAAAATCTCCGCTCCCTTGTCCCTCAAGATCTGTTTTTAGGCGACATATAGCTAAGTGGAGAGATTTTCTCACACCCGAAAGGTGCCGGGTTCGATTCCGGATCAACATAACACATGTATACGTTTCTTTATGCTTGCTGTCCATGGTGACCTTGCAGTTGTGAAAACGGGTTTGTGAGTGTTAGCACTTTTATGACCTGTGAGTCGTCTCGAGGAAAGTTATTCTATGCAACTATTTAAAAAATTGCGTTCCTGTTGGTGTAACTACTTCAGCCGTACCCATCCATTTATAAGGGAAGAGTAACGCCTGTTCCTTCATTATTAATGAGGGAGAGAAGACAGACAGAGGAGTCCAAGCCTTTGCAGTGAGTGGAACAACACATGAAAGTTTGTAAATGAACTGTAGAGAAAAAATAATTATTAGAGTACTTTTCAGCAGTACAGTTTGTATTCCCATGTCTCATAATTGTGTAATATATCATTGTAATATTCCCTATAGCATTATATTATTTTCCTCCCATTAACCTTGTATAAGTGGCACTACCAAAGTGTGGATCCCTATACTTTCAGTGTCAGTGTAATAATTGTAATCCTTCATATATTTGAATCTAATTTTCATCACTATAATTTCGCTTTTATATTATGTTTGGTGGAAGCATAGGGGTCCTACAGCGCCTGGGGAATGGAAGATATTCAGGTTCGAAGAAAAATATTAGTTTCTCCCTGAAGCCATTTGAAATAGTCCATTTTCTCTACTACTCAATCCATTATGCCTGAACAAATAACAATAATATCTTTATTTCTACAAGTACATGTACAAGGCATACAGGCCTAGCTGACATCAACGACATACTACTATATAGAAAGTTGCTTGTTATGATGAGCATTTCGGGCAAATTAGGTCAGTTTTGTCCCAGGATGCGACCCACACCAGTCGACTAACACCCAGGTACCCATTTTATACTGATGGGTGAACAGGAGCAGCAGGTATCGTATGGAAACACGTCCCTAATGTTTTCCAGCCGTACCGTAGGTTTATACATTGATGGTACAAAGTTTCAGTATGCCATACATAAGGTCTGAGGGATACATTGCAAATATATGTATACGTGTTTGTCAAAAATTACATTACATATAACTCATCCAGCTCCTCAAAGATGGGGCGCATAACCAGGATACGACAGTCATTACCTCTCTGAACTCAAGAATTGAGCCACCGGAACAGAAAATTAGCTGCCCTGGTATCCTTAGTTACCCTGATGAATCTTTTGTCTAGCTCCTTAAGGAGCTTGGATGCACTCTTTACCCACGGGCCATGGGTCTCTGAATCTAATACATAATAAGGAGCACGCTCACCATATTTTCTAAACTTTTGGGGCTCCCTGAAACTGGCAGCTGCCTTTCCTTCCTCCCTGCAGTACTGATATAGGTATCAGTCAATGTGGATGCACATGTGTAGCCCCACACCACTTACCGCCTGTCCACGCTTGCTAGGTAGTAATTCCATCTGGACGATTTTGGGTGCCATTGGATCTGCATAGTTGGGGTAACTCCTTTATTACTTGGGATTCGGCTGTTGCAAAACTTCTCTTGGTATTATTAACGTCTTCATGAATTGCAATATTTAACTTGGATCTACGGTAAACAAAACCATGATATCCGAACTGGTCTGTCAATGTACTGCCGCAGATACATCTGTGTTCGGCGAGAATAGGGGCGGAAAAGCGAAGAGCAACACCAACCCTGATGGCCCGCTGGTCGAGGCGTGTGGTGTGGGACCTGGAGTTTACCTGGAGAGAGTTCCGGGGGTCAACGCCCCCGCGGCCCGGTCTGTGACCAGGCCTCCTGGTGGATCAGAGCCTGATCAACCAGGCTGTTGCTGCTGGCTGCACGCAAACCAACGTACGAGCCACAGCCCGGCAGGTCAGGAACCGACTTTAGGTGCTTGTCCAGTGCCAGCTTGAAGACTGCCAGGGGTCTGTTGGTAATCCCCCTTATGTATGCTGGGAGGCAGTTGAACAGTCTCGGGCCCCTGACACATATTGTATGGTCTCTTAACGTGCTAGTGACACCCCTGCTTTTCATTGGGGGGATGTTGCATCGTCTGCCAAGTCTTTTGCTTTCGTAGTGAGTGATTTTTGTGTGCAAGTTCGGTACTAGTCCCTCTAGGATTTTCCAGGTGTATATAATCATGTATCTCTCCCGCCTGCATTCCAGGGAATACAGTTTTAGGAACCTCAAGTGGTCCCAGTAATTGAGGTGTTTTATCTCCGTTATGCGTGCTGTGAAGGTTCTCTGTACATTTTCTAGGTCAGCAATTTCACCTGCCTTGAAAGGTGCTGTTAGTGTGCAGCAATATTCCAGCCTAGATAGAACAAGTGACCTGAAGAGTGTCATCATGGGCTTGGCCTCCCTAGTTTTGAAGGTTCTCATTATCCATCTTCTAGTGCATTTAGGACCTTGTCGTAGTGATCCAATAGTTGAGACAGACAGGAGCGACCTGTTCTAAACCCATGTTGCCCTGGGTTGTGTAATTGATGGGTTTCTAGATGGGTGGTGATCTTGCTTCTTAGGACCCTTTCAAAGATTTTTATGATATGGGATGTTAGTGCTATCGGTCTGTAGTTCTTTGCTGTTGCTTTACCTCCCCCCTTTGTGGAGTGGGGCTATGTCTGTTGTTTTTAGTAACTGTGGGACGACCCCCGTGTCCATGCTCCCTCTCCATAGGATGGAAAAGGCTCGTGATAGGGGCTTCTTGCGGTTCTTGATGAACACGGAGTTCCATGAGTCTGGCCCTGGGGCAGAGTGCATGGGCATGTCATTTATCGCCTGTTTGAAGTCATTTGGCGTCAGGATAACATCGGACAGGCTTGTGTTAACCAAATTTTGTGGCTCTCTCATAAAAAAATTCATTTTGATCTTCGACTCTCAGTCTGGTTAGCGGCTTGCTAAAAACTGAGTCATATTGGGACTTAAGTAGCTCACTCATTTCCTTGCTGTCATCTGTGTAGGACCCATCTTGTTCAAGTAGGGGCCCAATACTGGACGTTGTTCTCGACTTTGATTTGGCATAGGAGAAGAAATACTTTGAGTTTCTTTCGATTTCATTTATGGCTTTTAGTTCTTCCCGCGATTCCTGACTCCTATAAGATTCCTTTAGCTTAAGTTCGATGCTTGCTATTTCTTGACCAGTGTCTCCCTACGCATTTCAGATATATTGACCTCTTTTAGCCACTCTGTTATTCTTTTCCGTCGCCTGAAAAGGGAGCGCCTGTCTCTTTCTATTTTACATCTACTCCTCCTTTTTCTTAGAGGAATAAGCCTTGTGCATACATCGAGTGCCACCAAGTTAATCTGTTCTAGCATAAGTTGGGGTCTGTGTTGCTTAGTATATCTTCCCAGCTTATATCGGTTAGGACTTGGTTTACTTGGTCCCACTTTGTTTTTGTTATTGAAGTTGAATTTGGTGAATGCTCCCTCGTGACTAGTCTCATTATGTCGGTCTGGGGCTCCACGCATACATGTCTGAACCTCAATTATGTTGTGATCTGAGTATATTGTTTTTGATATGGTGACATTTCTTATCAGATCATCATTGTTAGTGAAGATGAGGTCTAGTGTATTCCCCTGTCTAGTAGGCTCTATTATTTGCTGGTTTAAATTGAATTTTGTGCAGAGATTTAAAAGCTCGTGTGAGTGTGAGTTTTCATCAGAGCTGCCTCCTGGTGTTATTACTGCAACAATATTATTTGCTATATTACTCCATTTTAGGTGCCTTAAGTTGAAATCCCCCTGGAGCAAGATGTTGGGTGCAGGAGCTGGAAGATTTTCCAGACAGTGGTCAATTTTTAACAGCTGTTCCTGGAATTGCTGGGATGTTGCATCCCGAGGCTTGTAGACTACCACAATGACTAGGTTTTGGTTCTCGACCTTTACTGCTAAAACTTCCACTACATCATTTGAGGCATTTAGCAGTTCTGTGCAAACAAGTGACTCTGCAATGTACAGGCCAACCCCCCCCCCCTTTTTGCCTGTTCACTCTGTCACATCTGTATAGGTTGTAACCTGGGATCCATATTTCGTTGTCCAAGTGATCCTTTATGTGGGTCTCAGTGAAAGCCGCGAACATTGCCTTTGCCTCTTCAAGCAGTCATCGGATGAAAGGTATTTTGTTGTTTGTTGCTGGCTTTAGACCCTGTATATTTGCAATGAAGAATGTCATCGGACTGGTGGTATTGTTGGTACTGGGGGGGAATTTTTTTTCCGGCATTAGTATCTGTATCTGTTGGTTTGGAGTGGAGGCCATCGACTGTGGTTCCACTCCAGGAATGACTGGATTTGGTGTACGATTTCTGCCATTTCCTGCCAGTTTTTTTTTCCTTCCTGGCACTAAAAACCTCTCCCTCTTGAGTGGCTGTGGCTACCCAGGTTTTCCCATGGCCTGGATGTTTTGTATCTTTTTGTACCTTTAGATGGTGTGCCTGGCAATTTTAAGTTATGGCACAGTCTTTTTCCTGTACTGAAGAGGTACACATTTCAGGGTGAAAAAGCTTACAGGAAGGGAGTTTGCATTTTCCTGTTGTCATATGGGCATGGCCTTTTCTAGGGTGGTCATAGTTGCACGTCCCGTCTGCTTTTCCAGATTTCCCATGTCTGCAGATACCAAGTGCATAGTATGTGCACAGGCTTGGTTTCCGTTTGCCTTGGGTTTCTGTGACTGTATTCCCTGTTGGTGCATGTTTCCCTGTCTTATTCCTATCCTCCCTAGCAACAACAATGGAGCTCCCACCAGTTGTTTTTGGTAATATATCCTCACTATTGCTAGTGGAGTCCTCTTGTTTGCTGTTTCCTGTGGTATTTCTGGTTTGCAATATTGGTTTTATCTTATTTTTGGGACTACACTTTTTTCCCCCACTATGGCTCCTGTCCCCTATGAGGTCATTTATATGTATTCCTTCCTGCGTATAATTCCCGACTACCTGGACAAAACTCCAGCTTCACCATTATTGTCTCCAGGACAGCACCTCCAGCTTCACCATTACTGTCTCCCAGGACAGCACCTCCAGCTTCCACCATTACTGTCTCCCAGGACAGCACCTCCAGCTTCACCATTACTGTCTCCCAGGACAGCACCCCCAGCTTCACCATTATTGTCTCCCAGGACAGCACCTCCAGCTTCACCATTACTGTCTCCCAGGACAGCACCTCCAGCTTCACCATTACTGTCTCACAGGACAGCACTATCAGCCCCACATTTACTGACTACCAGGACATCACCTCCAGCCTTACAGTTTCTGACTACATGGCCAGTATCAAGGGCAGTACCATTCAGCCCAGACTTTTTATGTTCCCATCTGTTGTAGAAAGCTTCCAGGTTGTCTATGAAAGCAGCTTTGATGTTATCCTCTTTTAATACCCTTGTGATTTTAGTCCACAGATTTTCCTCATTTGGGCATACCCAAAAACACTTCCCTGTTTTAATACTGCTTGTAGCTAGTTCTTGGATATCTGCACAAGGGAAGTGACACCAATTTCCACAAAAATGACAATTTATCCATGTGGAAGCCCGTTTGTTTGATTGACTGCAGACTATACAGAGCTTCATAATGATTTGAATGGTTGATTTACTGTAATTCTACTAGCAACCTTTTGAATACTCTATTAATAACCTCCTTAAATGAAGCTCTAGATATTTGTATTTGTATTTCTAACTGTATTTGTATATTGGTCAGCTTACCGTGTACGTTCCTGATTTATATTTATTGTTTGTGTTTGATAAGGGCGCCTACAACCCCATCCGTTTACAGTCTGCTTTATTGTCTAACGAATCCGTTTGAAACCAGTCAAGGGTTCGGACCATCAAGGGTTCGGACCAGTCGAGGGTTCAGACCAGTCGATCTGATCTGATCAGTGGGTCACTTATTTAAAACCTACTAGTCGGCGATTTGGGCTAACACATGAAGGATCTACTTGAAATTATGTACCCGAGTAATATGTGATTTGATTGATACAAAAGTATAACTTGCGTGTTGAAGAACCGGTGATTTCTGGCAGCTCCTACAATGACGAACGGTCGAGCCTCAACCCTTGTTTATCAATCGCTGTATCTAGCTTTTCTAGTTTTTTTTTCGTCTCCACCACAATAAATGCTATATTATTACTATAGTTGACTGGTGGAAATTTTGGAGGAAGGACGCTTTTTCTGTAGTAATAATTGCTTCTCGTTGTGCATATTGCGACCGCTGGTAACTACAGGTTATATGAAATTCACAGTAACGTCTGGTATTTCAAGAAAAAAGAAACTAATGAAAGTCACTCTACTTCACTAAGTACCATTTTAATACTGGTTAGTTGCTACTACAACACTGTATTCTGCTATTCACTGGTATCACTAGATTATATGCGAGTACACTAGCAAGCCAGGAAGATTATTAAAAACAGCTGACCTGTGGTAAGTTTCTGGCGACTTCTGGCACCTGCCTCTATAGGCTTATCACTTCATTTACAAATTCACCTGTTTTCAAATGACACTTTAGCCTTTATCATCTATATACTAGGGAGCCACTGTAGTATACACTATACACTATGTATACACAATGTTATCAGGGAGACTTTCTTTCCTCTGACAAAGAAAAGTTCTATTATCATTATTTTGCACACGGGACACAGGTCTATGATTCCCCTCTGGCAGTAAACTCTGCTAGGTAGTGCACACTAATTCTCCTTTTTTGACTCAGTATATAATATTTTCCGCCCAAGATTGGTTCCAGGCGCTAGAGGGATATATCGTATAGGATTGATGGCACAAATTAAAGTTCTAGCATGTAAGAGCGACCGTGAAAACACGAGAAATCCCGGAGCACAACGAGGCACGCTGACACTCTGACACGCTCACATCAGTGAGGTGTATTTTCACATTTTCGTTATCTGACGCTATATCAGTATTAGGGCTCATTTTCTGTTAATCACTCTACCTGTTAAATATATTAACATTACCCTGCAGGAATTCACATTGTAATAGCATATTTGTTCTTAAATATCTGTTACACGAGTAGAACTATGCTCAGTGTCCCATCTCCTTTGAGTCCAAAACAGTCATTATTACCACTTATGAGCGACTGGGAACTACCCTCTCCCGAGTCTAGAACTACACATTACTTCGCATCTCACCTTCTCACTCGCCACAAGAAGGAGTTATGTCTCTGACTGAGTCCCTGGGAAAGACAAAGACTATTGCTATTGGCTAGAGGCAACGCAATTTATTTCATGCTTCATGAAAAGGCTCTGGAGACTATCAAAGAGTAAGTCCCCATTGGGCTATAAGAATGACAAAGTGTAAGTAATTCAGTATTGAATCTTGTCTATGTCTTCGAGCAGAAGAGCTGCATGACCTGTAAGGGTTAAGCGCTTGTTTTTAAAATATAATAACAGTAATATGTTTTGGAACAAATGTAGGTAGAGTAATATTACATTTTCTACGATAGTGCCACTGTAGTTGCTAACTGTATGGCAACCATGATAATTTTGACACTGAATATTACCAAGAATGTCTGATAGTCATATTAGAGGGAGCATTCGTCTTTCACCCCCTGGTCAAGAGGAGAAGGGTACTTTATTTAATGTCAGTGGCTTTCTGAACTCCCACGAAAAGTCAGTTCAAAAAATAAGTAAGATTCAGTATACAGACAGCCCATGATAATCTTGGACTTATAATTTCTGTAGAGAACGCTTAATAGACACATCGGTAACTGAAGGTTAAATGTCAGATCTATTGCTTATGTGTGATGTGAATATCTAGTTATTCCTGTTCCACGTTGCGAATAAAATTAACCAAAAATGCAAACCTTGACTTAAATTCTCCAGTAAGTAATCTGATTCAAACGATTTAAATATTTTTGACTTTGTAAAATTTCAAATTTTCACCCACTCAGATCAAAGTTTAAAGTTCTCAGCAATGTTACAAGGTATAATCACAAACATGGTGCAGATGTTAGAATTGCAAAAATGATGTACTTAGCATAGATAACATTGTTGAAATATTATCATGTACCAGTTTTAGTCCTGCAACGTAGCAAAACCAAAAGAAAGACTTGTCACTTATGACCACCAAATTACTTATTGAGGAAAGAATTCTGTATACCTGGTGTTGATGACAGAATATCTGAAACCACTGTCATGCTAATACTGAAGCTGCTGCCTGGCGATCAAAACAATATTGTCGAGAGAATTACTAGAAAGTATGACTCAAGGGACAAGTGAATCAAGATGGATTCACATAACAGCCACACACATTAAAATGCTTGGATTACATGAACTACATCATGCTAGGAAACAACAGCATTTCCCACCACACTGGCAGATACATCTTTTGATGTCACTATGCCCACCTAGCCTCCCAAGAAACTATTGCACAATCCTCGTCTTCGACTACTTTCTAAACGTAGTTCCCTGGAACACATATATGACCTGCAGACAAAAATTAATATCACTCAAACTATCTGCGTTGATGGTTCCTGTGGAAAATACTGTATATATTTTCCGGAAATACGGTAATTTATAGATAAATAGATGGCCTATATTGTATTTAATAAAATTTATGTGATGGAAAATGGGAAACTGAGCCTGCGCCTGCGCAGAAGGACAGTCGCCATTGTTTGTTTGAATTGAGAGTAACAGACATTAGTAATGGGAAGAATTTTTCGTGCTCTAGAGGTTAAATTTGGGCTGACACCTCTCAAATAGGAGGCGAAATTGTTGGATGTGCATTCCTGCATAATTTGAGTATCAGGCGACAGGACAGGACAACTCCAGGAACCTCAGATAAGCTGTCTAATTTATGTTTAAATTCTGGCCAGTAAATTTTTCATAAATGTAGGCAAAAGGGGGGGTCCTGTACATGACACATTAATCTCCAGTCAAATTGGTGAGTGATATTAAGATATTTTCCTTCTGTTATGTAAATGTGTTTATATATAATCATTTTTTAATTTAATATACAGTCCACAAATTTATATATTTACCAGAATTCCTGGTGATGTAGCTTTTATTTATAATTAATAGGTCCAGAGCAACTTGTGGATATGACAGTGGTAGGTATCGAAGGGGGACATTTTTTGCGACCTAGGTGTCCCAAATTCCTACTTGTCTAACTGATAAATAATAATTATCTTTGTTCATTTACTGTTATGTACATAATGATACATTCAGATAAATGTAATTTTCCACAGTTCCCTTTACCTTGACAGCGGGAGGACGTGAGGTGGTTACCGTAAACCACCTTGGTAGTACTATAATACAGAGGTACATTAGAATTAATAACTGGGCTTCCGCCATGCAACTGAACTGTTTCCCACACTTGTTGCTGTTAAGCTTATGGAAACTACGATCTCTGACAGTTTAATTGTAACTAACTCTCTTCCCTGTTTGCACTCAATAGCCTGAGACCTTAATGTAGCATACCTGTGTACGAAACTGGGCACAGATGATACAAGGGATTATAGTTAAGTTCTTGTAGATTCTCTCTCATATAACCCCCCGGAGCATGATAAAGTTTATAGCTTAGCTAAGCAAGCATTAAATAAAGAGTTCAGAAAGGAACTAGCAAAGGAGCTTGAAGAAAGTAAAACAGTACAAATAGGAACTAGCAGATCAATTGTGAATCATTAAGAAATGTGTCAGGTGAAGCATACTACTTATGGAGAAAATAACAAGGTCAGTAAATTGCAAAATGTTGTTACTGCTTGTCTAAGGCTAGGCTATAATTATCTCCGGCTATAAAGAGATGCCAGTAACATCAAGTGTAAGGTGTGTGGGCGGAGACAGGGCCATACACTGCAACACTATGTCTTAGTGTCTAAATATTCAACCTTTCAGAGACATCCTTGCAAACCCTACAGAATATGGCAAAGTATTTCATTGTTAATGAAAAGATATTTCAAATCTTGAGACTAGATGAAGTGTTTCTGAAGAGACTACAACCCAATGGCTCTGTTAACAAATCCACTGGTGCAGCTGGTAGTGCCGCTGTCATGCAGAATGATGGCTCTCATATAGAAATTAAAACATGCATCAATAACTGGGCATCTCTTCAAACTGAACTGTTTGTCATACTCCTCGCACTCAAATCCATCCAAGAACCAAAGGTTTATAATTTGGTTGTAACATTCTTTACAATCCATAAATGATGCTCTTGACTCCTCAATTGTGGCAAGCTTGTGTCAGAAGCCAGACACAGGTATAGTAGGACTGTGGACAGTGGAGTCAGAGTACGTGTGTGGATTCCATCTCACACTGTCTTCAGCTGCATGACAGAACTGATGAATTGGCTAAGTCATATGCCGTCAAAGAGGGAGTAGATTACAATTTTGGGCTGTCAGTAGTTTGAGAACAATAATATCGAAAAGAACTTCAACTAAACTTCATTGACTTGAGAGTGAGGACATTGACACTAGTCAATCATCATTGTATCATACAAGAGGAACCACCTGTCTATGGCGCATTCAACAAATAAGCAGATTCTTCGTGTCACTACCCGCCCGGCTCCGGCTGGGTTACCAGTATCTCTGGGAGATTCAATCACCACCACCAGATGTAGACCAAACAAAATGTAAGCTTAACCATATGGACAATTATCATACCTTGCGTCATTATGTACTGGAATGCAATAAAATTAATGAGTTCGAAGACAACTCACTCAGAAATGTCCAAGAAATATCAGTGTTTTATCCACAAAGGTATATTATCAACCATTCTGGAAAAATACTTAATTTTGCACATTGTAAATAATACATTCTAACTTAAACTTGTTTCTGTGTGTGTGACCTAATTCATGCCTGCATAAGTAACTCACTACGGCTGTATCAGATATAAACATGCAAATAGTTCAATACCACTAAAATTTGTTCAGCTATCAAATCTCAATGGCCCAATCCCTGGACCATTATGTACTTGTGTAATCTCTTGGCTACAGCCCACACCAATGGATATGGGCTATGACCCTTGTAGGTTAGCCCTTCTTTTTGATAATAATAATAATAATAATAATAATAATAATAATAATAATAATAATAATAATAATAATAATAATAATAATAATAATAATAATAGGTATGGGCTGTATAATGAAGATATTAAGCTAAACTCCACCACAAAAATGACTGTTTGAGTAGTAATAACATACATAAATATTTTCATTTTGTAACTTCATACTGTACCGTATTCATTAGCTATATGAAGAAACTGTAATATATTTGGAGAGGGTTTCGTGGGGGTCAACGCCCCCGCTGCCCAGTCTGTGACCAGGCCTTGCGGTGGATCAGGACCTGATCAACCAGGCTGTTACTGCTGGCCACACGTAGACTGACGTACGAACCACAGCCGGTTGGTTATGTACTGACTTTTCATGCCTGTCCAGCGCCTTCTTGAAGACAGCCAGGGGTCTATTGGTATCCCTCTTATGTATACTGGCAGGCAGTGCATATATATATATATATATATATATTATATATATATATATATATATATATATATATATATATATATATATATATGTCGTGCCGAATATGTAAAACTGGTCAATTAGCAAGAACTTATTTAAAATTAAGCCCTTTCTAAAATTTTCTCTTACACTTTTAAAGATATATTTTTTTCATTAATGTTGATGTAAAAATTTATAATTTTGCACCAAAAGAATCTTAGAAAACTTACCTAACCTTACTATAACAAGCATAATTTATTTTAGCCTAATCCAACTAAATATATTTTAGATACGTTTATAATAATTTAATACTAAACAAACAGAACGAAATATATTTTTTTCGTTAGGTTCAGAATGATTTTGGCGAAATTATTGCATACACAAATTTTCAATTGTCCTATATGGCAAGATGGGCGTTGCTATTTAAGCCAAGATCGCAAGTTCTGCTATTCGGCACGACATATACATATTTATATATTATATATATATATTTATATATATATATATATATTTATATATATATATATATATATATATATATATATTATATATATATATATATATATATATATATATATATATATACAATGTCGTGCCGAATAGGTGAAACTGTGGTTAGGATCGGGCACAGGCCCATCACATAGTGAGTCGAGTTCTGAGTAACTGCCCGTAAATCTCAGACCAGAACTAGTATCCCTCTGTGAATATAAATATGATTTAGGGAATACCCATTGATTTCAGGGATCCTAAAGATGAGTTGGCTGGGGATATTAACACCCTTTGAAAATTTGTAGGAATCAGTCCTTCTGTGCACATAGCATCTTGAAGTGAAAGAGAGGTTATAAAAACTTAGATTAACCTTAGAGAAACAGGGAGTTTCTAGCTAGAGATACCCACAAACAAGTAAATCTCTTCTAGTTTGTACATGCAGATAAGAATTTCCTGTAAGTCAGATTAATTCTTGAAAAGTATATCTCAAGGGTCACTTGTGAGGACGGAACTCAAGTAGTGTTGCATTTTCTATGTCAACAGCTATTGCCAGTGTGAGCATATCACAGATTACCACAATTTATGTAATTGTATTTGTGTACCAGTACCTCAATAAACTTATTTGCCTGGTAGGGTCGGATACAAATCCATTGTGAACTCCATAATCTTTTGTTGTTGCAACTACTACGTACTCACAGTAAGTTTATTTAGCTACCAGTACACTTGAGTACAATATTTATTTATTTTTTATTTATTTATGTCTTTGCAAATAGTACATTGACATTTTGTATTTACAATAGTGGGTTTCAATGCAAAGAGAGCCTCTATTATGCCTAGGCATTATGGGCCGACTTAACATTATTGGCTTACAGTTTTTATTATTATTAAAGATTAGCCGGTATTCTCCCGGCCCGGGCATTTTCCAAGTGGTGGCCCGGCCTTGGCTCCCTCTTTAGGGAGTGACTGAGACCTAAGTCTTCCATGGGAGGAGGCACAAGTACCTCCTCATCTTTGGGACCAACTGTCCCCAGGCCTAGCCACAAACTAGGCCTCTCTGGTCTGCCATCCCCGCCCCATGGGGGCAAATGGGAATGACAGTCTTATGAGCTAAAAGCTCGGGCTCAGGCACCTACCCTACCCTAGAAGGGTTAGGCATGGTATCGATGGCTTACAGTCTACTTAACATTAAGAATTATATCATAGTCGTACAGTAGTGGTGTTTTCACGGTCGCTCTTACGTGCTAGAACTTTAATTTGTGTCATCAATCCTATACGATACATCCCTCTAGCGCCTGGAACCAATCTTGGGCGGAAAACATTATATACTGAGTCAAAAAAGGAGAATTAGTGTGCACTACCTAGCAGAGTTTACTGCCAGAGGGGAATCATAGGCCTGTGTCTCGTGTGAAAAAAATAATAATAATTGAACTTTTCGTGTCAGAGGAAAGAAAGTCTCCCTGATAACATTGAGTATACATAGTGTATAGTGTATACTACAGTGGCTCCTAGTATATTGTTGATTAAAGGCTAAAAGTGTCATTTGAAAACAGGTGAATTTGTAAATGAAGTGATAAGCTATAGAGGCTGGTGCCAGAAGTCGCCAGAAAACTTACCACAGGTCAGCTGTTTTTAATAATCTTCCTGGCTTGCTAGTGTACTCGCATATAATCTAGTGATACCAGTGAATAGCAGAATACAGTGTTGTAGTAGCAACTAACCAGTATTATAATGGTACTTAGTGGAGTTGAGTGGAGTGACTTTCATTAGTTTCTTTTTTCTTGAAATACCAGACGTATACTGTGAATTTCATATAACCTGTAGTTACCAGCGGTCGCAATATACACAACCAGAAGCAAATATTACTACAGAAAAAGCGTCCTTCCTCCAAAATTTCCACCAGTCAACTATAGTGATAATATAGCATTTATTGTGGTGGAGACGGAAAAAAAAATAGAAAAGCTAGATACAGCGATTGATAAACAAGGGTTGAGGTCGACCGTTCGTCATTGTAGGAGCTGCCAGAAATCACCGGTTTCTTCAACACGCAAGTTATACTTTTGTATCAATCAAATCACATATTACTCGGGTAGATAATTTCCAGTAGATCCTTCATGTGTTACCCCAAATCACCGAACCAGTATTTTTTAAAATAAGCGACCCACTGATCAGATCAGATCGACTGGTCCGAACCTTGACTGGTCCGAACCTTGACTGGTTTCAAACGGTTCGTTGGACAAAAAAGCAGACTGTAAACGGATGGGGGTTGTGGCGCCCTTATAAACACAAACATTAAATATATTTAGGAACGTGCACGGTAAGCTGTCCAATATAAAAAAAACAGTTAGAAACAGAAATACAAATAGCTAGAGCTTCATTTAAGGAGGTTATTAATAGAATATTCAAGAGGTTGCTAGTAGAATTGCAGTAAATCAACCATTCAAAACATTATGAAGCTGGGGTGTAGTCTGTGGTCAGTCAAACAAACGGGCTTCCACATGGATAAATTGTCATTTGTGTGGAAATTGGTGTTCACGCCCTTGTGCAGATATCCAAGAACTGCTACAAGCAGTGTTAAAACGGAAAAATGTTTTTGGGTTGCCCAAATGAGATAAAATCTGTGGACTAAAACACAAGGGTATTAAAAGGGACAACATCAAAGCTGCTTTCATAGAAACCTGGAAGCTTTCTACAAAAAGATGGGAACATAAAAAGTCTGTGCTGAATGGTACTGCCCTTGATACTGGCCATGTAGTCAGAAACTGTAAGGCTGGAGATTTAAGTCCTGGTAGTCAGTAAATGTGGGGCTGATAGTGCTGTCCTGGGAGACAGTAATGGTGAAGCTGGAGGTGCTGTCCTGGGAGACAGTAATGGTGAGCTGGAGGTGCTGTCCTGGGAGACAGTAATGGGAAGCTGGAGGTGCTGTCCTGGGAGACAGTAATGGTGAAGCTGGAGATGCTGTCCTGGGAGACAGAAATGGTGAAGCTGGAGATTTTGTCCAGGTAACTGAGGATGGGGCCATCCAGTCTACCACAGCCAGATCTGAGACTGAACCTCTGCAAAGTGTGCAAGAACCCCACTCACTGCAAAGGATTCTGGTGATACCAGAATGCCATCACACACACCAGCTGTGGAGGAGCTAGCCATCCCTGCTAGCACATATGGAACTACTGGTCTGCCACTACAGATACCTATGGCCACACCTGAATATGGGGATGAGTTTGTCATTTCTCCCAATACACACAACTACAACAGTCAGACGGACACCCCACAGGTAAAACCTCCCTGGAAATTGGAGATGAGTCAGATGCACAGGACCCACCTGCCAATGAATGATGAAACAGAGAACACTAATGCAACCATGGTACCTGTTAAAGGGGATAGGTGTTAAAGAAAACACTAACCCCGAAGTGCCATCCTCCCGGGGAGGCATTGGATTCGCGACTTCCTATTTATAAAACCCTTTCCCCGAAAAAATTTTGGCTCTTGAACAGATCCTG
>NC_069400.1:124032289-124077040 GCF_026875155.1 Cherax quadricarinatus | reverse complement strand
CATGTAAGAGCGACCGTGAAAACACGAGAAATCCCGGAGCACAACGAGGCACGCTGACACGCTGACACGCTCACATCAGTGAGGTGTATTTTCACATTTTCGTAATCTGACGCTATATCAGTATTAGTGCTCATTTTCTGTTAATCACTCTACCTGTTAAATATATTAACATTACCCTGCAGGAATTCACATTGTAATAGCATATTTGTTCTTAAATATCTGTTACACGAGTAGAACTATGCTCAGTGTCCCATCTCCTTTGAGTCCAAAACAGTCATTATTACCACTTATGAGCGACTGGGAACTACCCTCTCCCGAGTCTAGAACTACACATTACTTCGCATCTCACCTTCTCACTCGCCACAAGAAGGAGTTATGTCTCTGACTGAGTCCCTGGGAAAGACAAAGACTATTGCTATTGGCTAGAGGCAACGCAATTTATTTCATGCTTCATGATAAGGCTCTGGAGACTATCAAAGAGTAAGTCCCCATTGGGCTATAAGAATGACAAAGTGTAAGTAATTCAGTATTGAATCCTGTCTATGTCTTCGAGCAGAAGAGCTGCATGACCTGTAAGGGTTAAGCGCTTGTTTTTAAAATATAATAACAGTAACATGTTTTGGAACAAATGTAGGTAGAGTAATATTACATTTTCTACGATAGTGCCACTGTAGTTGCTAACTGTAATAACACCAGGAGGCAGCTCTGATGAAAACTCACACTCACACGAGCTTTTAAATCTCTGCACAAAATTCAATTTAAACCAGCAAATAATAAAGCCTACTAGACTGGAGAATACACTAGACCTCATCTTCACTAACAATGATGATCTGATAAGAAATGTCACCATATCAAAAACAATATTCTCAGATCACAACATAATTGAGGTTCAGACATGTATGCGTGGAGCCCCAGACCGACATAATGAGACTAGTCACGAGGGAGCATTCACCAAATACAACTTCAATAATAAAAACATAAAGTGGGACCAAGTAAACCAAGTCCTAACTGATATAAGCTGGAAAGATATACTAAGCAACACAAACCCCAACGTATGCCTAGAACAGATTAACTTGGTGGCACTCGATGTATGCACAAGGCTTATTCCTCTAAGAAAAAGGAGGAGTAGATGTAAAATAGAAAGAGACAGGCGCTCCCTTTACAGGCGACGGAAAAGAATAACAGAGCGGCTAAAAGAGGTCAATATATCTGAAATGCGTAGGGAGGCACTGGTCAGAGAAATAGCAAGCATCGAACTCAAGCTAAAAGAATCTTATAGGAGTCAGGAATCGCGGGAAGAACTAAAAGCCATAAATGAAATCGAAAGAAACCCAAAGTATTTCTTCTCCTATG
Organism: Cherax quadricarinatus; assembly: GCF_026875155.1. Classification (NCBI taxonomy): domain Eukaryota; kingdom Metazoa; phylum Arthropoda; class Malacostraca; order Decapoda; family Parastacidae; genus Cherax; species Cherax quadricarinatus. The sequence goes on along the minus strand of NC_069400.1, from coordinate 124,075,687 downwards.
CCAAATCAAAGTCGAGAACAACATCCAGTATTGGGCCCCTACTTAAACAAGATGGGTCCTACACAGATGACAGCAAGGAAATGAGTGAGCTACTCAAGTCCCAATATGACTCAGTTTTTAGTAAGCCGCTAACCAGACTGAGAGTCGAAGATCAAAACGAATTTTTTATGAGAGAGCCACAAAATTTGGTTAACACAAGCCTATCCGATGTTATCCTGACGCCAAATGACTTCGAACAGGCGATAAATGACATGCCCATGCACTCTGCCCCAGGGCCAGACTCATGGAACTCCGTGTTCATCAAGAACTGCAAGAAGCCCCTATCACGAGCCTTTTCCATCCTATGGAGAGGGAGCATGGACACGGGGTCGTCCCACAGTTACTAAAAACAACAGACATAGCCCCACTCCACAAAGGGGGCAGTAAAGCAACAGCAAAGAACTACAGACCGATAACACTAACATCCCATATCATAAAAATCTTTGAAAGGGTCCTAAGAAGCAAGATCACCACCCATCTAGAAACCCATCAGTTACACAACCCAGGGCAACATGGGTTTAGAACAGGTCGCTCCTGTCTGTCTCAACTATTGGATCACTACGACAAGGTCCTAAATGCACTAGAAAATAAAAAGAATGCAGATGTAATATATACAGACTTTGCAAAAGCCTTTGACAAGTGTGACCATGGCGTAATAGCGCACAAAATGCGTGCTAAAGGGATAACAGGAAAAGTCGGTCGATGGATCTATAATTTCCTCACTAACAGAACACAGAGAGTAGTCGTCAACAGAGTAAAGTCCGAGGCAGCTACGGTGAAAAGCTCTGTTCCATAAGGCACAGTACTCGCTCCCATCTTGTTCCTCATCCTCATATCCGACATAGACAAGGATGTCAGCCACAGCACCGTGTCTTCCTTTGCAGATGACACCCGAATCTGCATGACAGTGTCTTCCATTGCAGACGCTGCAAGGCTCCAGGCGGACATCAACCGAATCTTTCAGTGGGCTGCAGAAAACAATATGAAGTTCAACGATGAGAAATTTCAATTACTCAGATATGGTAAACACGAGGAAATTAAATTTTCATCAGAGTACAAAACAAATTCTGGCCACAAAATAGAGCGAAACACCAACGTCAAAGACCTGGGAGTGATCATGTCGGAGGATCTCACCTTCAAGGACCATAACATTGTATCAATCGCATCTGCTAGAAAAATGACAGGATGGATAATGAGAACCTTCAAAACTAGGGAGGCCAAGCCCATATGATGACACTCTTCAGGTCACTTGTTCTATCTAGGCTGGAATATTGCTGCACACTAACAGCACCTTCAAGGCAGGTGAAATTGCTGACCTAGAAAATGTACAAAGAACTTTCACGGCGCGCATAACGGAGATAAAACACCTCAATTACTGGGAGCGCTTGAGGTTCCTGAACCTGTATTCCCTGGAATGCAGGCGGGAGAGATACATGATTATATACACCGGGAAAAATCCTAGAGGGACTAGTACCGAACTTGCACACGAAAATCACTCACTACGAAAGCAAAGACTTGGCAGACGATGCAACATCCCCCCAATGAAAAGCAGGGGTGTCACTAGCACGTTAAGAGACCATACAATAAGTGTCAGGGGCCCGAGACTGTTCAACTGCCTCCCAGCATACATAAGGGGGATTACCAACAGACCCCTGGCAGTCTTCAAGCTGGCACTGGACAAGCACCTAAAGTCGGTTCCTGACCAGCCGGGCTGTGGCTCGTACGTTGGTTTGCGTGCAGCCAGCAGCAACAGCCTGGTTGATCAGGCTCTGATCCACCAGGAGGCCTGGTCACAGACCGGGCCGCGGGGGCGTTGACCCCCGGAACTCTCTCCAGGTAAACTCCAACCATGATAATTTTGACACTGAATATTACCAAGAATGTCTGATAGTCATATTAGAGGGAGCATTCGTTTTTCACCCCCTGGTCAAGAGGAGAAGGGTACTTTATTTAATGTCAGTGGCTTTCTGAACTCCCACGAAAAGTCAGTTCAAAAAATAAGTAAGATTCAGTATACAGACAGCCCATGATAATCTTGGACTTATAATTTCTGTAGAGAACGCTTAATAGACACATCGGTAACTGAAGGTTAAATGTCAGATCTATTGCTTATGTGTGATGTGAATATCTAGTTATTCCTGTTCCACGTTGCGAATAAAATTAACCAAAAATGCAAAACTTGACTTAAATTCTCCAGTAAGTAATCTGATTCAAACGATTTAAATATTTTTGACTTCGTAAAATTTCAAATTTGCACCCACTCAGATCAAAGTTTAAAGTTCTCAGCAATGTTACAAGGTATAATCCCAAACATGGTGCAGATGTTAGAATTGCAAAAATGATGTACTTAGCATACATAACATTGTTGAAATATTATCATGTACCAGTTTTAGTCCTGCAACGTAGCAAAACCAAAAGAAAGACTTGTCACTTATGACCACCAAATTACTTATTGAGGAAAGAATTCTGTATACCTGGTGTTGATGACAAAATATCTGAAACCACTGTCATGCTAATACTGAAGCTACTGCTTGGTGATCAAAACAATATTGTCTAGACTCTAGAGAATTACTAGAAAGTATGACTCAAGGGACAAGTGAATCAAGATGGATTCACATAACAGCCACACACATTAAAATGCTTGGATTACATGAACTACATCATGCTAGGAAACAACAGCATTTCCCACCACACTGGCAGATACATCTTTTGATGTCACTATGCCCTCCTAGCCTCCCAAGAAACTATTGCACAATCCTCGTCTTCGACTACTTTCTAAACGTAGTTCCCTGGAACACATGACCTGCAGACAAAAATTCATATCACTCAAACTATCTGCGTTGATGGTTCCCTTTACCTTGACAGAGGGAGGACGTGAGGTGGTTACCGTAAACCAGCTTGGTAGTACTATAATACAGAGGCACATTAGAATTAATAACTGGGCTTCCGCCATGCAAATGAACTGTTTCCCACACTCGTTGCTGTTAAGCTTATGGAAACTACGATCTCAGACAGTTTAATTGTAACTAACTCTCTTTCCTGTTTGCACTCAATAGCCTGAGACCTTAATGTAGCATACCTGTGTACGAAACTGGGCACAGATAATACACAAATTATTAAGCAAGGGATTATAGTTAAGTTTTTGTAGATTCTCTCTCACATAACCCCCCGGAGCATGATAAAGTTTATAGCTTAGCTAAGCAAGCATTAAATAAAGAGTTCAGAAAGGAACTAGCAAAGGAGCTTGAAGAAAGTAGAACAGTACAAATAGTAACTAGCAGATCAATTGTGAATCATTAAGAAATGTGTCAGGTGAAGCATACTATTTATGGAGAAAATAACAAGGTCAGTAAATTGCAAAATGTTGTTACGCTTGTCTAAGGCTAAGCTATAATTATCTCCGGCTATAAAGAGATGCCAGTAACATCAAGTGTAAGGTGTGTGGGCGGAGACAGGGCCATACACTGCAACACTATGTCTTAGTGTCTAAATATTCAACCTTTCAGAGACATCCTTGCAAACCCTACAGAATATGGCAAAGTATTTAATTGTTAATGAAAAGATATTTAAAATCTTGAGACTAGATGAAGTGTTTCTGAAGAGACTACAACCCAATGGCTCTGTTAACAAATCCACTGGTGCAGCTGGTAGTGCCGCGTCATGCAGAATGATGGCTCTCATATAGAAATTAAAACATGCATCAATAACTGGGCATCTCTTCAAACTGAACTGTTTGTCATACTCCTCGCACTCAAATCCATCCAAGAACCAAAGGTTGATAATTTGGTTGTAACATTCTTTACAATCCATAAATGATGCTCTTGACTCCTCAATTGTGGCAAGCTTGTGTCAGAAGCCAGACACAGGTATAGTAGGACTGTGGACAGTGGAGTCAGAGTACGTGTGTGGATTCCATCTCACACTGTCTTCAGCTGCATGACAGAACTGATGAATTGGCTAAGTCATATGCCGTCAAAGAGGGAGTAGATTACAATTTTGGGCTGTCAGTAGTTTGAGAACAATAATACGAAAAGAACTTCAACTAAACTTCATTGACTTGAGACTGAGGACATTGACACTAGTCAATCATCATTGTATCATACAAGAGGAACCACCTGTCTATGGCGCATTCAACAAATAAGCAGATTCTTCGTGTCACTACCGCCCGGCTCCGGCTGGGTTACCAGTATCTCTGGGAGATTCAATCACCACCACCAGATGTAGACCAAACAAAATGTAAGCTTTACCATATGGACAATTATCATACCTTGCGTCATTATGTACTGGAATGCAATAAAATTAATGAGTTCGAAGACAACTCACTCAGAAATGTCCAAGAAATATCAGTGTTTTATCCACAAAGGTATATTATCAACCATTCTGGAAAAATACTTAATTTTGCACATTGTAAATAATACATTCTAACTTAAACTTGTTCTGTGTGTGTGACCTAATTCATGCCTGCATAAATAACTCACTACGGCTGTAATCAGATATAAACATGCAAATAGTTCAATACCACTAAAATTTGTTCAGCTATCAAATCTCAATGGCCCAATCCCTGGACCCATTATGTACTTGTGTAATCTCTTGGCTACAGCCCACACCATGGATATGGGCTATGACCCTTGTAGGTTTAGCCCTTCTTTTTGATAATAATAATAATAATAATAATAATAATAATAATAATAATAATAATAATAATAATAATAATAATAATAACAATAATAATAATAATAATAGGTATGGGCTGTATAATGAAGATATTAAACTAAACTCCACCACAAAAATGACTGAGTAGTAATAACATACATAAATATTTTGATTTTGTAACTTCATACTGTACCGTATTCATTAGCTATATGAAGAAACTGTAATATATTTGGAGAGGGTTTCGGGGGTCAACGCCCCCGCTGCCCAGTCTGTGACCAGGCCTTGCGGTGGATCAGGACCTGATCAACCAGGCTGTTACTGCTGGCCACACGTAGACTGACGTACGAACCACAGCCCGGTTGGTTATGTACTGACTTTTCATGCCTGTCCAGCGCCTTCTTGAAGACAGCCAGGGGTCTATTGGTAATCCCTCTTATGTATGCTGGCAGGCAGTGCATATATATATATATATATATATATATATATATATATATATATATATATATATAATATATATATATATATATATATATATATATATATATATATATGTCGTGCCGAATATGTAAAACTGGTCAATTAGCAAGAACTCATTTAAAATTAAGTCCTTTCTAAAATTTTCTCTTATACCTTTAAAGATATATTTTTTTCATTGATGTTAATGTAAAAATTTTTAATTTTGCTCCAAAAGAATCTTAAAAAACTTACCTAACCTTATTACAACAAGCGCAATTTATTTTAGCCTAACCCAACAAAATATATTTTAGATTTGTTTACAATAATTTAATACTAAACAAACACAGTGAAATATATTTTTTCTTTAGGTTCAGAATGATTTTGGCGAAATTATTGCATACACAAATTTTCGCTTGTCCTATATGGCGAGATGAACGTTGCTATTTAAGCCAAGATCGCAAGTTCTGCCTATTCGGCACGACACACACACACACACACACACACACACACACACACACACACACACACATATATATATATATATATTATATATATATATATATATATATATTATATATATATATATATATATATATATATATAATATATACACAATGTCGTGCCGAATAGGTGAAACATGTGGTTAGGATCGGGCACAGGCCCATCACATAGTGAGTCGAGTTCTCAGTAACTGCCCCGTAAATCTCAGACCAGAACTAGTATCCCTCTGTGAATATAAATATTGATTAGGGAATACCCATTGATTTCAGGGATCCTAAAGATGAGTTGGCTGGGGATATTAACACCCTTTGAAAATTTGTAGGAATCAGTCCTTCTGTGCACATAGCATCTTGAAGTGAAAGAGAGGTTATAAAAACTTAGATTAACCTTAGAGAAACAGGGAGTTTCTAGCTAGAGATACCCCACAAACAAGTAAATCTCTTCTAGTTTGTACATGCAGATAAGAATTTCCTGTAAGTCAGATTAATTCTTGAAAAGTATATCTCAAGGGTCACTTGTGAGGACGGAACTCAAGTAGTGTTGCATTGTCTATGTCAACAGCTATTGCCAGTGTGAGCATATCACAGATTACCACAATTTATGTAATTGTATTTGTGTACCAGTACCTCAATAAACTTATTTGCCTCGTAGGGTCGGATACAAATCCATTGTGAACTCCATAATCTTTTGTTGTTGTTGCAACTACTACGTACTCACAGTAAGTTTATTTAGCTACCAGTACACTTGAGTACAATATTTATGTATTTTTTATTTATTTATGTCTTTGCAAATAGTACATTGAGATTTTGTATTTACAATAGTGGGTTTCAATGCAAAGAGAGCCTCTATTATGCCTAGGCATTATGGGCCGACTTAACATTATTGGCTTACAGTTTTTATTATTATTAAAGATTAGCCGGTATTCTCCCGGCCCGGGCATTTTCCAAGTGGTGGCCATGCCTTGGCTCCCTTTTTAGGGAGTGGCTGAGACCTAAGTCTTCCATGGGAGGAGGCACAAGTACCTCCTCATCTTTGGGACCAACTGTCCCCAGGCCTAGCCACAAGCTAGGCCTCTCTGGTCTGCCATCCCCGCCCCAAGGGGGCAAATGGGAATGACAGTCTTATGAGCTAAAAGCTCGGGCTCAGGCACCTACCCAACCCTAGAAGGGTTAGGCATGGTATCGATGGCTTACAGTCTACTTAACATTAAGAATTATATCATAGTTGTACAGTAGAATATTAATTATAAGTGAATCTAATTTATATAAGACAAAAGATATATTCATATATTCAAAAATGCTTTTTGTGAAAACAATGATTCAATTATATTCCTGTCAACAATGGATAAAAGGTTCAAAGTAATTGTTGAAATTATGATGTGGGAATACATAAGTATGGGTGTACTGAGTATTTAGCATTTAGTCTAGAGTGATTAAGTGGCTTTTGAAAAGAGTCTTAAATTGATTTTCCGACCGGGTTACTTTAGTATCTTCTGGTAATGAATGCCATATTCTGGGGCCCTTTATGTGCAAAGAGTTTTTACACAATGTGATATGGACACGGGGTACACCAAAAAGAGATCTGTGTCTTGTGTTATGGTCATGTGTTCTGTTAAGGTTGGTGAGGAGAAGATTGAGTGGTGGGTTTATATATGCATGTATTGTTCTGTGTACGTAGTAGGCACACGAATAAGTATGGATGCTCTTAATGGCGAGCAGATTCAGACTTTTGAAAATTGGTGGAGTATGCTGGCGGGAGTGAGAATTTGTTATCATTCTGACTGCTGCCTTTTTCTGGGATAATTATTAGAGGTCTTAGGTGATTGAATGTTGTTGATCCCTATGCACAAATTCCATAGGTGAGATAAGGGTATATGAGTGAATGGTACAGTGCCAGGAGAGCTGATTGTGGAACGTAGTACCTTATCTTTGATAGTATGCCTACAGTCTTAGAGATTTTCTTGGTGATTTGTTGTATGTGTGTCTGGAACTTAAGGCTACTGTCAAGGTGGATACCTAGGAATTTTCCCTCTGTGAGTCTTGTGACTGATGATCCGTTTAGCGTTAAGATAATTGGATCATTTGCAGCTTTGTTTCCAAACTGAACGAAATAGGTTTTATCAGTATTCAGATATTTTAGATTTTGCCACCGAAGTGGCTAGTTTATTGTGCACCCCATATCCATCCTGTGGACGGTAGCGCGAGAGCATATGGATACACAAAAGGCCCAGGAACTAGGCCCCAAAGGGCTAACAGGAATACATATGGATTTATATCTACATATCTATAGTTCACTCATCTGTTACAAGCAAATTTAGGAAATTTGCTTAGTATATCTGATATCTTATTTTCATTAATAAGATATCTTGACATGTCACATAGGTTATTATACTGTCTGTCTCTGTATTCCTCAGTAAGTGGACAATTAAGCACATAGTGTTCAAGAGAGTCAGTATTCAGGGTAAGTTTATTAGTCATTATCCAGGCAGATATTTTCTGCAATTCGGCACACAGTGTGAGAACAGAGCAGCCGCTAAAGCGGTGCAATTATATTATATACAGTCCGCTGCTCAACTGGTCAGGGAAAGGGGCGAATACATTAGCTTATTGTTTCCACTCTGCGATTTTTTTTTTTTTTTTTTAGGTTTTGGGGAATGTGGTTGCTGACTCAGTTCAGTGTGGAAGTCTGGCTCGACTGGGGTTTCGGCGTGAGGTGTAACTGACTTGATTGGGAACTTTTTATTCCTCTTCTGGAACTCGAAGATCAGTCACCTCCACGTTGAGTTTTGGGTATTGTGGATTACTGTAGATAGTCATGCAAAATACCTGAGAGCTGTACATATATTGTCTTTGTCTGGACAAAATTTACCTATATGGAAACAAATCTGATTAAAAACAATTCCACAGACTTGTATGTATCATACGAATTTAAGAATATAATTGTTCCACTTGTTACCTTCCCTATTCCCACCCTGATTTGATTACTATTCCTGCCCCAGAAGCTGAGAAGCTGAACTCAGTACAACATAAGCTGTGCTGGCCCCTCAGTACCCCAGATAACAACAAATTATAATAGAAAAGAAGCGCTAAACCTACAAGGGTCATAAAGTGCAGAAATAACAACAAAACATAATTAACTAAGACGGTCTTCAGCACCGGCGTTGGTGGGACTTCTGCGCCAGCCCTCGTCGGGTGTGGACAACTCTCTCTCACCTGAGTATCCGCGACAAATCTTCCCCGTTCTCTCAGGACGCTTGTCCTCAGCTGCTTTATCTGCCGGGCACATTACAGGAGAGACACCTATCATCGGCTTACTTTTAGCCATCTCCATTCTTCGGCTATGCGGATAATTCTTGAAGGGTGGAAAGCCGGTTACTGAACTCGAGTGCGGATGTGGGCGTCTGGCTCTGCTGGGGCTTGGCAAGGAGGTCCACCTGATCTAATTGGGAACTTATAGTTTCTGTTTCTGTTTACAAACGAACTTTTTTCTTCTTTTTCTTTTATCGCCCAGCTTTTGGCAACATAACTTCTCCATACATAGCATGAGCCAGTTCAAGAGAGCCAAAAGGTACCTAATGAATGTAGCCTGGAGACCTGGAGTTTACCTGGAGAGAGTTCCGGGGGTCAACAGAAAGGGGAGAATGATTTTTTATATTTTTAACTAACATATATAAATATAAATAACTCAATTTACCTTATTCCTAGTATATCTCTTCTACAGTATAATGATAAGACATTACCTCCTTTATACCTGGAGTTTACCTGGAGGTAAACTCCAGGTAATATATAGTATAACCAGGTAATATATAGTATAACCTGGAGTTTACCTGGAGAGAGTTCCGGGGGTCAACGCCCCCGCGGCCCGGTCTGTGACTAGGCCTCCTGGTGGATCAGAGCCTGATCAACCAGGCTGTTGCTGCTGGCTGCACGCAAACCAACGTACGAGCCACAGCCCGGCTGGTCAGGAACCGACTTTAGGTGCTTGTCCAGTGCCAGCTTGAAGACTGCCAGGGGTCTGTTGGTAATCCCCCTTATGTATGCTGGGAGGCAGTTGAACAGTCTCGGGCCCCTGACACTTATTGTATGGTCTCTTAACGTGCTAGTGACACCCCTGCTTTTCATTGGGGGGATGTTGCATCGTCTGCCAAGTCTTTTGCTTTCGTAGTAAGTGATTTTCGTGTGCAAGTTCGGTACTAGTCCCTCTAGGATTTTCCAGGTGTATATAATCATATATCTCTCCCGCCTGCGTTCCAGGGAATACAGGTTCAGGAACCTCAAGCGCTCCCAGTAATTGAGGTGTTTTATCTCCGTTATGCGCGCCGTGAAGGTTCTCTGTACATTTTCTAGGTCAGCAATTTCACCTGCCTTGAAAGGTGCTGTTAGTGTGCAGCAATATTCCAGCCTAGATAGAACAAGTGACCTGAAGAGTGTCATCATGGGCTTGGCCTCCCTAGTTTTGAAGGTTCTCATTATCCATCCTGTCATTTTTCTAGCAGATGCGATTGATACAATGTTATGGTCCTTGAAGGTGAGATCCTCCGACATGATCACTCCCAGGTCTTTGACGTTGGTGTTTCGCTCTATTTTGTGGCCAGAATTTGTTTTGTACTCTGATGAAGATTTAATTTCCTCGTGTTTACCATATCTGAGTAATTGAAATTTCTCATCGTTGAACTTCATATTGTTTTCTGCAGCCCACTGAAAGAATCGGTTGATGTCCGCCTGGAGCCTTGCAGTGTCTGCAATGGAAGACACTGTCATGCAGATTCGGGTGTCATCTGCAAAGGAAGACACAGTGCTGTGGCTGACATCCTTGTCTATGTCGGATATGAGGATGAGGAACAAGATGGGAGCGAGTACTGTGCCTTGTGGAACAGAGCTTTTCACCGTAGCTGCCTTGGACTTTACTCTGTTGACGACTACTCTCTGTGTTCTGTTAGTGAGGAAATTATAGATCCATCGACCGACTTTTCCTGTTATTCCTTTAGCACGCATTTTGTGCGCTATTACGCCATGGTCACACTTGTCGAAGGCTTTTGCAAAGTCTGTATATATTACATCTGCATTCTTTTTATCTTCTAGTGCATTTAGGACCTTGTCGTAGTGATCCAATAGTTGAGACAGACAGGAGCGACCTGTTCTAAACCCATGTTGCCCTGGGTTGTGTAACTGATGGGTTTTCTAGATGGGTGGTGATCTTGCTTCTTAGGACCCTTTCAAAGATTTTTATGATATGGGATGTTAGTGCTATTGGTCTGTAGTTCTTTGCTGTTGCTTTACTGCCCCGTTTGTGGAGTGGGGCTATGTCTGTTGTTTTTAGTAACTGTGGGACAACCCCCGTGTCCATGCTCCCTCTCCATAGGATGGAAAAGGCTCGTGATAGGGGCTTCTTGCAGTTCTTGATGAACACGGAGTTCCATGAGTCTGGCCCTGAGGCAGAGTGCATGGGCATGTCATTTATCGCCTTTTCGAAGTCATTTGGCGTCAGGATAACATCGGATAGGCTTGTGTTAACCAAATTTTGTGGCTTTCTCATAAAAAATTCGTTTTGATCTTCGACTCTCAGTCTGGTTAGCGGCTTGCTAAAAACTGAGTCATATTGGGACTTGAGTAGCTCACTCATTTCCTTGCTGTCATCTGTGTAGGACCCATCTTGTTTAAGTAGGGGCCCAATACTGGATGTTGTTCTCGACTTTGATTTGGCATAGGAGAAGAAATACTTTGGGTTTCTTTCGATTTCATTTATGGCTTTTAGTTCTTCCCGCGATTCCTGACTTCTATAAGATTCCTTTAGCTTAGTTCGATGCTTGCTATTTCTCTGACCATGTTTCCCTACGCATTTCAGATATATTGACCTCTTTTAGCCGCTCTGTTATTCTTTTCCATCGCCTGTAAAGGGAGCGCCTGTCTCTTTCTTTTTTAAACATCTACTCCTCCTTTTTCTTAGAGGAATAAGCCTTGTGCATACATCGAGTGCCACCAAGTTAATCTGTTCTAGGCATACGTTGGGGTCTGTGTTGCTTAGTATATCTTCCCAGCTTATATCGGTTAGGACTGGTTTACTTGGTCCCCACTTTATGTTTTTGTTATTGAAGTTGAATTTGGTGAATGCTCCCTCGTGACTAGTCTCATTATGTCGGTCTGGGGCTCCACGCATACATGTCTGAACCTCAATTATTTCTGTGATCTGAGTATATTGTTTTTGATATGGTGACATTTCTTATCAGATCATCATTGTTAGTGAAGATGAGGTCTAGTGTATTCTCCAGTCTAGTAGGCTCTATTATTTGCTGGTTTAAATTGAATTTTGTGCAGAGATTTAAAAGCTCGTGTGAGTGTGAGTTTTCATCAGAGCTGCCTCCTGGTGTTATTACTGCAACAATATTATTTGCTATATTCCTCCATTTTTAGGTGCCTTAAGTTGAAATCCCCCAGGAGCAAGATGTTGGGTGCAGGAGCTGGAAGATTTTCCAGACAGTGGTCAATTTTTAACAGCTATTCCTGGAATTGCTGGGGGTTTGCATCCGGAGGCTTGTAACTACCACAATGACTAGGTTTTGTTTTTCGACCTTTACTGCTAAAACTTCCACTACATCATTTGAGGCATTTAGCAGTTCTGTGCAAACAAGTGACTCAGCAATGTACAGGCCAACCCCCCCCCTTTTGCCTGTTCACTCTGTCACATCTGTATAGGTTTGTAACCTGGGATCCATATTTCGTTGTCCAAGTGATCCTTTATGTGGTTCTCAGTGAAAGCCGCAAACATTGCCTTTGCCTCTGCAAGCAGTCCACGGATGAAAGGTATTTTGTTGTTTTGTTGCTGGCTTTAGACCCTGTATATTTGCAAAGAAGAGTGTCATCGGACTGGTGGTATTGTTGGTACTGGAAGGGGGGATTTTTTTTCCGGCATTAGTATCTGTATCTGTTGGTTTGGAGTGGAGGCCATCGACTGTGGTTCCACTCCAGGAATGACTGGATTTGGTGTACGATTTCTGCCATTTCCTGCCAGTTTTTTTTTCCTTCCTGCACTAAAAAACCTCTCCCTCTTGAGTGGCTGTGGCTACCCAGGTTTTCCCATGGCCTGGATGTTTTGTATCTTTTGTACCCTTTAGATGGTGTGCCTGGCAATTTAAGTTATAGCACAGTCTTTCCTGTACTGAAGAGGTACACATTTCAGGTGAAAAAGCTTACAGGAAGGGAGTTTTGCATTTCCTGTTGTCATATGGCATGGCATTTTCTAGGGTGGTCATAGTTTGCACGTCCCGTCCTGTTTTTCCAGATTTCCCATGTCTGCAGATACCAAGTTGCATAGTATGTGCACAGGCTTGGTTTCCGTTTGCCTTGGGTTTCTGTGACTGTATTCCCTGTTGGTGCATGTTTCCCTGTCTTATTCCTATCCTCCCTAGCACCCAACAATGGAGCTCCCACCAGTTTGTTTTTGGTAATATATCCTCACTATAGCTAGTGGAGTCCTCTTGTTTGCTATTTCCTGTGGCATTTCTAGTTTGCAATATTGGTTTTATCTTATCTTTGACTACACTTGTTTCCCCCAGTACGGCTCCTGTCCCCTATGAGGTCATTTATATGTATTCCTTCCTGCGTATAATTCCCGACTACCTGGACAAAATCTCCAGCTTCACCATTACTGTCTCCCAGGACAGCACCTCCAGCTTCACCATTACTGTCTCCCAGGACAGCACCTCCAGCTTCACCATTACTGTCTCCCAGGACAGCACCTCCAGCTTCACCATTACTGTCTCCCAGGACAGCACCTCCAGCTTCACCATTACTGTCTCCCAGGACAGCACCTCCAGCTTCACCATTACTGTCTCCCAGGACAGGACTATCAGCCCATTTACTGACTACCAGGACTTCACCTCCAGCCTTACAGTTTCTGACTACATGGCCAGTATCAAGGGTAGTACCATTCAGCCCAGACTTTTTATGTTCCCATCTGTTGTAGAAAGCTTCCAGGTTGTCTATGAAAGCAGCTTTGATGTTATCCTCTTTTAATACCCTTGTGATTTTAGTCCACAGATTTTCCTCATTTGGGCATACCCAAAAACACTTCCCTGTTTTAATACTGCTTGTAGCTAGTTCTTTGATATCTGCACAAGGGGCGTGACACCAATTTCCACAAAAATGACAATTTATCCATGTGGAAGCCCGTTTGTTTGATTGACTGCAGACTATACAGAGCTTCATAATGATTTGAGTGGTTGATTTACTGTAATTCTACTAGCAACCTCTTGAATACTCTATTAATAACCTCCTTAAATGAAGCTCTAGCTATTTGTATTTCTATTTGTAACTAATTAGACAGCTTACCGTGTACGTTCCTGATTTATATTTATTGTTTGTGTTTGATAAGGGCGCCTACAACCCCATCCGTTTACAGTCTGCTTTATTGTCCAACGAAACCGTTTGAAACCAGTCCAGGGTTCGGACCAGTCGAGGGTTCGGACCAGTCGATCTGATCTGATCAGTGCGTCACTTATTTAAAACATACTAGTCGGTGATTTGGGCTAACACATGAAGGATCTACTTGAAATTATCTACCCGAGTAATATGTGATTTGATTGATACAAAAGTATAACTTGCGTGTTGAAGAGCCGGTGATTTCTGGCAGCTCCTACAGTGACGAACGGTCGAGCCTCAACCCTTGTTTATCAATCGCTGTATCTAGCTTTTTTAGTTTTTTTTTTCGTCTCCACCACAATAAATGCTATATTATCACTATAGTTGACTGGTGGCAATTTTGGAGGAAGGACGCTTTTTCTGTAGTAATAATTGCTTCTCGTTGTGCATATTGCGACCGCTGGTAACTACAGGTTATATGAAATTCACAGTATACGTCTGGTATTTCAAGAAAAAAGAAACTAATGAAAGTCACTCCACTCCACTAAGTACCATTATAATACTGGTTAGTTGCTACTACAACACTGTATTCTGCTATTCACTGGTATCACTAGATTATATGCTAGTAAACTAGCAGGCCAGGAAGATTATTAAAACAGCTGACCACTGTGGTAAGTTTCTGGCGACTTCTGGCACCTGCCTCTATAGGCTTATCACTTTCATTTACAAATTCACCTGTTTTCAAATGACACTTTAGCCTTTATCATCTATATACTAGGGAGCCACTGTAGTATACACTATACACTATGTATACACAATGTTATCAGGGAGACTTTCTTTCCTCTGGCAAAGAAAAGTTCTATTATTATTATTTTGCACACGGAACACAGGCCTATGATTCCCCTCTGGCAGTAAACTCTGCTAGGTAGTGCACACTAATTCTCCTTTTTTGACTCAGTATATAATGTTTTCCGCCCAAGATTGGTTCCAGGCGCTAGAGGGATGTATCGTATAGGATTGATGGCACAAATTAAAGTTCTAGCACGTAAGAGCGACCGTGAAAACACCAGAAAACCCGGAGCACAACGAGGCACGGTTATGTTAGCTAAAAAAAAAAATCCTGTGACCCCAATGGAAATAAGTCACTCTGACTTTTTTGGGGTTATCCTAGGTTCTCTATGCATATGCTGCTATATGTGATTATTATTATAATCATGGGGAAGCGCTAAACCCGTAGGATTATACAGCGCCTGTGGGGGAGATGGAAGATATTCAGGCTTAATTCAGGGGACTGGAGCACAGATCCAATTCCCTTGATCAAGAGCCCCTTACCAGCACCTCCCTTGAGGGGTGCTATGTATGATAATCAATGTAACTGTATTTGTGTATACCTGAACAAACTTACATCAGGAAGCCGGGCTCCAGACGGCATGAAAGCTGTCACTGCCCTGATAAACCCAACAAACAACAACAAACCGGCGTTGGTGTGAAGGAGCTTGTATTCTAGCTACTGTGTTAAGCCCTGGTACTATTTCTACCTCTCATAACCTTCCTCTCACCAATCTATTCTTTCCCTGTCCCCACTTCCCCGCTCACCTCAAAAGGGTCTTACCTAAACTCCCTTTCCTTAACTTACCTTGCGTGTTTGGTCAGGGAGTAAGACAACTCTCTCCTCTCTCTCTCTCTCTCTTGTTTAAACCTAGGGTCCACCTGATCTAAGTTGGGAATTTCATGTTTCCATTTCTCTTTCCAGAGGAAACCTTATTTCATTTCTCATTCTCGCTCAGATTTGTGAAATATCCTTTCCCCGGACTCGAGGAGGTAGGGCTTAATAAAGCGTCAGCTTTGGTAGCTCTGAATAACCCCAACAACAACTTAAGTTAAAATTGGGGCTCTTCAATTCCATTGGGGTTCTCGTAAGATTTTATTTTTGACAATCAATACTTATTAATTTAATTTAAGTTGTCTAAGGCACACGGATGATATCACTTGTATATATATTTATTAATTATGTAGATTTAACCCAGGATGATTTATGAGTCAAATTGATTAGTACATATTTTAATATAGATATTTTATACATTATTGCATCACCCCTGAGGGAATTAATTGCCTTGATGTTAATGATGCGCTCCTGAGCAAAGGACTTGGCCTGCCCTATTCTTCTTTTAGTCTAATCTAGTTAAGCATGACTCGTGACTAAGTGCCTCTGGCTAACATCTGACCCAGCACCAAAGAAATCATTGTTTCTTGCACCTGTTCACCAAGCAATAAGTAGGTACCTGGGTATTAGCAGACTATTGGGGGTTACATCTTGGGTAAGGAGGATCAGATTACCTTAATGGCAAAAAAGTCAGAATGGCCTACCGATTATCTTGAGTTACTAGGCCACTGAGTTAAAAATCTGAGAAGTTTCCTATCTTATCTCAAGACCATTAAAAAAAATGCTCTTGTATGTTAAGTAATCAAAGCCTAAATAAAAGCTTGCCTCCCATTCCCCACTTCCAAGGCACTGAATGACCCATATGGATTCAGTGCTTTCCCAGGACTAATATTTAACTGGCAGTCAGGTAGAAACTAGTTTATAGATCAGGTTTCGTTAGTATGTGTTAGATCAGATTACATAAACCTATAAAACCAAATAATTAAAGTGAAAATAATTATGATTTTTCTAGCAGCACAGCTCAATGTCTGTCTGTTGGGGCACTGAACTGCCAATCAGATAGCCTTGATCTAGCAATTATTTACCATAATTTTGTTGAGTGACTTATATTGCATAGTGTATAAAATTTGAGTTTTTGATTTCAGATCTACCCAAATGTTGTGCAAACTATTGTAATAGTAGCCCACAAATCACTCAGTGTCAGAGATTACAGGTGGTCAAATTTCCAGTGATGGGGTGGGCAAAGTTCACAATGTGCATTGCATAATTCAAAACTCTTTTTAAATAAAAAACTATTGAGTCCTCCCTGGAAAGAAGGAACTAAAACCCTTCTAGTATGTATCTCAAATGAAAAGTCCCTTACCTATGGCAAGGGGCCTGTTTTGAAGGGTGTACGATACCATACTGACTTCTGTTGGCATCAGTCTCATTTGTTTTTTAAACTTTTTTTAACACATCAGCCCTCTCCCACTGAGGCAGGTGACCCAAAAAAGAAAGAAACACTTTTACCATCATTCGTACACAACCACCATCATTCATACAATATCACTGTCTTTGCAGAGGTGCCCAGATATGACTGCAGATGATTTCACTCTGAACAGCTAATATTCCAAACTCCTCCTTTAAAGTGCAGGCACTGTATTTCCCACCTCCAGGACTCAAGTCTGGCTAACCAGCTTCCCTGAATCCCTTCACAGAATATTACCCTGCTCACATTCCAACAGCTCGTCAGGTCCCAAAAGCCATTCATCTCCATTCACTTCTATCTAACATGCTCACACATGACTGCTGAATGTCCAGGCCCCTTGCACAAAAAACCTCCTTTAACCCTGCCCTCCATCCTTTCCTGGGATGACCCCTACCCCTTTCCCCCTCCATAACAGATTTATACAGCCTCCAAGTCAACCTATTTTGCTCCATCATCTGTAAATGACCAAATCACCCCTTTGAATAATACTCTTAGTAACTTCACACTACCTAATTTCCACACTACAAATTCTCTGCATAATATTTACACCACACATTGCCTTTACACACGGCTTATCCATTGCCTCCAGCCTCTTTCTCACTGCAGCATTCATAACCTATGCTTCACACCCACATAAGTGTTGGTACCACTATACTCTTGTACATTTCCTTCTTTGCCTCCATGGATAACTTTTTTTGTCTCCACAGATACCTCAATACACCACTCGCCTTTTTTCCTTTATCAGTTCCATGGTTAATCTCGTCCTTCATAAACCCATCTGACAAATATACTCCCAAATATCTGAACACTTTCACTTTTTCCGTACTCCCTCCCTACAATGTGATATCCAATTTTTCTTTACCTAATTTGTTTGATACCCTCATCACCTACTCTTATCTATGTTCACTTTTAACTTTCTTTACACACCCTCCCAAACTTGTCCACTAACCTTTGCGGCTTTTTACAATCTCCCAAAAGCACAGTATCGTCAGCAAAAAGTAACTGTCAACTCCCATTTTGTATTTGATTCCCCATAATTTAATCCCACCCCTTCCCCAATACTCTAACATTTACTTCTTTTACACTCCATCTATAAATATATTAAACAACCATGGTGACATTACACCTCCCTGTCTGAGGCCTACTTTTACTGGAAACTAATCTCCCTCTCTCCTACATACTCTAACCTGAGCCTTACTATCCTCATAAAAACTCTTTATAGCATTTTGTAACTTACTACCTGTTCCATACACTTGCAACATCTGCCACATTGCTCCCCTATCCACCCTATCATGAACCTTATCTAAATCCATAAATGCAATGAAAACTTCCCTACCTTTATCTAAATATTTTTCACTTATATGCTTCAGTGTGAACACTTGAATCTACACCTCCCCTACCTTTTCTTATAAAGCCTCCATATTCATGTGCAGTCCTGCTCTCTGTCTTACCTCTAATTCTTTCAGTAATAACCTTACCATACACTTTAACTGGTATACTGGAGGCAGTTGAACAGTCTCGGGCCCCTGACACTTATTGTATGGTCTCTTAACATGCTAGTGACACCCCTGCTTTTCATTGGGGATGGTGCATCGTCTGCCAAGTCTTTTGCTTTCGTAGTGAGTGATTTTCGTGTGCAAGTTCGGTACTAGTCCCTCTAGGATTTTCCAGGTGTATATAATCATGTATCTCTCCCTCCTGCATTCCAGGGAATACAGGTTTAGGAACCTCAAGCGCTCCCAGTAATTGAGGTGTTTTTATCTCCGTTATGCGTGCCGTGAAGGTTCTCTGTACATTTTCTAGGTCGGCAATTTCACCTGCCTTGAAAGGTGCTGTTAGTGTGCAGCAATATTCCAGCCTAGATAGAACAAGTGACCTGAAGAGTGTCATCATGGCTTGGCCTCCCTAGTTTTGAAGGTTCTCATTATCCATCCTGTCATTTTTCTAGCAGATGCGATTGATACAATGTTATGGTCCCCTTTAAGGTGAGATCCTCCGACATGATCACTCCCAGGTCTTTGACGTTTGGTGTTTTTGCTCTATTTTGTGGCCAGAATTTGTTTTGTACTCTGATGAAGATTTAATTTCCTCATGTTTACCATATCTGAGTAATTGAAATTTCTCATCGTGAACTTCATATTGTTTTCTGCAGCCCACTGAAAGATTTGGTTGATGTCCGCCTGGAGCCTTGCAGTGTCTGCAATGGAAGACACTGTCATGCAGATTCGGGTGTCATCTGCAAAGGAAGACACGGTGCTGTGGCTGACATCCTTGTCTATGTCGGATATGAGGATGAGGAACAAGATAGTAATAGTAATAGTAATAGTAATCTTTATTTACTACAAGTACATGTACATGGTATACAGTCCTAGCTGACAACAATGACATACTACTACATAGAAAGCCACTTGTTATGCTGAGCATCTCGGGCAAATTAGGTCAGTGTCCCAGGATGCGACCCACACCAGTCGACTAACACCCAGGTACCCATTTTACTGATGGTGAACGTAGACAACAGGTGGAAAGAAACACGCCCAATGTTTCTACTCTGGCTGGGAATCGAACCCAGGCCCTCGCCGTGTGAAGCGAGAGCGTTAACCACCAGGCCACCAGATGGGAGCGAGTACTGTGCCTTGTGGAACAGAGCTTTTCACCGTAGCTGCCTCGGACTTTACTCTGTTGACGACTACTCTCTGTGTTCTGTTAGTGAGGAAATTATAGATCCATCGACCGACTTTTCCTGTTATTCCTTTAGCACGCATTTTGTGCGCTATTACGCCATGGTCACACTTGTCGAAGGCTTTTGCAAAGTCTGTATATATTACATCTGCATTCTTTTTGTCTTCTAGTGCATTTGGGACCTTGTCATAGTGATCCAATAGTTGAGACAGACAGGAGCGACCTGTTCTAAACCCATGTTGCCCTGGGTTGTGTAACTGATGGGTTTCTAGATGGGTGGTGATCTTGCTTCTTAGGACCCTTTCAAAGATTTTTATGATATAGGATGTTAGTGCTATTGGTCTGTAGTTCTTTGCTGTTGCTTTACTGCCCCCTTTGTGGAGTGGGGCTATGTCTGTTGTTTTTAGTAACTGTGGGACGACCCCCGGGTCCATGCTCCCTCTCCACAGGATGGAAAAGGCTCGTGATAGGGGCTTCTTGCAGTTCTTGATGAACACAGAGTTCCATGAGTCTGGCCCTGGGGCAGAGTGCATGGGCATGTCATTTATCGCCTGTTCGAAGTCATTTGGCGTCAGGATAACATCGGATAGGCTTGTGTTAATCAAATTTTGTGGCTCTCTCATAAAAAAATTAATTTTGATCTTCGACTCTGTCTGGTTAGCGGCTTGCTAAAAACTGAGTCATATTGGGACTTGAGTAGCTCACTCATTTCCTTGCTGTCATCTGTGTAGGACCCATCTTGTTTAAGTAGGGGCCCAATACTGGACGTTGTTCTCGATTTTGATTTGGCATAG
The DNA here is from genome assembly GCF_026875155.1 of Cherax quadricarinatus. NCBI lineage: Eukaryota > Metazoa > Arthropoda > Malacostraca > Decapoda > Parastacidae > Cherax > Cherax quadricarinatus. The sequence continues at coordinate 124,055,077 of NC_069400.1, read as the reverse complement.
GAGAAGAAATACTTTGGGTTTCTTTTGATTTCATTTATGGCTTTTAGGTCTTCCCGCGATTCCTGACTCCTAAAGGATTCTTTTAGCTTAAGTTCGATGCTTGCTATTTCTCTGACCAGTGTCTCCCTACGCATTTCAGATATATTGACCTCTTTTAGCCGCTCTGTTATTCTTTTCCGTCGCCTGTAAAGGGAGCACCTGTCTCTTTCTATTTTACATCTACTCCTCCTTTTTCTTAGAGGAATAAGCCTTGTGCATACATCGAGTGCCACCGAGTTAATCTGTTCTAGGCATAAGTTGGGGTCTGTGTTGCTTAGTATATCTTCCCAGCTTATATCGGTTAGGACTTGGTTTACTTGGTCCCACTTTATGTTTTTGTTATTGAAGTTGAATTTGGTGAATGCTCCCTCGTGACTAGTCTCATTATGCCGGTCTGGGGCTCCACGCATACATGTCTGAACCTCAATTATGTTGTGATCTGAGTATATTGTTTTTGATATGGTGACATTTCTTATCAGATCATCATTGTTAGTGAAGATGAGGTCTAGTGTATTCTCCAGTCTAGTAGGCTCTATTATTTGCTGGTTTAAATTGAATTTTGTGCAGAGATTTAAAAGCTCGTATGAGTGTGAGTTTTCATCAGAGCTGCCTCCTGGTGTTATTACTGCAACAATATTAAATGCTATATTCCTCCATTTTAGGTGCCTTAAGTTGAAATCCCCCAGGAGCAAGATGTTGGGTGCAGGAGCTGGAAGATTTTCCAGACAGTGGTCAATTTTTAACAGCTGTTCCTGGAATTGCTGGGATGTTGCATCCGGAGGCTTGTAGACTACCACAATGACTAGGTTTTGGTTCTCGACCTTTACTGCTAAAACTTCCACTACATCATTTGAGGCATTAAGCAGTTCTGTGCAAACAAGTGACTCTGCAATGTACAATGTACTCAGTAAACTTATTCCCCTATAATTTTTACAGTCTCTTTTGTCCCCCTTCCCTTTATGTATATGCTTATGCAGCTTATTTTCTTAGCTTTGCTGATAATCTTAAGTAAACATTAATTTTTTAGCACAACAGTGATAGAATTTTATTTCAAATTTGTTATAAATGTATTTGTAATTTTATTATTATAAAGGTACAGTAGTGTACTATCAAAATATTATCTTAAAATTAATTTTTTTCAGTAGAATGGGCAAAGTAATGTCTTTATTGGGCAGAAGAGCCATCAAGCCTTTCAAAGAATTCAACTTTGAGTCAAGAGTTAACAGGGAAATTACAAAAGAGAAGCGCCAGGCAGCACCTTGGCATCAGTCAACTGTAAAACTCATAGAAAAATCTATTGAAGGTAAGTACTACTGGCACTGTTTGATTTTTATGGGTTTAGTGCTTCCTCCTCAGTCAAATAACAATCAAGATAGTTATTAGGGTGACCCAAAAAATTAAGTTAGAAATGTCTTTCTCCACATTTTAATAGACCTTGATTAAACAGCCTTCAGAAATACTGTATACTATATGGTCATTCGATTCATAAACAAAGGCCAAAGTTATTATGATCACAGCAAAACATTCTTATCTCTATCCACTACAATCACAATAACAGGAACCCACTTTCCCCTTAATCCAGTATTTGCTTGCCTTGACTGGTAGGAGAGACCTATTTATTTATTGATGATTTACATTTGCATACCAGTAGGTAATCTATAGAAGTAAATATGTTTTCAGGGAGAAAAAATTCCAAATGGTAGAAATTCTGAGATTATGAAAAATGTTCACATGTTTAGAGTTTGAAGTGCTGTATTGATTCACTATATTGTGGAAAGTATAAAATACAGACTGACTTTAAATGCTTTTCCTAGCTGATAGTAAATTTCATGGATGCTCCTAGCTGATAGTAAATTTCAAGGATATTCTTTGTAACACAGTATATATTTTTTTCATTTTAAAATCACTTTCATGACTGTAGTTGCTGGAGTTTTTGTTACTGCTTTGCAGAAGCAAGAATAGCTGATCTTTTAGCATATTATCTACCATGTATTTTAGCTAAATGAGTGGATATGCTTTGACTCGTCTTGTATAACTGTAATCACATTGATTTATTTCATATTTGCAGACCAGCCTGAAGATGTTTTGAGAAGTTTGAAGGAAAGAGATGATCTCTTACTTGACAGACTCAAACAGGTTTATGTTACATCAGATGATTCAGAGGTATGTATAGTACAGTAGGGCCCCACTTATACAGCAGGTTAGGTTCCAGGCTACTGCCGGAAAGCAGACATCACTGGAAAGCAGAACACCAGTTTTTCACTTATAAATGCATATAAATGAGAAACAACAAGTTTACACTAACTTATATTAAGTTAGTAATAGAACTAGACATTAAAAAATACAATAAAAAGTAAAATACATACACAGTACATTCATTACTTGTCTTAAAATATTTGTAGTCTTAATGTTAGGTGAGAGATGAGTAGTACAGTGGACCCTCAACCAACGGCATTAATCCATTCCAGAGGGCTTGCCGTTGGTTGAAATTGCCGTTGGTCAAGTTAATTTTCCCCATAAGAAATAATGGAAATAGAATTAATCTGTTCCTGACACCCCAAAGTCTTAAAAAAAACAATTTTTTTTACATGAAATATACATTTCGTTATATGGAAAGGAATGGGACATGCAGAATAAGCAATAATTAATTGCCACTTACCTTTATTGTGGAGTTGTTGATGAGTGATGTGCCAGCAGCAGGGGAGATTCAGGATTGTCTATTGCTTTGAAGGAGAATCCCCTTCCATAAAGACTTCAGGTACCAAGTCCTTTGGTGGGGTTACATACCTTCTTGGTTTTTTAATGCCACTGGGACCAGCTTGAGAATCACTGGACCACCCTCTACCACCATCACTACCACCCTCTACCACCATCACTACCACCCTCTACCACCATCACTACCACCCTATACCATCACAACCAGTACCACCCTCTACCACCATCACTACTACCTACCACCATCACAGCCAGTACCACCCTCTACCACCATCACTACCACCCTGTACCACTACCACTTTCGTATTTTTCTGCAAACTTTTTCTTGAATTCTATCGTGTTTCTCACATCCTTTACCAAAGGGCTGGCTCTAGAAGCTTTCTTGGGGCCCATGGTGGCTTATTTAGCACTTACAAGCACTAGAAACAGTGGAATAATCCAAAATGTATGGGAGGCACACATGGAAATCGACCGCAACAGCTTGTAAACAATGGCACACTGAGTCCTGGAGTGGCTGGGCCCACTCAGGCCATGTTCCGGACGAACGTCATTGGTTAAGTTTTTCGCCATTGGTTAAGGCATTTTTTCTACGGCAAAAAGCGCTGTTAGACGAAATTGCCGTTACTTAATGCCGCCGTTAGTTGAGGGTCGACTGTACTTATGTATTTGTAGGAAGTCAGATGTAGGTATGTACCCCTCAAGGAAAGTTCCTTGATGCTGGTGAGGGGCTCTTGATCTAGGGAATTGGATCTGTGCTCCAGTTCCCTGAATTAAACCTGAATACCTTCCACATCTCCCCACAGGCACTGTATAATCCTATGGGTTTAGCTCTTCCCCCTTGATTATTATTATAATAATAATGTAGGTATGTAGTCTGCCTGGGCTACATACCTGCACCTCAGAGGCGTCGCTAGGATTGGTGTCCCGGGGCGGAATCTTTGGTATCACCCAGGGCGGCATCTTTGGTGTCGCCCCATGAAATCCAAGGGCTGGGGCATGGGGGTAGTAAACTCCAGTTACATCACTACTGCATGACCAATGACTAATGTTTAGCAATGAGTATGTTTAAGGCCCATAAACTGAATGGGAGAATACCTCTCAACTTTATTAATGATAAAATAAATAATCGTAGTAATACTGAAGAAACATAAATACCACTTTGAGTACAGGCAACAGATCCTAAATTTATTCATCTTCAACAATGCCAAAAAAAAAAAAAAACTTGAAAAATAAAGAAAAAATTGCAATATCAGAGAAACACTAGTTCCAATTTGACCTTGAGTACAGGTAACATCTCATTGACTCTGATCTTACATTTCCTTGCCTTTAATCCTGAAAAATCATCTATCACATCATCAAAATCAATGATTTTTCCTTATATAGGCCTATTTGTACTCTGTAATCATATACTATTAGGCTATATAGAAATAAAGGATTTTTCTCTTATGTTGCTGCAGCACTGTTTTGTGTATTAGTGTCACCTTTTTTAGAGGCTCTATGGTGTCACCCCCTAAAATGGTGTCACCCGGGGCAGCCTGCCCCCCGTCCCTTACGACGCCACTGCTGCACCTACTTACATAGCTACATGATATTTAAATGTGGCCCATAGCCATATTATTACTATCAACATACCACGCTCACTGAGTTTAATCGTTTCTAGCAATTACCTTTAGATGCCATCATAAACAAAGGGAGAAATAATGAATAATTCATGCCAAGAACTGTAAACAAGAGCGTTTTGTATTAAGGGGAGTGACTGGGCCAACACAGATTCATACACATTTTCTCTGATGCTGGACCAGAGAAAACGTAATGTTTTCCCTCCACCTGACCACCCCTCCATAGCATATAACTTTAGCATGTTTACATGCTATGTAACGTGTTTCTTATATAATTTTGAAGAAAATATCGTAGATGGATTAATGAAAATGTCTATATTAACGTAAAATAAGAGTGATTATTATTACGTACTATTAATACAGTGGACCCCCGCTTAACGATCACCTCCCAATGCGACCAATTATGTAAGTGTATTTATGCAAGTGCGTTTGTACGTGTATGTTTGGGGGTCTGAAATGGGCTAATCTACTTCACAATATTCCTTATGGGAACAAATTCGGTCAGTACTGGCACCTGAACATACTTCTGGAATGAAAAAATATCATTAACCGGGGGTCCACTGTATTACTATGGCGTTAAGACTAGAGTGATTTTAATGTGTACCGGCAGGCCAGCACAGTGTGTAAGTATATTTACGTACAGGTACACATAAGTATAATTATCAGAGTACATATAAAATATGCAACAACTTTAAAACACTTGAAATTTTGGAAAGTTTCCAGAGATAATAGAGAAATGATTTCACAGAGAATGTAAACAAACCGGGTGGTGCACGCTGTATTAGAAATACCGCTTGCTGTATAGAGAGTTTTAGTCATAATTTGAAATCGCCGTATTAGTAGAACGCCGTAAAGCAGGGCCCTACTGTATATGCAACTGGTTGTGAATTTGTTTTACAACATTCAGCAAAGTAAAGGTCATTATAATTCACCTAATGTAAAATACAGTTACAGTATAAAAAATTAATGAACTATATTGACTGGGTAAGTACGTACAATACTGTAACTGGGTGATTGTTTAAACATGAGCAGAGTGAATGTTAATTCTATACCTGATCATCTTTATGATTGTATGTGAAGTCATTCAGTCAAGTTAAGTCGTGTAACTGATCAGTGACCACATGAGCATATCTTGCCTTCTGCTGTTAGACTTTAGGAACTTACAGGCCTCCCTGTTCTTTGTGAAAAGTGCTAAACTTTAGGCCATTTAGTGCTGCATCAATGTGGTACTGTTTACATATACAGTACCATACTCTTTGGAAATGGATGTATAGCTAGGTAGCAAGTAAATTGGAACTGTATAATGGGAGGAGCCAATCCTTGTGATGTTTCCATTAGGTTAGCAGTTTCTGAAGTTTAAGATATGGTTATTTTAAGGAAAGGTTTTGCAGTGGTTAAGTCAAGGTAAACAGTGTCACATGTATACACTAAAAATTTAAGAGACAAATGTAGCAGTGTGTAACAAACTTTATTAAATATAATTTACTTTCAGTATATTACTATATATATACAGAATGTCTAGTTATATTAGTTAAAGGACTGACCATTATTACTCATATGTAGTGTATTAATAGAAAATATATCATACCAGGTATGGAGCATATTTTTCCTACCATACTAATTCTTCGCCTTACTAACCAGTAGTGATGAAACCTTTTTAAGTGATGGCTTTTATTATTGGACTTGTACTTCATGTATCCCATAATGTGAAACTCTTATCTGTCTGTGGCTAATATTTGTTAGTTCTCAGACTTTTATTGATTCTTCCTGTTTAATTTATATCTTTTTGTCTCCCTATAATTGCTTCTCTTTATCTATATTCAACTATATATATAACAACCTACATAGTAGGTTGGTAAGCAGCAACCTCCCAGGGAGGTACTACCGTAATGCCAGGTGAGTGTAAAACGGAAGCTTGTAATTGTTTTACACGATGGTAGGATTGCTGGTGTCTTTTTTTTTTTCTGTCTCATACACATGCAAGATTTCAGGTACGTTTTGCTACTTCTACTTACACTTAGGTCACACTACACATACATGTACGAGCATATATATACACACCCCTCTGGGTTTTCTTCTATTTTCTTTCTAGTTCTTGTTCTTGTTTATGTCCTCTTATCTCCATGGGGAAGTGGAACAGAATTCTTCCTCCGTAAGCCATGTGTGTTGTAAGAGGCGACTAAAATGCTGGGAGCAAGGGCCTTGTAACCCCTTCTCCTGTATAAATTACTAAATTTAAAAAGAGAAACTTTCGTTTTTCTTTTTGAGCCACCCTGCCTTGGTGGGATACAGCCGGTGTGTTGAAAGGATATATAACAACAAATTCTGTTATCTTTATACATTCCTTTGTATATTCTTTTCCCCTCGACACTTCCATCCTTCTTCCTCGACCATCTTTCTCATCTCTGCTGTTTAGTACAGAAGGACTCATATACATATGTTTAGCACTTTTTAGGAATATAATAATAATAATAATAACAATAATAATAATAATAATAATAATAATAATGTAATAGTGATGCATTAGTAATCATATACAGTACATTCTCAGACTTGAAATTGCTGCTTGACACAGTAAAACAATTACTAGGGTATTGGGGAGAGGGGTAGGATTAAATTAAGGGGAATCAAATACAAAATGGGAGTTGACAGAGTTACTTTTTCCTGATGATACTGTTCTTATGGGAGATTCTAAAGAAAAATTGCAAAGGTTAATGGATGAGTTTGGGAGGGTAAGTAAAGGTAGAAAGTTGAAATTGAGCATAGATAAGAGTAAGGTGATGAGGGGTATCAAATGATTTAGGTAAAGAAAAATTGGATATCACATTGGAGAGAGGGAGTATGGAAGAAGTGAATGCTTTCAGATATTTGGGAGTTGACATGTCAGCGGATGGGTTTATGAAAGATGAGGTTAAGCATAGAATTGATGAAGGAAAAAAGGTGAGTGGTGCATTGAGGTATATGTGGAGACAAAAAAACGTTATCAATGGAGGCAAAGAAGGGAATGTATGAAAGTATAGTGGTACCAACACTCTTATGTGAGTGTGAAGCTTGGGTTGTAAATGCAGCAGTGAGGAGGAGGTTGGAGGCAGTGGAGATGTCCTGTCTCAGGGCAATGTGTGGTGCAAATATTATGCAGAGAATTCGGAGTGTTGAAGTTAGGAAAGGTGTGGAGTTAATAAAAGTATTAGTCAGAGGGCTGAAGAGGGGTTGTTGAGGTGGTTTGGTCATTTAGAGAGAATGGATCAAAGTAGAATGACATGGAGAACATATAAATCTGTAGGGGAAGGAAAGTGGGGTAGGGGTTGTCCTCGAAAAGGTTGGAAGGAGGGGGTAAAGGAGGTTTTGTGGACAAGGGGCTTGGACTTCCAGCAAGAGTGTTAGATAGGAGTAAAGGGATTCAGGGAAACCAGTTATTTTTATATAACTTGAGTACTGGATTTTAAAGGAGGGGTTCTGGATATTGGCAGTTTGGAGGGATATTATACATCTTTATATATGCTTGTAAACTGTTGTTTCTGGGCGCCTCTGCAAATGTATGAGTGAGGTGAAAGTGTTGGGGATTTTCTTTCTTTTTTGGGTCACCCTGCCTTGGTGGGAGATGGCTGACTGTTGTAAAAAAAAAAATATTAATATGAAAACTGAATGTGTATTTATAATCTGCAGCCACAACAAAAAATTGCTGAGAATCCAGATAGACCACTGCCAACAAATCGCACCTTTGTCTCCGACATGGTTTTTGGATACACTGAACCAAAGGTAAGCTGGCAGTTAAAATACATCTTAAAAGTGATTTGCAGACCTCAGATCTCACACAGAGCATATAGCATTCAGCAGTTTTTTCATTATAGTTACAGTATTTACATTCATATCATCATTTCAATGTGTGCCTGTCAAAGGAGAAAAATGTTTCCAGTCCAAACTTGAGTACATATATTATATCCCAAAATGGCATTGCTGCCTTTCATTACTACTAAATACCAATATGTTAGACATCCAACATACTGGTATTTAGAATGTGTTGGCAAAAACTAAAACTAATGAAAATTAAAATTGATGAAGAGTGAAAAGAATGGAAATGCAGTATAGTAATTGTGAAAAAAAAAAATGGCTTGAAGATAAAAACAAATTTGAGAGATGAAGATTGAGACACTCATGCAACATATGGGAATCTTTATTGAGGAAACGTTTCGCCACACAGTGGCTACATCAGTCCAATACTACAAGATTGATGGACTGAACACATCTACTCCAGGCTGAGGGACTGATTACCTCAAACTCCTTCTCTACTTACACCTTTCTGCTTTGTATTGGACTGATGAAGCCAGTGTGTGGCAAAACGTTTCCTCAATAAAGATTCCCATATGTTGCATAAGTGTCTCAATCTTCAATTTGTTGGTTTTTAACCCTTTTACTGTCGTGGCCGTATATATACGTCTTACGAGGTACTGTGTTTGACATATACAGTGGACCCTCGCCTAATGAACGCATCACATAACGTTAAATCCGCCTAGCGATACATTTTAACGCAAAAATTTTGCTTCGGCTAGTGCTAAAAAACTCGCTCAACGCGATTCGTTCGAGACGCATCCACGTGCGGCCTGAGCCTGCCTCACTTGTTCCGTGGGTACCAGTGTTTATAAGCCAGCCACCGCGGTCGCTTCCAAGCATGCAATCGGAACATTTCATATTATCACAGCCTTTTTAGTGATTGCACCTGCAAAATAAGTCACCATGGGCCCCAAGAAAGCTTCTAGTGCCAACCCTACAGCAAAAAGGGTGAGAATTACTATGGATATGAAGAAGGGGATCATTGCTAAGTATGAAAGTGGAGTGTGTGTCTCCGAGCTGGCCAGGTTGTACATGAAACTTCAAACAACCATTGCTACTATTGTGGCCAAGAAAACGGCAATCAAGGAAGCTGTTCTTGCCAAAGGTGCAACTTTGTTTTCGAAACAGAGATCGCAAGTGATAGAAGATGTTGAGAGACTGTTACTGGTGTGGATAAACGAAAAACAGATAGCAGGAGATAGCATCTCTCAAGCGATCATTTGTGAAAAGGCTAGGAAGTTGCATGACGATTTAATTAGAAAAATGACTGCAACTAGTGGTGATGTGAGTGAATTTAAGGCCAGCAAAGGTTGGTTTGAGAGATTTAAGAATCGTAGTGGCATACATAGTGTGATAAGGTATGGTGAGGCTGCCAGTTCGGACCACAAAGCGGCTGAAAAATATGTGCAGGAATTCAAGGAGTACATAGACAGTGAAGGACTGAAACCTGAACAAGTGTTTAATTGTGACAAAACAGGCCTGTTTTGGAAGAAAATGCCAAGCAGGACCTACATTACTCAGGAGGAAAAGGCACTCCCAGGACATAAGCCTATGAAAGACAGGCTTACTCTGTTGATGTGTGCTAATGCTAATGGTGATTGCAAAGTGAAGCCTTTATTGGTGTATCACTCTGAAACTCCCAGTGTGTTCAGGAAAAACAATGTCATCAAGGCTAATTTGTGTGTGCTGTGGAGGGCAAACAGTAAGGCATGGGTCACTAGGGACTTTTTCTATGACTGGTTACACCATGCATTTGCCCCCACTGTGAAAAATTACCTAATTGAAAAGAAATTAGACCTTAAGTGCCTCCTGGTATTAGACAATGCTCTTGGTCATCCTTCAGACGTGGCAGAGCGACTTTCTGCGGAAATGAGCTTCATTAAGGTCAAGTTTTTGCCTCCTAATACCACTCCTCTCCTGCAGCCCATGGACCAGCAGGTCATTTCCAACTTCAAGAAACTACACAAAAGCTATGTTTGAAAGGTGCTTTGTAGTGACCTCAGAAACTCAATTGACTCTAAGAGAGTTTTGGAGAGATCACTTTAGCATCCTCAATTGTGTAAACATTATAGGTAAGGCTTGGGAGGAAGTGACTAAGAGGACCTTGAACTCTGCTTGGAAGAAACTGTGGCCAGAATGTGCAGACAAAAGGGATTTTGAAGGATTTGAGGCTAACCCTGGGAATCCTATGCCAGTTGAGGAATCCATTGTGGCATTGGGGAAGTCCTTGGGGTTGGAGGTTAGTGGGGAGGATGTGGAAGAGTTGGTGGAGGAGGACAATGAAGAACTAACCACTGATGAGCTGCTAGATCATCTTCAACAGAAAGAGGCCACACCTGAGGAAACTGCTTTGGAGGAGGGGATAGAGAAATTGAAGAAGTTGCCTACTTCAAAGATTAAGGAAATGTGTGCAATGTGGCTTAAAGTGCAAACCTTTTTTGATGAAAATCACCCTAACACAGCTATTGCAAGCTGTGCTGGTGACTATTACACTGACAATGTTGTGAAACACTTTAGGAATGTCATAAAGGAACGGGAGGTACAGGCCTCTATGGACAGATATGTTGTGCGACAGAGGTCCAGTGACTCTCAAGGTGGTCCTAGTGGCATTAAAAGAAGAAGGGAAGTAACCCCGGAAAAGGACTTGCCACCTTAAGTCCTAATGGAAGGGGATTCCCCTTCTAAACATTAACACCATCCACAGTCTCCTCTCCTCCCATCCCATCAATCATCACCAGATCTTCAATAAAGGTAAGTGTCATGTAACTGTGCATGTCTTCTTCAGTTTGTGTGTATTAAAATTAATATTTCACGTGGTAAAATTTTTTTTTTGTTCATACTTTGGGGTGTCAGGATCGGATTAATTTTATTTCCATTATTTCTTATGGGGAAAATTAATTCGGCTAACGATAATTTCGCCTAACGTTGAGCTCTCAGGAATGGATTAATAGCGTTAGGCGAGGGTCCACTGTATATACTCATAAATTCTAGCGGCTTCAAATCAAGCAGGAGAAAGCTGGTAGGCCCACATGTGAGAGAATGGGTCTGTATGGTCAGTGTGCACCATATAAAAAAATCCTGGAGCACGCAGTGCATAATGAGAAAAAAAAACTCCCACCGTTTTTTTAATTAAAATGCCGACTTTGTGGTCTATTTTCATATAGTATTTATGGTTGTATTCTCGTTTTCATGGTCTCACTTGATAGAATGGAAAACATATTATAGAAATAGAGGTGATTTTGATTGATTGTATTATAAAAAGAACCTGGAAATGGAGCTCAAAGTAGGGGAAATGTTTGATTTTTGCCGATGTTCAAAAGTAAACAAATGATGTCATTGTCGAATAAATGTCCAACTAGCCATTCTAATATGCAGTCATGAATGGGTTGATGTTAGTTATACAATTATTACAGTATTGCAGTAGTCTGCATAATAGTAAATCTTCTATTTTTTGTTTGAATAAAAATTCAAAATAGAAAGCAAGAGTAATATCAGAGGGGCCTGGAGACATGACTGATGAACAAAGAAAATGTTATTTTAGAGCCAGGAATGTCTGCATTGTTCATTCTGGACCTTATTTTGAAATTGTCATATTTTTTAATTTTCGTGAAATTGGCCAAATTGCAAATTTCTGACCACGTTATTGGGTAGTTGAAATCGGTAAATGGGCAGTGTCTTGTACTCAATCGATAGAAAAAATGGAGTTCTAAAGAAATAGCCATGAGTTTGGTCGACTGGAACAATGGAATTAGCCGAAAATAGGGCTCAAAGTGGGCGAAATCACCGATTTGTAAATATCGCTGAGGTTGCTAACTTTGCGAGAGCGTAATTTCGTCAGTTTTCCATCAAATTTCGTTTTTTTGGTGTCATTACAATCGGAAAAAGATTCTATCATTTCGTAAAAAAAAAAATTTTTTTTTTTTAAATTTTGCGACACCAGGAGACACCTCAGGATTAGGAGTTGCGACAGTCAAGGGGTTAAACCATTTATCACACACAAAAATTTGAGAGATTTTGGTTGTAAAAATGAAATTTTCAGATTAGTAGATTACAGAATAGGAATGATCAATTGATTACAGTCTCATTTTATTTATTTAATAATAACTGAAATTTTTCTCCTAGTGTGTACCTTATGGGAAGATAACCTTGAAAGATGTTTTACAAGCCATATCAAAGCACCAGGAAGATCCAGAGTTTTGGACACCAAAGAAAATTTCGTCTGAATTTAAATTAGATCCAGGTTTGACAGGTAAGGGGTTTTATATTTTTTATATTAAGATTTAGAAAGTGTGTGGTTGAAGTGGAGATATTTATATGTACTTATTTTCTTTTGCCTAGTAATAAGGACTTTATTATAATGCCACATGAAGTACAGTTATCTGCTCATTACATTATAGTTGTTGCATGTTGATATTAAAATGTGTGGATGGTTAATGTGACCCTGTACAATACCTGTACAAGCATATGACAGTTCCACAATTATCACTAGCTTTCACCATAATCACCATCTCCTGGAAATACCAATAAAATTACCATATATTATCAGCCATAAGACAATATTTTTTACTAAATAAATATACCCAGAACAATACCCACCATAGTATGAATGCAAGCTAGTCCAAAAGTAGGAAAACCTGAACAAAATAATGAAGAAACCTTCTAAGGTTATCACTATGTCCTGTTGTTATTGTCGAGTGACCCAGTTGTCTGTATCCATATTACTGCTTTTGTTATTGTTGGTTTTAACCCTTAAACTGTCCAAACAGATTTATGTTCACATGTGTAGTACTCCAAAAGTAGATCTACGTTTTTTTACATATTTTCAGATATAACAAAAAAAAGTAGATCAAAGTTTTTATACACGTTTTCAAATGTAAAAATACAAAAGAAAGATAACGTTTTTTTACATACTTTCAAATGTTGAAAAAACGTAGATCTACGTTTGGACAGTTTAAGGGTTAAAGATTGCAAGGGCCTGAGGGGTCTATGTCTATCTCAGTGTATGGTAAAACCTCGATTAGTATGAATATTGAATTCCACTAAATGATCGCATTAATCTAGTTTGTGCTATTCGAAGCTGTTATAACACATACAGTATGGTAATTGTCTGACTCCAGTGAAAATACAGTATGCATTGAAAATTTTTAATATATTACCAAAGTATGATAAAATGATTTCTTTTTCAAGTTTATTATAAACTAAATGAAAAAGTTATTATAATTTGATGTTGATCTAAATTAAGGTCTCTCTCTGAGTGTGATTCAAGCAGTTACAGACATTGGTGAGTCCAGCTCATTGAAACCAAGCTGCCTTCCAGTGTCTGTTATTTCTTCAACAACAGCTTGCGGTTGCAGCAACTTCTTTATCTGTACTGGCAGACTCGCTATTAATTTTAACATTATGCAATTGAATTTGATTTCTAAAATGGTTAAATGAACCATTGCTTGCAATAAAAGTTTCTCCAGTTTCTGAAAGAGCTCTGTTTTCTTTCACTGCTGTAAATAGACTCAAAGCTTTTGTTTGATAGGAGATGCTCCATTTTTATCATTGTAATGCTTCTATTTGTAGTAGTTGTTTACAAGCCACAAAAAGCTGATGCAACTGTACCTTTTTTTTTTATTTCATTTGCATATTTTATAATATTCCGTACCGTAGATTCATGCACTCCAACATCTTGGCCTGTTTCAGCAGGCAGGGTGGCCAGCAGACCCAAACCGGCTGAATTTTGACTCGTATTAAATGAGGTCTTATAATTCTTACTAAATTGAATTTGATACTATTCAAATTTGTATTAGCCGAGGCTTTGCTGTATACTGTGGTGGCCTTATTAACTTCAAACAAAAACATTTACTATCATGGCAGTGCCACAAGATCAGCCCTTCACTTAACTTGTTTAATTATTGTACTTTTCACACTTTATTGATAGTCACTAACATATTCAGCATTTGTATAAATACACCTAGGGTAAATAAATGACTGCTAAATGCACAGGAATAAGTTGTTTTGGTGAAATTATTGGGTACTAGCTTTTGTGTGTACTGCCTTTTAGCTATTTTTCCCTAAATTTACTCTATGCCACACGTTACACTGAAAGTGCTAATAGAGCGTGTGTTTACTGATGGTCTACTGTATGTAAAAAATCAATAATAATGATAGCAACACAACAAATTACGTATAATCACTCACGTGGCCTCGAAAAATACTTTACGTATCCCTGGGATTATGCCTACCCCAGTTTGGGAACTCCTGCTTTTGACAGTACACCTAAAATATGTATTTAAAGGATTTCGTATATTAATTTGGTTATAAAAATGATCCGTTTTGTACCTAAAAAATATGGTACTGCCACTGGTGTGGAAAGAGTTTTGGAAAGCCTGTGGAAATAATAAAGATTTGTCCTAGGCAAATGCAGGCACATGGGAGATTAGAAAGACAAACTTGCAAAGGGACAAGGATAAAAAAAATTAGACAATGATTGAGTAAACTGCATTTATTTGAATGACATTGTGGAGGTGAAGGAAATGTAACAGACTGCGTTGCAGTGCGAGTGACAAAGAATTATCATAGATTAAAGTTTACTTATTATGGTTCCCTCAGTAATGCTTCCATGGATAGTTGAGATCACCTAATCCATTATCTAGTTATTGAAAAGTGTAATGAATAAGCTTTTATCTGTACTGGAAAACCAGTTGCTTAAAAGTAATTAATTTCTGAAAATCATTTTGTACTTTATTTCATCAAAGTTTGTCATCACCTCAACATATGATGTACAATACAGTATTTCTAAAAATAATTTTATGATATATTCCAGAAAAAGTTCTTCATCACTTCCGCACATTTGTACTAATAATCCCAAAGGATTATAAACGAACTCAAATTACTCAAGAGACTCTGAAGAACACAGCACTTACTGCTCCGATCACCCTAAAACAACCTGTCAGTAGTGACAATGAAGATGAAAGTATTACAAGTAAAGAAAAAAGTTAATTATTGCTTTCATTTTTGTATTGTAGATATATACTGTACTATATTATATAGAATGTGTTAAAGAAGTGACATACAACTGACTGTTAAGAACTGTAGTAAGAAAAACAGGCAAGAAGTATTGAAAATTTAGACAGCTAAACGTGCAGGAAGTGAAAAAAAAAACTGTTGTACTTTCTTTTTTCACTATTTTCACCACCTGAGGCAGTTTGAGTGGAAGATGAAGAAACTGTAACTAACAATCTAGTTTACTCCTCCATCTCCACCATCATACTTATCCTCACCAAGTTCCTCTGATTTTGGAAATACAGTGGACCCCCAGTTAACGATATTTTTTCATTCCAGAAGTATGTTCAGGTGCCAGTACTGACCGAATTTGTTCCCATAAGGAATATTGTGAAGTAGATTAGTCCATTTCAGACCCCCAAACATACACATACAAACGCACTTACATAAATGCACTTATATAATTGGTCGCATTGGGAGGTGATCGTTAAGCGGGGGTCCACTGTACTCTGTGAAATTTTTTCTTTTGATGGTCCAGTTTAATGAATTAAGAGTGAAAGAAAAAAATTATGCATTTCTGTAGTGAACACTTGTCTTTTTATTCAAAATATGTACAGAAATGTAATATAACCACAGTGAAAAGTGCTGTGAATGTCATTTTTCACTGTCGTTACATTACATATTAAGATACAGTTGACCATCGCTAATCTGGCTCCATCAGGACCTGTAGGTTGCTGGATTAGTGATTTTGCCAGATTACAGAGTGGTTAGATTAGAATACACTACCCAACGGCGATATTTACATCGGCGATTTCACCCACTTTACGCCCCATTTTTGGCGCATTCCATAATTCAAGTCTACCAAACTCATAGCTATTTTGCTAGTATTCCTTCTATTCTGTCGACTGAGTACAAGAAACTGCCCATTTACCTATTTCAACTACCCAATAAAGTGGTCAGAAATTTGTAATTTGGCCAATTTCACACAAATTTCAAGAGATGCCAGTTTCAAAATAGGGTCCAGAATAAACAATGCAGACATTCCTGGCACTAAAACAACATTTTCTCTGTTCATTAGTAACATCTCCAGGCCCCTCTTATATTACACTTGCTTTCCGGTTTGAATTTTTATTCACACACAAAAAAAATAGAAGATTTACAGTTATGTAGACTACTGCATTATTGTAATAATTGTATAAATAATGTCAAGCCATTTGTGACTGCATATCAGACCAGCCAATTGGACATGTATTGGACGGTGACATCATTTGTTTGCTCTTGAACATCAGTGAAAATTGAACAATTTCGCTAGTTTGAGCTTGATTTCAAGGTACTTTCTGTCGTGAAAAAATCAAAATCATATCTCTTTCTGTAATATATCTTCCATTCTATCAAATGAGACCAAGAAAATGAGAATACAACCATAAAACCATACGAAAATTCACTGCAAAGTTAGTTTTACACCATAAACACGGTCGCAGTTTTTTCTCATTATGCACTGTGTGCTGCAGGATTTTTTTTATATAGTGCACACTTACCACACAGACCTATTCTCTCATATGTAGGCCCAGATTTACTGGTCACAGCTTATCTGAATGAGCTGAGCTCATGGCAACTGACTGGCTTCAAAGTCACCTTATCTTTTATGGACAGTGTGCAGTGCCTTTGACACAATGAGAAGCATTTCTTTTATTCATTGGAACCATGGCTAGGGCTTAATGTGAGCAGGTTATAACAGTAAATGGAAAAAAAGAAATTGGAATGACTTATGCAGTAAGTAGTGCCACTAAACAGTAGCGGCAGGTTGGTGTGGCAACCCCGGAAATTTGAAATTATGCTAGCCGAAATTAGTATCAGATTACTGACTGCCGGATTAGTGATGGCCGACCTGTATCGCCTATTTCCTGTGATCTTATTACATATAAATAAATATTTTGTTGTTAATTTATATTTAACCCGTTGACTGTTTTGGTCGTATATATACGTCTTATGAGCCAGTGTTTTTGATATACTTATACACCAAAATTCTAGCAGCTTCAAATCAAGCGGGAGAAAGCTGGTAGGCCCACATGTGAGAGAATGGGTCTGTGTCGTCAGTGTGCGCAGTATAAAAAAATCCTGCAGCACGCAGTGCATAATGAGAAAAAAAAATCCAACCGAGTTAGGGGATTAAAATGCCGACTTTGAGGTGTATTTTCATATAGTATTTATGGTTGTATTCTCTAGAATGGAAGGCATATTACAGAAATGGAGATGACTTTGATTAGTTTCACGATGAAAAGGACCTTGAAATTGAGCTCAAATTAGCGGAAACATTCTATTTTTGCTGATGTTCAAGAATAAATAAATCATGCCATGCATCCAATACACATCAACTGGCGAGTCTGATATTCTTTCACGAGTGCACTGATATTATTTATACCATTTTTACAATAATGCAGTAGTCTGCATAACAGTAAATCTTCTATTTTTTGTGTAAATATTAACTTAAAATAGAAAGCAAGAGTAATATAAGAGGGGCCTGGAGACATGACTAATGAACAGAGAAAATGTTATTTTAGTGCTAGGACTGTCTGCATTGTTTATTCTAGACCCTATTTTGAAATTTGCATCTTTTTTAATTTGCATGAAATTGGCCAAATTGCCAATTTCTGACCACTTTATTCGGTAGTTGAAATCAGTAAATGGACGGTTTCTTGTGCTCAATCCATAGAACAAATGGAGTTCCAAAGAAATAGCTATGAGCTTGGTCAACTGGAACAATGGAATTGGCCGAAAATAGGGCTCAAAGTGGGCGAAATCGCCAATGTGTATATATCGCCAAGATCGCTAACGTCGTGAGAGTGTAATTCCGTAAGTTTTCCATCAAATTTTTTACTTTTGCTATTATTACCATTGGGAAAAGATTCTCTGTCATTTCATAAGAAATATTTTTTTTTTTTTTTTCGAATATTTTGCGACAGATACACTTCAGGATTTGGGGTCGTGACAGTCAAAGGGTTAAATATTGTAATAATTTGTCATTACAGTGGACCCCCGCATAACGATGGCATCACATAGCGATTTTTCCGCATACCGATTACTTTTATCGCAAAATTTTTGCCGCGCATACCGATTAAAAACCCGCTTACCGATTTTCGTCCGAGACGCGTCCAATGTGCCCTCAGCCAGCCTCACATGTGCCGGCCGTCCCATTGTTTACCAGCCAGCCTCCGCGGTAACATCCAAGCATACACTCGGAATATTTCGTATTATTACAGTGTTTTCGGTGCTGTTTCTGGAAAATAAGTGACCATGGGCCCCAAGAAAGCTTCTAGTGCCAACCCTGTGGTAAAAAGGGTGAGAATTAGTATGGAAATTAAGAAAGATTTTGAAGGGTTTGGGGCTAACCCTGAGAAGCCTATGCCAGTTGTGGAATCCATTGTGCCTACTTCAAAGATTAAGGAAATGTGTGCACAGTGGGTTGAACTGCAAACCTTTATAGATGAAAATCACCCTGACACAGCTGTTGCAAGCCGTGCTGGTGACTATTTCAATGACAATGTTGTGGCCCATTTTAGACAAATCGTAAAGGAACGGGAGGTACAGAGCTCTATGGACAGATTTGTTGTGCGACAGAGTCCAGTGACTCTCAAGCTGGTCCTAGTGGCATTAAAAGAAGAAGGGAAGTAACCCCGGAAAAGGACTTGCTACCTCAAGTCGTAATGGAAGGGGATTCCCCTTCTAAACAGTAAGAAGAATGCTCTCCCCTCCTCCCATCCCATCAATCATCACCAGATCTTCAATAAAAGTAAGTGTCATTTAATTGTGCATGCCTTTTTCAGTTTGTGTGTATTAAAATTAACATTTCATGTGGTAAAAAAAATTTTTTTTCATACTTTTGGGCGTCTTGCACGGATTAATTTGATTTCCATTATTTCTTATGGGGAAAATTCATTCGCATAACGATTATTTCGCATAACGATGAGCCCTCTTGCACGGATTAAAATCGTTAACCGGGGGTCCACTGTATATGCAATCCAAGTGTCATAAATCTGTTAATAGAGTCTTTTAGGCATGGACTAGTATGACAGTTACCACTCCATATTCATCAATCTATTTTAGTCTGATCAATGTTCACAGCTAATAATTATGGTATGTTCTTTTTGGAAAAATGTACAGTGTTGACTGTTCCATAAATCTGTATACTACATGTATATATGACAATTTGTGATAAAAGCTGTTTTATTTTCATAGCTTGAATGTACAATAACTGCTATGGAAAAATGTTTTTTATTGATTCCTTGTTTGGGTTACCAGCTGAAAACCTCCCTAAAGCATTTCAGCAACTACAGTAAACCTATCATACTTTGGGGTTGGTGAAAGGCTTTTTTTTGATCAACCAGACTACCTCCAGTTCCTAGGTGCTGTATGAAACTTGTGAGTTCAGCAATTCATGAATATATTGATAACTGCATTAATGTTTTTATGCTGAGATGTTACTGTGGTTGTATGCCACTGTATGACCCCTACTGGGTTAATGCTTCCCATTGAATACATTGTAATAATAATGCAGTTGTACATAAATATTTTTTCCATTGCGTTTAAAATAATTCTTTATTTATTGAATTTCCACCTTTAATGGTGGTTTGAAACAGCACACTTAAAAGATTTAAGCACAGTATGCCTAGTATGCCACAGTAAGCCTAGTATGGGCCAACAGGCCTGCTGCAGTGTTCCTCCTTTCTTATGTTCTTATGTTAAATAATTTATAAGAAGTGCAACATAAGTTAAATAATGTGAAATAAACACGAGTTTTTTCCTTCTTCTCCACAAGGCAGTGTAGAATTTGTTGGAAATTATATAGGTAAGTACTTTTCACTCCGATTCCTATAGATGGAAAACTCTCTGAAACAGAATAAAAAACAAAGACCTACATGAATGAATACCCTATTATTTATTAAAAGAATTATAATTTAAAAAATAACCTCTACATAGCATTTAAGAAAATATTTGGAGGGGTTTGGGATATTGGAACTTTGGAGGGACTTCTAAACTGTCGTATCTGAGCACCTCTGCATATCAGATCAAATCAAATCAAATCAAATCAAGTTCATTCTCTATAAGGATTACAATGCTGAGTTTAAAGAATTTGGTTATTGTGTGGTTTACATGTAGTAAAATACTAATTACAGAGGGGGCCACTAGAACACCTAGCATGGCTAGGCATTTCGGGCAGACTTAGATTAATTCTTAACTTTAAAATATTACAAATTATGAGGTAAGTTGGTATTATGGCTAAGTGACTAAATGCTAGTTTGTGAGTTTAGCAATGTGAATGCTTTTGTTTTGGCATAATACATAGTTTCAGTATTGGAGTATCACAGGCCAACTTATGACTAGTTAGGATTCATTATTTAAAGATTAAGATTGAGATTTCTGTGTTTATGGTCAAATGCGTGAGTGAGTGTAAGTGTGAACCACCAGGTGGTATTCATGTAATTAGTTGACGGGGTGTATCAGGGAGATAAGATATTTTCTAATGGTAGTTTTGAAGGTGATGAATGTGTCTGCAGTTCTAGAGTTTTCAGGTAGAGTGTTCCAGATTTTAGGGCCTTTGACATTGAATTTTTGTAAAGGTTTAGTCAGACACGGGGAATGTCATAGAGATGTTTGTGTCTAGTGTTATGCCTGTGGGTTCTGTCACTACTATCAAGAAAGCATTTTAGGTCAAGGTTAATATTGGAATTTAAGGTCCTGTAGATGTAGATTGCACAGTAGTAAGTGTGGATGTACTGAACAGGGAGTAAGTTTAGATCTATGAAGAGTGAGGGGGTGTGTTGCCAGGGATGGGATTTAGTGATTATTCTTACTGCTGCTTTTTGTTGGGTTATTATTGGCTTTAGGTGTGCTGCTTCAGTTTATCCCCAAGCACAAATAGCATAGGTGAGGTATGGATAAATAATTGTGTGGTATAGTGTGAGAAGGGCATTTTGCGGCACATAGTATCGTATCTTGGAGAGGATCCCAACCATTTTGGATACTTTTTTGGTTATGTGTTGGATATAGGTGCTGAAATTCAAGTTGTTGTCGAGGTATAGGCCTAGGAATTTGCCCTCATTATGTATGAGTGAGGAGGTGAAAGTGTTGAATGATGATGAAAGTATTTTATTTTTGGGGATTTTCTTTCTTTTTTGGGTTACCCTGCCTCGGTGGGAGATGGCTGACTTGTTTAAAAAAAAAAATAGGGGTGCATATGACTGGACACACATGACCCATATGAGTTTAGTGCTTTCCCTTAAATATAATAATTAGTAGGTTGATAAACAGCAACCATCTACTACCATCTGTCAATTGTGTGGGGGAAACCTGTTAATTGTTTTTTACTCTAGTAAGAATGCTAATTTCTTTTTTGTTACATAAACACACAAGGATGAGGTTAATCATAGAATTGATGAGGGAAAAAAGGTGAGTGGTGCATTGAGGTATACATGGAGACAAAAAATCGTTATCTATTGAGGCAAAGTAGGGAATGTATGAAAGTATAGTAGTACCAACACACACATATGGGTGTGAAGCTTGGGTTGTGAATGCAGCAGCGAGGAGACGGTTGGAGGCAGTGGAGATGTCCTGTCTAAGGGCAATGTGTGGTGTAAATATGCAGAAAATTCGGAGTGTGGAAATTAGAAAAAGGTGTGGAGTTAATAAAAGCATTAGTCAGAGGGAAGAAGAGGGGTTGTTGAGGTGGTTTGGTCATTTAGAGAGAATGGATCAAAGTAGAATGACATGGAAAGCATATAAATCTATAGGGGAAGGAAGGAGGGGTAGGGGTCGTCCTCGAAAGGGTTGGAAAGAGGGGGTAAAGGAGGTTTTGTGGGCAAGGGGCTTGGACTTCCAGCAAGCGTGCATGAGCGTGTTAGATAGGAGTGAATGGAGACGAATGATACTTGGGACCTGACGATCTGTTGGAGTGTGAGCAGGGTAATATTTAGTGAAGGGATTCAGGGAAACTGGTTATTTTCATATAGTAGGACTTGAGTCCTGGAAATTGGAAGTACAATGCCTGCACTTTAAAGGAGGGGTTTGGGATATTGGCAGTTTGGAGGGATATGTTGTGAATCTTTATACGTATATGCTTCTAAACTGTTGTATTCTGAGCACCTCTGCAAAAGCAGTGATAATGTGTGAGTGTGGTGAAAGTGTTGAATGATGATGAAAGTATTTTCTTTTTGGGGATTTTCTTTCTTTTTTGGGTCACCCTGCCTCCGTGGGAGACGGCCGACTTGTTGAAAAAAAAAATATGTATACGTATATATATATATTATATATATATATATGTTATGTATATATATATATATATATATATATATATATATATAATATATATATATATATATATATATATATATATATAAATATATATATACATATATATATATATATATATATATTATAATTATATTATGGTGCCAGAGTGTCTGCCTTGTTTGTTCTGGACCCTATTTTGAAATTGGCATCTTCTTTAAATTTGTGGAAACCCCAAATCAATTTTTGGCCACTTTTTGGTATTAAAATGCTGATGCAGGGAAAACCCCCCATTTGCCAATTTAAAAAC